>JANBXF010000011.1:0-180651 GCA_024271885.1 Wenyingozyma ramenticola
TTTTTTTTTTCACATTATGAAATCTTTTATTCACTATTTATCTATATAAACTTTAGCGATCGAGTCAAGCATCCGTCTATACTTAAAGCAATAAGTAGGAAAATAAAAGACTGGCTTGTCAGTAGGTATTTGTAAGTATGTAAAACGAGAAAAACACCTTTTTTTGACCCCCGAAGATACACCGTGAGTGAAATTCAGAAGTAAATGGCAAGAAATCAATGGATTTATGGCCGAGTGGTCTAAGGCGTCCGACTCAAGATCGGATCTCGAAAGAGGCAGGAGTTCGAACCTCCTTGGATCCATTATTTTTTTCACTCAATCTATACTACATTCAGATAACATCGGTCAATATGTTGGTAAAATCAGATTTGAAACACTTTGTTTACTTTGGATAATTTAATGAGCAGTAAGTAGCCTTGAAAAGAAATAAAGTGATCTTTATCTCAATGACCGACACGCGCGTCAATTTTTCTTATCTCCATGCGTCAATCATTGAAGACTTATCGATTTATTCAATCTTAATGATAATGATTTTGAAGAGCACATCAATGCTGCTAATGACGTGAAATTGAGTCTTGTTTTAGGAAGAAGACAATGGAGAAGAAATTCCTTTGAATTGGAAATAGTTCCAACAAGGATACTCAAACGATCAATTCAAAAGAAAAAGAATTATCATTTAGTGACTTATTTAGATTCAGAACATGATTCAAACCATACAATATTTTTGACTTACTAGGGTCTGTAGATGACGACAAAGAAGAAACAGAAAAAGAACTTAGTCAAGGTAAAGAAGAAAAAGAAAAGTCAAGCAGGGTATCGTTTAGATTTAGAACAGAATTAAAAGCATACAATTTGATGTAGAAGAGAAGTTTCCCCGGTTATTATATATCAAAGACTTTGATAAGTAGCAGTATATAGTTATATATATATATTCAACCACTTAATCCCCTTTTCTGATTTGTACCAAGGTGCTCAAAAATAGGTAATTTTTTTGGCAAATATATGTCCTAATAAAAGCTTATGGTTTCTAGAAACGGAATTGGATCTATGGCTATAAAACGATTTCTGATGTAATATATATTTACAGTAATACTCTTGAAATGAAGAAAGCTATTAATGAACTACAACATGATCCTTTGTTGGAGTTATTATAAGAAGATATAACGAAAATCTAAATATTTGATAATAAAGAACGATAGGGGTGCATATCAATATAAATCAAAAAAGGGGTCTTCAAATATTATCCAGGACAGAACTCAGTCACCAATATGCCATCTCTATAACTTCCTATCAGCTGCATGATTGCTTCCAAACAAAAGCAATAAATATCCAATAGCATTATTAGACCCAATTAACTTGCTATATATTCCGCATTTAGATCTATCAAAACCGAAGGATCAATCACGTGTTGTTAGAAAGCGAGGAAGAAAAATATTTTTGAGCCCTTCGCTTAAGTTGAATTTTTGCAAAGTGGGTAAATAAACATGCTTCAGCATTGTTTACCTTAGGTTGTATAAAGGGTTTATACGTGAAAGTGTAGTAGTATTACGTGTTTTTGAAGATGCTGCATCATATATGGCTATTTGTGCGATTGTCGTTTATAATAACGTTAGTACTGTGTGAGAAGACAAGTGAAATGGATAACAAAGCGATTGGCGTGATCGTGAAGCCAACCTTATTAAAATCTGTTGATATCATGTATGAAATAGATAAACATTATGATAAACTTAGGTATGTCAAGGAAAGCAAAGACGTTGATGAAGAGTTCTCTAAAATATTGAACAAATTTTACAATTCCAACACTTGTCTTAGTTATTCCTTGAGCGAATATGAATTGAAAGAAAATGATGAAATCTCTAAAAATAACAATAATAATAATGAACTAATAATATCGATTGATCTTGATGTACTCGATAGACCAGATAATAGTAAGCTTAATGTTAATATACTGGACAATAATGGGAATCTTCTGAGAAGAAAGCTGGATTTATCAGAGTTACAATTTCAAATTTTATTATCCATTAATTTGAATAAAATTGATGAAATTTTTATTTGTTTTGAAAATGAAGTCAATGATTACAATAACAACCAAGATATCTTATTGAATTTACAATTACAATTTGGTATACCTACTATCATGCAAAGCTTTGATAAATCAACAAATCAATTAGAAAACAATTTTGACTTCGACAAGGTTGAAAAAGAACTAGATTTAATTATGGTACAATTTAATGAAAAGTTAGTTGTCAGTGAAAAGCTATTAAGAAATGTTAATGAATCAAACTTAGAAATGATTACACGTTTTGGAGTCATTCTCCTATGTGGACTATTTCTGTTTAATATGATTTCTTTGATCTGGTTGATTAGATATCTAAAGACTAGAAAGCTTATCACCTGAGACAAAAACAAAATCAATAATAAAAATATAAACAAACAAAATTGCATTGAAAAAGTACATTCCTTCATTCATTCATTAGAAACATTATTCAATAATATAAATACCCTTGTTAATACATTTAGTAATATAATACTAGCAGTAAATTGATGTATAATAGTAACAACAATATATGAGCTTTGACAAAAATAAAAGCGACCCCTCCAGGTTTATTTAAATAAAGATGCTATTTGGTGTTGTTGAATCAATCAAATCATTATCTTCATCAATAATATTAGCTTTTTTCATTGATTCTTTATGCAATTCTTTAACATTAGAAGAAGATTTCTCATCAATACCACGGCAACTCAATTCATAGTCGATTGATTCAATTCTTTCATTTTGATTATCAATTACAAATTCATTCTCTCTAATGGATTCCTTATAAAGTCGAATATCTTCATCTGCCTCCTTATTCTCTTCAAAATCTTCTTCATCTAAAGGCTCATTCTTGAGGAGCTTGGCTAATAATGAACCCATCAACTTGTTTGATTCTTTTAATCTCTTGACAGAAACTTGTAATCTAGATTTGATATTGGAAAGTTCGACTTCATTTAACTCTTTGATTGCGAGTCTGAAGTCAACTATATTGATAGGCTGTTTTGCGTCTGACATATTTGTATAATCTCAGTATTGAATGACGTTTGTAATAAGCAATTTTTTATATATATTGATATCCTAGCAAAACAGATGTATATCATAGAAGAAATACATGGAATGTACGGTCCTCACAGCTTCCTCTTTCCCCACAGTTTAAAACTTCCATTTGCTCGCCACGAAAATTTTCTAAGCTCGGCGAGTGACCAAAATAGCTTTGATTTGAAGATTTGAATGTGATAATCGTTTGGCTGGACTCATTAAAGTGGATTGAAGTGATAATATCAGAGAGACCAGGATGTTGATGATAAGGCAGGTCAGAGGATGTATACTACAGAGGACGGCTGCGTATAAGGTAGTGCCGTGGAGGTTGCCAAGGTTATCTCAGAGTAGGCATTTCTCTTTGAGTATCCCGAAATTGAACATCAGTGGTAGTGATGAAGAACTCGTTGTTGAATCAATACATCCGGCTTTGTTTACCAAGAGTGATCAGTTATTAGTTGAATTCAAAGAGTTAGAAGCAAAGATTAATCAAGGAAATAAGATGGATGTCAAAGATTCTAGAAGGTACAATAAATTAAACGAATTTGTTCAAATCTTCAATAATTATCAGAATTTGAATACAAATTACACTGAATTGAATGATATCTTATCAAATACAGAAGAAGATCCTTTGATGATTGAAGAAGCCAGATTAGAGATAGAAGAGATCGTACCACGTTTGAATGAAATTATAGTTCGTCTCAAGAGTGAACTATTACCAAAACATCCATTTAGTGATAAGGCAACTTTGATAGAATTAAGATCAGGTGTTGGTGGTAATGAATCGAATTTATTTACAGAAGATTTATTAGAAATGTATACTAGATATTGTCAGTATCATAATTGGAAATATGAAGTTATAAATAAAGGAGAACATCAAAGTGGGAATGGTATTACAGAAGCAAGTATCATTGTGAATGAACTTGGTTCATATAATAGATTAAGACATGAATCTGGTGTTCATAGAGTTCAAAGAGTACCTCTTACAGAGACTAAGAATAGGGTACATACATCAACATCTGCAGTAGTTATATTACCGAAATTTGAAGAAACTGATAATAGCGATCCTGAATTGAGACAATTCAAACCTGGAGAATTGAAGATTGATGTTATGAGAGCTAGTGGTGCTGGTGGTCAACATGTCAATACCACTGAATCAGCTGTTAGAATCACACATATTCCAACTGGGTTAGTTGTCATTAATCAAGATGAAAGATCTCAACCGAGAAATAAAGCAAAAGCAATGATGGTTTTAAGAGCAAGATTAGCCGAGAGAGAACTTCGAATTAAACAAGAAAAGGATAGAAAGGATAGAACAGATCAAGTTACAACTACTGATCGTTCAGATAAAATTAGAACTTATAATTTCCCTCAAAATAGAGTAACTGATCATAGAAGTAATTTCACATTATATGATATCGAAGGTTGTTTGAATGGAACCAAATTGGATGAAATTATTGACAAAGTTGATCAATGGGAACTCACTAAGAAATCAGAAGCCCTCATAGAAGGACATTCTGGTTAGTATATAGTATATACATAACATAGATAGATATATATAGAATACTTGTACATACAGTTTATCAAGATAGAATAACAAACAAACAAAGAAGCAACTCTCGTGTTTATAGTCGACAAAGCCACATACACCTCGCACCTGTACTTGTTTATTGAGCGAGCATCAAATCGATTTTGCCACCAAGAGAAGACAAGACAGATAAATAGAGGGTGATGGATTAGTTAGTTGGTGGACTGTTGAATGAATCAATTGTAGATATATTATAATACAAACATGTCTATACCATCCATTGAAGAGGCAAGAGCTGCCGTGAAGGCAAAGGATTATAAACTTGCAGAAGATTTATATCAACAATTGATCACTTATAACAATCAAGAATCTGTATTAAAAGATGAGAAATTAATGCAATTGAAAGAACAAAGTATACTAGAATTAGGAGAAGTTTATCAAAAATCGAATCAACTTGATAAATTGATTGAATTATTGAGTTTTTTCAGAACTACTCAAAGTTTATCATTTGCCAAATCGAAAATCAGTAAGATTATCAAGAATTTGATTGAATTGATTGAGAAATTTCCAAATGGTTCAAATAATCAAAACAGTAATGAAAAGACTATAAAGGTAACACAAGATTGTATTGATTGGGCTATTGCTGAAAAGAGAATCTTTCTAAGACAATCTTTGCAATTGAAATTAGCAACTTTACATTATAAGAACTTAAACTATAATGAATCAATTAAGATCTTAACAGTATTATTGAAAGAATTCAAAAGATTAGATGATAAATTATCATTAGTTGAATTACAACTCTTGGAATCCAAGAATTATTTCGCATTAAAGGATTATTCAAGATCTAGATCTGCAATTACAGCAGCACGTACTTCTGCTAATTCGATTTATTGTTCATCAATTTTACAAGCTGAATTAGATTTAATGAGTGGTATTTTAAATTGTCAAGACAAAGATTTCAATACTGGTTATTCATATTTCTATGAATCATTTGAAAACTATTTATTAAATGAAGATAATTCCGATAATGATTTGAAAATCATCAGAGTTATAAAATACATGCTCTTGTGTAAGATTATGGTAGGAGAAATTGATGAAGTTAATAACACAATTTTAACCAAGAAATCAATTTTGAAATTTGTCAATAATAAACAAATTGAAGCAATGAAATTGATAGCTGATGCATACTCTAAGAATTCATTATTAGATTTTGAAACAATCTTGAAAGATTATTCATTAGAATTATCAAATGATTTCATTATCAAACAACATCTTAATGAATTATATGAAAAATTATTCGAAAAGAATTTACTCAAATTGATAAAACCATATTCATGTATTGAGATTAGTCAACTATCAAAATTAATTGGTTTAAGTCAATTATTAATTGAAAATAAACTGAGTAATATGATATTAAACAAAGTTATCGATGGTGTATTAGATCAAAATAATGGTTGGTTAATTATTTACAATTCAGATAATACAAGTATAGATAATTATAGTTATTCATTAGATTTAATTAAGAATATGTCTTCAATTGTTGATTCATTATATGAAAAGGCTTCATTAATCGATATAAATCCCTCTTCCACTAGCACTAGTTCTCCAGTCAACAGTGCTAATACCACTACTGCTACTACTACTACTTCCAGTTGAATCGAATAAATCAACTGAAACTTGACCAACTTTTGTTAAGAAACTTTCCAAATCATTTGGATTAAATAATTCATATATTTTATAATGTGAACTTGATAATAAATTAATCAAATTCAAAGCATTCTTAAAACAACCTAATTCTATTTGTCTATCGAATATTTCATTGAAAAACATTGGTATATACATCTTTCTGAATTTAACATTTTTCAATGACCAAGATGTTAAAAATTGGTAACATGTTTCAAATTGTTTTGTATCATTTGAATGGAAAGATTTCAATTCTACTGTAATTTGATAGAACAATTGATATTCTTGTAAAGTTTCGATTAAATCATCTTCATTTTCACCTTTTATATTCAAATTCAATTTGAATTCATTTAAAAGATGTGGTAAATTGATAATTGATAATAACTTTTCAATAATCGATATCTTTTCAAATATTAAACAATTATCAACAAATTCATTGATAAGATAGATTGAATCATTTATCATATGTGAATCAATAAACCATTGAACTGTATTTATCAATTTAAGATCAGTTTCTTCATCTTGATTTTCATTCTTGATGAATAAATCATCTTTCAAATTTGTCAATATTGATTCCAATGGTAGATTCAATTCTCTGATTAATTTGATTTGTTCATGCCTTATATAATCTTTATCATTGTTAAAGAAAAAGAAGTTTTGAATGATGAATGAATATAGTTTTATAGATTCAATTTCATCAGGTATAAAAGTAAGATAAATTGGTATTTCTTGGAAACGTAAATCTTGTAATAATTTATTGATGTATAATTTGATAAGACTAACAAAATTCTCTTTTTCAATAAGATTCTCATCTAGTAATCTCATAAATATGATGAAATGAACAACAAGTCTTAATATTTCTTCATTAATATCTGATGCATTTGAAAATAATTTATCTAAATTATTTGATAATATTGAACCAATAAGTATTCTTATTGGATGATAACTCTGTTGTTGAATTGCTGAATTTGAATCATTATTCAAATTATTCAATGCTTCATTGACATTATTCATAATTTTAATTGGTAATGGTAAATTATTCAATTCAGGTTTTTTCGAATTAGTATTACTAAATTCCACAAATTTATTTGTAATTTCATATTCGTATAAATTCTTGATATAGAATAACAATTTCTTTTCCCATGAATCCTGTGATAAATCTTTTATCGAATTGAAATCACCACATAAGAATCCATAACAACCTTTTTCATAGATTGATTGTGAAAGTTTTGGATTGTTTAATAGTTTATACAATGTTTTCTTGAACATTATATTATGTTTGATACCAAATGCAGGTGAGTTTTGATTACCATTTGTATCTATATTCTCGATATCATCTATATTTGGGTTATAATAATCATGTGCTCCATTAACGATTAATCTAAAGTTGAAGTTATTTGTATTAAGACATAAATCTTTTAATTCATCAACTCTTGACTCTATTAATAATTTGAAAGCTTTTTTGTAGAATAAATTATCGGCAATTGAATCCTTTTCATTCAATTTTAGTTTCTTAGATCTAATTATAGCATCTGGATCGAGTGATTTAATCACATTTGGTTTATTTGTCTCTAAATCTATCTTTGTATTCAACCATTTATTGACATTTAATTCATCAAGAATATTGGCATTGTCATCATCTTCCTCTTCATCTTCATCCTCATCAAGATTGAAGTTCTCAACAAGCCATTGTTGTATCAACGACAACTCTCTTAGTTCTGGGTAAATGTTCAATATGCTTTCTTTTATAACCAAATCACTTGTGAATGAATTAATCTTCAAATGATTTTTTGCAGATTCAATAAAATCAGGTGAACTATCTTCAGAGTATCTGAAACCAATAAGAAGTTTCACTAAACCCCAGAATTTCGCTTCCAAGATCCAATTTTCAGAAGAATGATTATTACTATTCTCTTCATCAATAGAGTTGAATGCCCTTTTCATGGCTATATTTCTAAAAGAAGTAACCAATTCATAGATATCATAATCAATTGGATTCAATCTGAATTCCTTCAGCACATTAGAGAAAAGCACTACTTCTTCGGAGTCCATCTTGTAACTGTTGACTCTCTTATCTGAATGACCTACTGCTTGACTAGCCCTATGAAATCACCCTTCTTCTTTGCTTCATGTTCTTATTCAAATCAACCAGCTTTTTTTGTTTTCAATTTTAATATCTACATTTACCAGCCTCGTTTAACCAGCCACATAACTCAAAACATGGCTTGTGAAAACCGACGCGACGACAAACACCAAATAAAGTCCACGTGATTTTCACATGCGCCAAAACAACACAAAAAAATCAACAAAAAATCTCAGAAACTTTCAGAAGGGGAAAGAAATCAGAAATCAGAAATCAGAATGGATTTATTTCTTAAAGCGGTTTATGTCGGTTGACGTGTTTCTTGTTTCTTATTGTTCTTATTTGTATTGTGTGTGTTTTGTTTACTTCACCCATTTGATCTTATCAACTTCTATACTATTCACTCATTCAATCGACCGGTATACACATCTAATCAATATGATTTATAGCTATCCTAATAACTTCAATTTTATTGCAAATTTGAAAAAAGGGATTCAAATAAAGAACAAGATTAGAAGTCGTTTTTCATCATCTGCATCTTTCAATAAGACATATATTGAAAAACCACTGACTAGAGCTAATTTATTGACTTTACAAAAATTCGATAGAGGTAATGCAATTGTTAGTAATAGTAAGAGTAAATTGAAAAAAGTGAATAATAATGGTAATAATATAATAAAACAGAAAAGATTCTTTACAACTTATAAAGTATCCAATTATTCCAAACAATTCCCTTCCATTCCTAAGCCAAAGAGAATCTTATATCATAGACCAAGTATCAAATCAATTAGTAAATCATTTGTCAATACTCCAAAGAGATTTATCAATTATTCAAATACAAAGAGAAATAACAGAAAAAAATTCAAGAGATTACCATTACCAACTTGGTTTACATTAACTTCAATTTCCATTATCTTTTATGGAACTTTCTATAAATTGAATAAAGATTATGACGAAGATGATGAAACAAATGATCAATTGAAGATTAAACCAACTTCATGGGCTTTATACCTATATTCAACATTACCTTTAAAAGCTATCAGTAGAATATGGGGTGAAATCAATAGTATCAATTTACCAGTATGGTTAAGAGGTCCAAGTTTTAAACTATATGCGTATCTTTTCAACGTTAATCTGGATGATATGGAGGATCCAAATCTTGAAGATTATAAGAATTTAGGTGAATTTTTCTATAGATCTATAAAACCTGAAGTTAGACCAATTGATAAGACATCAAATCTTGTATCACCGTGTGATGGTAAGATTTTGAAACTAGGTAAAATCGATGAGAATGGAGATATTGAACAAGTTAAAGGTATGACTTATCCGATAGATGCATTTTTAGGTACTATAAATGATTCAAATCATAAGAAGTTAGCCGTTCCAATAGTTTCAATAGAATTTGATGAATCCATCAATGATGGTAAGACAGAGGAATTCAATTATGATGATAACAACAACAATAACATCGATATGATAACTTTTGAAAATGAAGGTGATAAATCTGTAAGTAAGAATCCAATTGGTAGAGTTATGGAAATTTCAAATAAGATAAAATCAAATCTTGATAATAGTAATAATGAATTATTCATTGCAGTTATTTACTTAGCGCCAGGTGATTATCATAGATTTCATTCTCCAACAAATTGGGTAACTACATTAAGACGTCATTTTGTTGGTGAATTATACTCTGTTGCTCCTTTTTTCCAAAAGACTTTTAAAGATTTATTTGTATTACAAGAAAGAGTTGCTCTATTGGGTTATTGGAAATATGGTTTCTTCTCAATGACTCCAGTTGGTGCTACAAATGTTGGTAGTATTAAATTGAATTTCGATAAAGATTTAAAGACAAATGGATTATATGAAAATGAATCATATAGTATATCAGATGATGATGATCAAAGTACTATAAATACAACAACTAGTAGTATAAGGAAAAGAGTCAAGAAGAATACATGTTATGAAGCAACATACTCAAAGGCTTCTAAATTATTAAGTGGTCAACCTTTGTTAAAAGGTGAAGAAATTGGTGGATTTAAATTAGGTTCAACAATTGTATTGGTATTTGAAGCTCCAAATGATTTCAAATTTCAAGTTAAAGAAGGCGAGAAAGTTAAACTTGGTGAAAGATTGGGTAGTATCTAATTAAGCAAGTCTATTTAGTTTATTCACCCACTCATTCATATATATATATATAGAATATACATACCTCTGCTCACAATAAAAAGAATATAAAGATAAAACTTGTATACTTTCAAGATAAGCCGCTTATGTAAAAATTCTATAAATTTCTTTATAAATTTTCTCAGACAAGAAAAATTAAAAAATAAATAATTTTTTTTTGTATTATTTATCAATTTATCAGTTTATCATCTTAGATCGGTGATTTGTTAGTATCAAGAGTCAGTGACAGCAGTATGAACAGTGGAAAGCCGAACAACAAAGGCTCTTACAATAAGAGACCAAATAACAACAACCACCACAACAACAATAACAAGAATAAGAAACAAGGAAATACAGGTATTGTAGATGTATCTAGTGCTATAAGTTCAGGTACTTCGAAGATCAAGAAGAAGATACGAGACATTAAAAGATTGTTGAGTAAAGATAAATTACCAAGTGATTTAAGAATCAATAATGAAAGAGCTTTGAAGTTGTTAGAGACTGAATTAGTTGATGCTGAATTGAATCTTAAGGCTAAAAAACTTGCATTGAAGTATCATAAGATTAGATTCATGGAAAAGAAAAAGGCATTGAAGAGTTATAAACAAGCAAAGAAAGAATTAGAAGATTTAGAAGCTAGTAATGACGAAGAAGGTAGTAACAAGAAAGAGATTAAGAAAGTCAAGAAGAAGTTACAACATTGTGAAGTTGATTTATTGTATATCTATAATTTCCCAAGAACAATCAAATATATTTCTTTATATCCAAAGGACACAACAACAGAATCGGAATCATCAGGTAAGAAATTGACTGAAAAGGAGAAGAAAGGAGCTCAAGAGACTGATTTGAAAAGATTAGAATTGAAGAAATTGGTTCAAGAAAAGAAATCAAAGGGTAATTTAGAAGTAACATTAGACGATATCTTAAGTGGTAAAAGACGTAAGACAGCTAAATTGAGTTCTAATACTGCTGTTGACGCTACTGAAGAGAAGAAAGAAGAAGTAGGAGATGAAGAAGATGATTTCTTTGAATAGTCTGTGTATATTTGGTTAATATAACTATCAATCTTTGTATAAACTACTGTAAAACTCTTGTAAAACTGAACTAATCCCATGACTTTAGTCAATAAACCAGCCACACCAGCCACACCAGCCACACGCACCGCAAAATTTCTTTTTTGCGGCAAAAGGCCATCAAATCCATTTTTAATTTCTCAAACATCCAACAAGAGAAGAAATAAAGGATAATTTGTTGGAGTGAAGTAGGTTGATTGTTTGAGTGATTCATTGATAGATTAACTGATTCATTGATTAACTGATCAAGTGGGACTAGTTAACCAACCAACATACACTTTCTGCATTCTAATTTCGATTAGATTCATTCATCAACTGATTATCATTTGAGTAATCAATCAATTAACAAGTTAACCGATTGATTATAACAGATTAATTTTATCTTGTCTGTTAATTTGATTCATATATATCAATATATCATTACAAAAACCTAAACAAAACAAAACAAATAAACCAACGAATCAATAAAATAAAATGGATTTAAGAGTTGGTAGAAAATATAGAATTGGTAGAAAGATTGGATCAGGATCATTTGGAGATATTTATCTCGGTACAAATATTATATCAGGAGAGGAAGTTGCTATTAAATTAGAAAATGTTAGAGCAAAACATCCTCAATTAGAATATGAAGCCAAAGTCTATAAAGCCTTATGTGGTGGAGTTGGTATTCCATTTGTTAGATGGTTTGGTACAGAATGTGATTATAATGCAATGGTTATTGATTTACTTGGTCCATCATTAGAAGATTTATTCAATTATTGTAATAGAAGATTTTCATATAAAACTGTTTTATTATTAGCAGATCAATTATTGTGTAGAATTGAATTCATTCATGCAAGATGTTTTATTCATAGAGATATTAAACCTGATAATTTCCTTATGGGAATTGGTAAAAGAGGTTCACAAGTTAATGTTATTGATTTTGGTTTAGCTAAAAAATATAGAGATCCAAGAACTCATTTACACATTCCATATAGAGAAAATAAAAATTTAACAGGTACTGCAAGATATGCATCAATTAATACTCATCTTGGTATTGAACAATCAAGAAGAGATGATTTAGAAAGTTTAGGTTATGTTTTGATTTATTTTTGTAAAGGTTCTTTACCATGGCAAGGTTTAAAAGCTGCAACAAAGAGACAAAAATATGATCGTATCTTAGAAAAGAAAATGGCAACACCTGCTGAAGTATTAGCAAGAGGTTTACCAACTGAATTTATTCATTATTTGAATTATGTTAGAGCTTTAAGATTTGATGATAAACCTGACTATATCTATCTTAGAAGATTATTTAGAGATTTATTCGTTAGAGAAGGTTATGCATATGATTGTGTATTTGATTGGACTGTATTCAAATATAAATTACATCAACAACAACAACAACAACAACAGCAACAACAGCAACAACAACAACAACAAGCACAAATTCAACAACAACCATCACAATTACCCCAATCACAAATACAATCGGTACAACAACAGCCACCTCAGCAATCAGAGCAAGTACAACAATCAAACGAAGAAGTTAAACAAGGAAATGAAATCGATAAAGATAATATAGCTGAACAATTGAATAAAGATAATAAAAATGAAATTTTCCAACAACAAAATGCTGATGTAATGTATCAACAACGCCAACAACAACAACAACAACAACAGATAAATACTAGTACAAATAATGCTACAACTGTTAAACCATTATTACAACAACAACAAGTTGCACAACAAGTTCCATCTACTGAACCTCAACAATTTCATAGTTTTAGACCCCATCAAATTCAACCACATCAAGTGAATACACCAGTTGAAAGTGGTAGTAATAATAATACTCAATCTCAATCTCCTCCTTTACAACAAGTTAATAATAAAGTTACTGGTGGTCAATGGTTATAAATTAATCCAATTTTTATCTTTTTTCTATATCTAATTATTTAAATTGTTTATCGTTATTTAGTTATTTTCTTTTATAATATTTGCAGATCATATATCTCAAAAATATATTCTCAGTAATCTAAATTAACAACTTGATTAATCAATTGGAAAGCAATACTTTCTCTCATTGGTAATTTCAAGTTCAAATCTGGATGTTCTAGATTTTCAATACTTGTAACATTAGCAATCTCTTTGACGTCAAACCATTGACAATCTTGTAATTCTTTATCATGTTTAAGGTAAATGTTCTCATTACTACCATTGAAATCAACAATACCAATACAACCAATCATTAAATTAGCAGGGAAAGGCCATGGTTGAGATTTTAAAATCTTGACATCATTTGCTTTAACACCAGTTTCTTCCCAAATTTCTCTAATTGTTGCTTCTTCAATAGTTTCGCCAGGTTCCATGAATCCTGCAATACAACTATACATTGGTTTAGAGTTTTGTGGTAAATTTTTAGCATGTCTCCTATTTAAACCTAACAAGATCTTGGATTTATCACTCGATACAATACCAACTATAATCACAGGATCTGTACGTGGGAAGCAAACGTTATTGACACTAGTGGATTTAATAATACATTTCGACACTTCTTTATCACTTGTACATAATAATCTCGAACCTGCATCAACAGGTATCACTTTTGACCCACAACCAGGACAAAATTTATTCTTCATAAGCCAATCAAGATAAGATTTCGAATAAGCGAACAAAGAAGCTTCATTTGATGAAAGTTTCAATAACTCTGGCATTGTGACTGTTTTGATGTAATTTTCTTCTTTTATAACATCAATCAATTCAGCTTCTATATCTGGTGAATTAGTTATATCAATTGCAAAATATGGAACACCTTTATACTCTTCATATTCGAATATATCATTTATTTCATCTGTTGGTTTGTTGGACAAGTTCAGTAATTCAAAATCACTGGATAATGGATTATTTGAAGCTAAGAAGTTATCACTAGTACCAAATTCATCCAATCCTAAGAAAACCATTGTTAAGTCATCTCTTATATTTTCATCTCGTGAGTTATTCCTCTTACACCAATCCGACACTTTCCTCTGAATCAACTCAGAAGAATTGATCAATGGTAAAATAGTCAACTTTGTGAACCCATCTTTTGAATAAACCAATGGATTAACACTTGAAGAATTCGAAATTTGTTTGAAAAATACTAATCTAGTTGAAAGATTTGGGGTTTTAACTATATCTAAAGTCGAGTTGATAAACTCTTTGTTAGATCTCAAGAATGAGAATCTGTTCAAAGAGGTAATTGTTCCGAAATATGTATCTTTAGTCATCTTAATGAAATGGGGTACTTTATTCATATCTACCTATTGAAAACTCTACATCAATTCAAACCTACCCTGTTCCTTCCTCCACTTATCTATCCTTGATTACCAACCATCCCAATTTCCCAGTCACGTGCTTTTATTACACCGCCACCCAATACGCGCGCCACACAACACACACGCCACATTAATAACACCACGTGA
Source organism: Wenyingozyma ramenticola (assembly GCA_024271885.1). Taxonomy (NCBI): domain Eukaryota; kingdom Fungi; phylum Ascomycota; class Pichiomycetes; order Pichiales; family Pichiaceae; genus Wenyingozyma; species Wenyingozyma ramenticola. The sequence continues at coordinate 15,041 of JANBXF010000011.1, forward strand.
CAATTCAAAATCTCAAAATCTCAAAATCTTCAAAAAAACAAAAATTCCCCGAGGAAATTAACAAAAAACCAAGAAAAGAAAAACAAAATTTTTTTCGAGCGGGTTAAAATGGCAATTTGATTTAAATTTTACTCAGTTTTGTTACCCCACAAAATGTGACAAGTGTGTTTTGAGTTGTTTGTATAATTTGTTTTGGGGCGTGTCAGAGTGGGTGAGTTGACGAAAGTTTAGTGGTTGTTCATATCAGTGCGAATAGATTTGAATAGTTATACAATACAACCAAGGAAACAAAGATATATCCATTAGTTTATATCTGATCTCAAAATTTCATCATCACGTTGTTAAATTTCAAAAATTGTGTGGAGTCACTTGGATTTTCAAAAAATTTTGAAAAGTGTATAACTTGATTTGTAGGTTTGAAATCAAGATTTGTTTTTGTTAATTTACTCTTGTTGTTGTTGATGTACTGATATTCACTATGAAGTTCAACAAGTTGCTCAAGAATGTCAAAGGTCGGTATGGGAACAGTAATACCGATAGATCCAATACGCTAACTTCGAACAAAGATCTCATTTGCGATGATGATGGATCAGTTACTCAATTTTTTGATTATTCGAAATTAGAAATCGAAATGAATAACAACAGATCAAAGAATAAGTTTAGGCAAGGTACTGACAATAATAAAACTATTATGAGTAATGAATTTTTGACTGTTGAATTAGTTTTGATTGATAAATTAGTACTGGTTAATAAAGAATTTAGAGTTAAAAGAGATAATGAATATGAAATAGGTGATAATGATTATGATTTGAATGAAATGGAAAGAAATGATGAAGTTTCACCGGTTAGAGGATATCTCACACTTGTTATCAAAAAACCAATAAGCCTTATAGATATCGATGTTCAATTATTAGGTACTAATAAGATGAATTTCTTCAATGATTTGAAATTAAAAGTGGTAAAAAACAAAGAAGTGAACTTCTTGAAAGATGTTATCAATTTCAAAAATTATAATCCAGTTATAAATCAGGTTTATAATCTACCGTTCCAGTTTTTAATCAATTTTACAAAATTCCCTCAAAGTGTTGTACATGATATAGTCGGATCAGTTAATTATCAGGTGAAAGTAGGTATCAAGATGGGATTTGAAAGTTTACAATACGACCTATTCAACGATTTGAAATTGATTTATTGTATACCACCATCTATAAAATCAAATGATATTATAGCTATTGGAAATTGGAGGAATTTATTATACTATCAATTTATAATAAATTGTAAAAAAATCACATTGAATCAACCTTTCAATTGCTCTATTAAGATCTTACCTATTTTACCAAACAATTACAAAGTTCATTTTTTGAAAGTTACTCTGATACAATCGATAACGTATACGCAATCAGACGATGAAAATAAAGTTAAATTCTTTACTATTACTGAAAATATCCCCATAAAGCAGAAATTCATAGGAGATATCGAGAATCTCGATACACAGTTTGATGTTCAATTATTAGAGTCTTTTAATATATTGGATAAATCATTTAAGATATACCCATCTACCAATTCTTCTTTCAAGAATTCATACAATCCAAATTTTGAAATCTCACATAAGTTAAAACTTGGTGTGATAATAGAAGAATTAGCATTGAATGATACCACAACACAAAACGATGATGATTTCTTAGATTTAAATCCAACTGATTCGATTGAAACTTCGATTATTACAGATTATCATAACATTTCGAATAAACAAAAGACAAATAAAGATCTGGTTAATAATTGGATAATTGAAAATTCTAAATTGTTAAAAGAAAAAACAAGATCGGTTGGTAAAAAAATAGAATTAGCAATTTGTTCAAATATAAGCATATTAGATTCATTAAGTATATTGGGTAATGAACCACCTCCATCTTTTGATACCATTGATGATATATCACAACAACAACAGCAGATTAAACCTATTACGACGAACAAATCAATGGGTAAATTGAAGACGTTGATTAAAAACACAGCAAAAGTTATAACTACATCACCACCAATTGTATATTCAGATTCAGATGATAATACATTGGATTCATTAACTTCAACAACAACAACGAACTCATCAAGTGGATTTTCTAATTATATGACTGATCTTAGTGTTATTTCATCTTTTGATCAATTTGATAATGAATTTGATGATTGTAATTGCAATAATTTACCCAATTATATTGATGAATTACCATATTATGAATAGATTTATATATATATATATGTACATACACTACTTATAAATTAAACCAAGCATCTAAATATATGTTATTATCTTTATTTTCATCCCCATTGACAACTCTATAATTATCATTAATATTCCATACTTTACCAGATTGTGGTTTCATGATATCAACATTTGATATTTTAGCACCACCACTTTCTAAAATACTTTGTAATGTTGCTTTATAATAAAATTGATTGAATTTTTCTAACCTTTCTTCATACTCTAATACATCGCATAATGATTGTACATCACTTAGACTTAATTCAACATTTGTTATATTTGATTCAACCAAGAAATTTGAGATATCTTTTAAAGTTGGTGATTGAATTTCTAATTGATTTGCATCATAACTTAATTGTTTTAAATCATTTTCATATCCATTCTTACTGAACACCTTGGGGAATGTCTTATTTGCTACAAATCTCCAAATAACAATCAATAATGAATCTATAAAATCAACGTCTAATTCAACTCCATTAAACCATGGACCACCAGTAACTTCAATTGAAGGTGTTAAACCATATAACATATATATCTTTCTCTGTGGGAATTTAACCGATTTAATAGATTTAATATAAGATTGGTTTTCCAAAGTCTTTAAACATCTTTGAATTACCTGTTGATGTAAATTAGTTTTTGCTTTTATAACTTTTGTCCATATACCTTCTCTACCTGATGCTTCAATATATGAATAAATCATAGCTTCATCTTCAGACATAGACATTATTTTGTTTGCTTCTGATTCCAAAACAGCTTGAAACAATACTTGCTTATCTTTACCTTCTAATACTTTGATTAAAGCATTGTTTAACAGGATTTGTAAAATATCTGTAAGTTGTTTATCATTTGTTATACCTGATATTAATTTCAAATCTTCTTGTGAAAATGTCTGTTTTTGTTTGGTCTTTCCCTGTGATAGCATCTCTGCATGTATTTCCTTTGCATTTTCATTCAAATTTGTCTCTGACATTGTGTTAGTTAGTTGGTTGAAGTCAGTTAAAAGAAAGAACCCACCAACTAAATAACCAGCATTACTATGATCTAAAAAAAATTTATGCGTGAAAAATATTTCTCACTTGATAAGAAAAAATGGCGTAGTAGTTCGTTAATGTACTACATACATTGTTTAGTTTTCCACTATTTTATGAGTATAAGGGTAATTACAGAGCAAATGCATATATGATGGAGAAGAAACAGAAGAAGAAAGTGTCATTATCATTTGATATAAACGATGAGATAGAAGATATAGAGAATGATACAAATCCCAAAGCTGTTTTCAAATCACGTAAGAAGAAATCCAGTGGATCATCAATTAAGAAACTCAGTGATGTTGAAGAAGATGATGTTAGTGATGTTGAAAGTGATGTAGATGATAGTATCCAGAAGTTTAAGATTATACGGAAGGTTGGTATAAAGAGTGTGAGTAATAGTAGTAGTAGTGGTATTACTAATAAAGTTACAAATAGAGAGAATTATTTGATTAATAAATATATGAACGATAATGATAATGAATTAGATGAAGTAGATGAAGAAGATGAAATGGACAAGACAGAAGATAAAGTACTTGATACAGTACCTATTATACCAGATGCTAATATGATAAAAGAACTAAAAGATAGAAGAAATAGAAAAGATACTATTAAATTTGCAGATTTAAAATTAGAAGATAGATTACAGGATAAAGATGAAGATTTTTACAATAGTCGAAACATTGACGTTGAAGAAGATGAAGACTATGATATTGGGAAAGATGAAGTGTTTGATGATGGGAGACTAGCTTACTCAAACAGTGAATTAGAAGTACAGAAGAAACTTAAAAAACATGAAATCGAAGAGATGATATACGAATTGGAAATGAATAAAGGAAACGAAGAAGAAGATGAATTAGAGAAAACAGTAGAGAGTTCATTGGATGTTCAAGTGACTCAATTAAAGAATCATTTGAAAATTTTGAAGGGTGTTAATTCCAAGAATCAAAATTTAATTGATAAATTGAATCAAGAATCATTGGAATTTAAATCAAAGATGACTTTAATTATTACTGAAATGGAGTCATTGGGTGGTTGATTGTTTATGTAGTATTATATATATTATCCCATCTAACACCCTTCTAATACCCATCTATTCCCATCTAATCCCATCTAGTATCTTATATAGTATCCTATCTATAGACTATACAACACACCAGCCACATCTATCAGCCACATCTATTAGCCACTCAAACTAAAGCACACCAACTATTCAAATACACACCCCACACCACCATTCAACAGAACTAAACACAACATATCAATGTAATACACCCCACACCACTAACAAAACCCCAAACTAAACCCCACCAACTGCCGAAAGAAGCAACTTGTTCAATTAAAAGGTGGAGAAATTGATTTAAATTGATTTAAATTAATTAAAGGAGTAATAGATAACGGATTTAATTGTTGTTAAGTTGTTAAGTTATACTGTTTGCTTAATTGTACTGTTGTATTGTTTGATTGACTATCATATTGTCTGTGTTATATTATTTAATTGTATATACTATATAGCATATACTTCTATATATAATACTATACAACCATTAACGAACAATACTCACGAGATAACAAATAGGCGGCTTAATAATAAAATAAAATCAATCGCGCAGTAACAATTAGCTCATTTTAAAGATAACGAACAGAGCAGAGAAAGAAATCCAAGAATAGTGAGTGAGAAATTAAAGAGTTGATAATATTACTAAGTAACTTACTGATTTGATTGTTAACAAGTTGCTGCTCTTTATTGCTTTTGATATATTAATATATATAGCATCATCCCATTTAGTATCCAGGTTGTATTCTAGTGTGATACTATAATGCTTCAGAATACACATACTCCAAATTTTACAACAACGACAACTAATACATCTAATACATCAAATGATTTATCTGATAATAATACAACTCCTATAGATGATTCAAATAATCCTTTATTCTTGAATAAATTCATCCCAATAAGATCTTCTTCTAAAAGAGCTAACAGTGTCTCTTCAGATATAGATAGGGAAAGATTCAGATCGAGATTATATTCAAATGTTGAAAATTCAACAAAGAAGACAACTCTTAAATCTATAAAATCTTTAGACTATTTTGATCCTTTTTCAAATTATTTCTTAGATCATCCTTATTTATCTGATATAAAACAAATCAATTTGATATCTACTGATGAATTGATATTGTTTCTTTCAAAATATTATTCAAAGGAATTACCGGATGTTGAAACAATGTTTCCTTGGTTACACGGTATTCATAAAGATAATATCTCTCAAATTAGATTCATGGCAAATACTTTGTATAATAACAATATGAATAATCTTTCAAATGAATTAATCCCATCAGATTTCAAATTCGATCCTCCTATTTCAACAAGAAATCTTATGGTTATAAGATCGAGTAACTTGAATGGTGATATATCAACTGATTATAAAGATATGATTGTCGAGACTTCAGGTTTGATTAAAGGTACTATATCAATCAAAGATATCTTAATACCTTTACCGGAAATGTCAAATTTAAGAAACTATATCAAATCCTTATTAGACGATTCAATCTTTGAGTTCATACCGTTTGATTTGATAATTAAAGATTGTTTCAAGATTAAAGCATTACCTTTCTTCAAAGATATGGATCCACAAATTGGTGTATCTTTGAGAAATTTCCATATTCAAGTATCAAAATTAAGTCTTATATCCGATTTCATTGTTTATTGTTTCAACGATGATCATAAATCCTGCTTATTGGATGATGATGAATTAGATGATGAAGATTCATTATGTAAATGTTCTTCCACTGCAAGACTATTATTCGTTGCTCAATATATTTATTCTAAAAACAATTGCACATTGTTTGAAAATCAATTCAATTTATTGAATTCAACTGCTAAGAGAAAGAGAAATTTATACAATACTTTCATTGTTGATCAATTAGATTTAAACAAATTAGAAAATTCAAATTTATTATCAATAACTATATTAGATTCAAATTCTTCAATTAAGAGAATTGGTGATCTTTGTTCTGATTATGATTTAAAAGTTTTCAATAATTGGGATTCAAATTATTTATATAGAGAAAAATTAGAAATTGCTAAAATGTCAACTGCAACTCATATTATAAAAGATGTTTGGATTGGTAATACAACCGATTTTGAATGTTTACAAATTCAATCAAATCAATTGAATAATAATTCAACTCCAACTAAAAATGATATTATACCCGATGATTATTCATCCTTACCTTCTATACCATTACATTGTGACCCAAAAAACACTATTGTTACATTGACAAAGGATGATTTTATAAGTAATGATGATTCAACTACAAATTTTGATGAAAAATTAATTACATTCCCAAAGGCTAAATGGAGATTATTTATTCATTGTGTTGAAGGTTCAAGATTTCCAAATTTACAAGATTTAAAACAATTATTCGAAACAAATATAGATAATTTAAATCAAATTTATCTTGAATTCCCACCTTCTGGTTCAATTGGTATTGGTGATTTAATGGAAGATGAATTATTATCAATTATTAACCTTTGTAAATTACTATACTACAAATGTTGTCCGAAATTTCCTGCTTTAATTTACTGTTCAGATGGGTATACTGAGTCTTCTTTATTATCATTATGTTTCTTAATTTATTCTGAAAATCTATCAATTGATGATGCTATTATTAAACTTCATGTTTATTACGGTAGACCTTTTTTCATTTTCAAATCTGATTATATATTATTACAGAAACTTGAACCATTGTTGAAGAGATATTCTCCATTGAATGAATTGAGTGATAACACTATGACTTTAGAACATGTTCATTCATTTATCTTGAAATCAATCTTGTTTCAAAACAAGAATAGTTCAAGTGTTAATAACAATATCAAGAAAAGTCCTAAAAAGACAAATGATTCAATTATTAAAACTTCAACAGGTACTCATGTTATTCAACTACGTGAAAATCAATCGACTTCAATTGGAGATACTGCTTCTACTACAACAGATGGATTATCTTCATCTTCAGATTCATTATCCTCGTCCTCATCCTCTTTAGAGAATGAAACAATTGAAGAAGAAGAAGAGGAAGAAGGTTGTTGTGAGTCTGTATTTGGTTCATTACCATCAAGGATCTTATCAAACCTGTATCTAGGTAGTTTATCACATGCATCGAGTCTTCGATTACTAAATCGTCTTGGTATTGAATCATTAGTCTCAGTTGGTGAGAATATCCCCTGGTTGAGTTACTTGAAATATGAAACTATAATAACTGAATCTGGTTGTGAAATTTTGAAAATTTTACCAAATCAAAAGGATTTCAATGGTATTCCATGTAATGTTAAAGAAGTTATGAAAATTAGTAATATCAATGATGATGGTATAGGTACTTTAACAACAACTATTAATAACGCTTTGGAATTTATCGATAAATGGTATAATTTAAACGGTAAAGTCTTGGTTCATTGTCAAGTTGGTGTTTCAAGATCTGCCACAGTTTGCATTGCTGAAGTTATGAAAAGGCTTAATATAAGTCTGCCACGTGCTTATTTATTCGTTAGAGTTAGAAGGTTAAACGTTATAATTCAACCGAATTTGAAATTGATGTATGAATTGTTCAAATGGGAAGAGTCATTTGTTAAGAATCAGTGGCTATTGAAATTGAAAACAAAGAGACAAGATAGTTTATCCTCTGATACGACTAGTGTTTCTTCTTTATTCTCAGAAAGAAATCAAAGTTATAGTTTTAGTTCTTCTTTGACTTCATTGGGAAAATTCAATAGAAATTCAATTAATTATAGTTATACCACTTCAAATGCTATTGCAGAAGAAGAAGATAATGATAATGATGAAGAAGAAGAGATTTTCCCTACTCCAAGTTTGACAAAGAGACCAAGTTTCAAGACACCATTTGGCTCAAAGATTCAATCTTCCCTAGCTAATACATCAACAACAATTTCAAATGATTCATTTGTTCCTCCTAGTATAAACTCATTTGAAAATTCATCATTTCCTTCAAAATTCAGAAAACCATTGATTGATAATTATAATGGTGATTTAATAACGCCGAACATGTCTGGTGTTTCTCCAAAGACTTCGATTGATTTGGGTAATACCACCACTACTCCGAATGAATTCGAATTTGATTCCCTTCCGATATACAGCAACTCTCCTTTGTTCCTCAGGGAAGTTGATTGGGTTATACTTTGTCGTGAAATTTACAACTTGAATAAAGCTTATATCAAACCTGTTTATTAGACTTTATTCAATTTACCTTTTTTTATTTTTCCCCCCTTTATTTTTTACTTATTTTTTATGTTCATTTACATCATTTACATACATCGCTCTTGGGATCTGATAGATTTTTTTTATCCATTTACTTTTTGTTCTTATTGTGATTGATTTACGCTGTGTTTTATTCTTTTTATTCTTTTAGGTGTCGTTTGTTGGTTTATTTTTTTATTTTTGCGTGTTGGGTTGGTGTCTTTTTTTTATGTTATACGTAGGTAGTACTTATATATATTACTTTCAATCACAAATTGCTTTATTCTATATACATTACTCTAAAGTAGCATATTTCTTTAAATGATCAGGAATATGTTGATACAATTCCTTTGATTCTAACCATTTTTTAGAAAAAATTCTTTCAGAATATTTATGTGCTGAATCAGCTAATATAGTAACTACATTAGAACCTTCAGGTAACTTTTCAGCAACTTTAACTGCAGCAACAACGTTTAAAGCACCTGTACCACCGATATAAATTCCTTCTTCGTCTAATAATTGATACAACATTGCAATTGTATCTGAATCTTCAATTCTTAATGAATAATCACATAATTCAATATCAGCTGCAACATTACCAGTTATTCTACCTTGTCCAATACCTTCAGTAAATGAACCTCCTTGTCTTTCCAAAGATTTACCATTACTTGAAACGTATGAATGAACACACGATCCAGGTGGATCAGCTACAACTGATACAACTTTACCATTTGATTTTTCCTTTAAAAATCTAGTTATACCAGCCCAAGTACCACCTGTTCCTGTAGAACAAGTGAATGCATCTACTTCTCCATTCAATTGTTCCCAGATCTCAGGACCAGTGGTATTGATATGGGCTTGTCTGTTGTCTAAATTATCGAATTGATTTGTCCATATAGCATTATCCAATGATTCTGCATGTCTCTTGGCTTTATGATTGAAATTTTCTGGATTATCATATGCAACAACTGGAACGGGATAAACTTCACATCCTAGTAATTTCAAAGTTTCAATCTTAGAAGGAGCTTGTGTATTTGGCATATAAATAACACATTTATAACCTTTAGCTCTACAGATATGTGCTAAACCAATACCTGTATTACCTGCAGTACCTTCAACAACTGTTCCACCAGGTTGAATCAAACCTTGCTTTTCAGCAGATTCGATAAAATACAAAGCTGCCCTGTCTTTAACTGATCCACCAGGGTTCATCCATTCTGCCTTGGCCCAAATATTACGTCCTAATTTGGAACTTAATGAATTTAATTTCAATAATGGAGTGTTTCCTACAGCTCCAACTATACCCGATTCAGAAGTTAATGGTTTGAATGTACTATTCATTGTCTTAATAGTCGAAGAAAAGAATCTCTTAGATACACTACTCATCACTTATCAGTTCAGCCACAGTTATGCGAATAATTGAAACCGGTTATACACCAACAACACCTCCCAACCCGAAATATCAACTCTACTTTACCCTTCACTAAACTCTCTTCTGATATTTCACTGATGCAAAGAAACACGAGTTTTCACGTGATTAAAAGGCAGCAAATCCGTGCACCAACTATTTTCTATGAGATCTGTTTGTTTTGGTTTGGATGATTTGATTTGCCACTTATCAGTTTGCAATGCCTGTTGAAATTAGTTGGTTGTTAGTGATTAGATTAACAATTGAGTGGCCGAAGATGACCCTTATTAACGGTATGTACTTTTGTGTGATTTTTTGTGATTTTACCGAATTACAAAGACTAACTTATGCGTCATAATTTCATTAGTTGTTATCAAAAATGCAGGTAAATCATATCCATTAGAGATTGATACAGATGAACCTGGTGAAACTTTCAAATTACAAATTTATTCAGTTACTGAAATTCCACCTGAAAAGCAAAAAGTTATCTTGAAAGGTGGTGTCTTAAAAGACGATTCAGATGTGAATAAATTCAATATCAAAGAAGGTCAATCGATTATGGTTTTAGGTTCTCCCGAGACTAATAAAGTACTTGATAATGATACAAAGGCGAAATTTGTCGAAGAACAAGGTAGTGATTCTAGTAGTGCTATTGTCTCAACTGAGCCATTAGGATTGGTTAATTTAGGAAACACCTGTTATCTCAATTCTTCAATACAAGCTTTGTTTAAAATTGATGAGATTAAAAAAGATTTATCAAAGTTTGAAAGAGTTCCAAATGGAGGATCACAAAATCAATTAGTGTTTTTCATGAAAGAATTGTTCAATAGATTAGAGACTGAAAAGAATAAGAAAACTGCAATTACTCCTTTGAATTTCTTACAAACTTTAAGATTAAATTATGAACAATTTAATGAAAGAGATAATAGTGGGTTTTATAAACAACAAGATGCAGAAGAAGTATTTTCACAACTCTTGAGTTTATTGTTCAACAAGTTCCCAGATTTAGAGAATTATTTCAAGATTGGTTTCAAGACTGAAACAAAATGTATTGAAGATCCAAATGATACACCAATCATTGGATATGATGAATCAAATAAATTAAGTTGTCATATTTCAATACATACAAATTTCTTGAAAAATTCATTGATTGAAGGCTTGAAAGAAACTATTGAAAAGACAAATTCCAATTTGGGAAGAAATGCAAATTATGAAATCAATAAAAAAATTAATAGATTACCAAAATACCTTACGGTTAATTATGTTCGTTTCTTTTGGAAAAGAGATACTAATAAAAAGGCCAAAATCATGAGAAAAGTTCAATTTCCATTTGAATTAGATACAAGTGATTTATTAGACGATGAAATAAAGCAATCAAGATCCAATTTTAGAGATAAGATCTATAAGATTGAAAAATCAAATGAAGAAGAACAAAGAGATTTCAAGAAATTGAAAACATCTGCAAATAGTGCAGTAACAAAAAGTTTAGAGAATGAAGATGAATTGATTACAAAATTGAATAATAAATATTTAGAAATTATGGGAGATGAAGAAAAGGAACTCGTATCAAAGGGAGAAAACCCATCCTCATTGTATGAATTGATTTCAGTAATTGCCCATCAAGGTGCATCAGCAGATTCAGGTCATTACCAATGTTTTAACAAAGATTTAAAAGATTTATCAGGTGAAACATGGTATAAATTCAACGATGACAAGATATCAATTGTAACAAGAGATAAAATTGAATCATTAGCAGGTGGTGGTGAAAGTGACTCTGCTTTGATTTTAATATATAAAGCTGTTGGATTGAATTAGATTTAATAGAATTCATACATTCATAAATTTATAGTTTCTTTAATTAGTCATAGCTAATACAGAATATCTTGAAAGGGAAAGTTTAGTTCACCTCATGACATTCCATAATATTATAAACCCATGTGCACAAATCCACATAGTTGCATACACATACATGCATACATACATACAATGTACTGTATAAAAACCAAGAAAAGTAATCGAAGTAATCAGAATAATCTAGTGAATGATTATCTATTCATTCTATTTAAACTGTCAAATTGTGGAGAAACCGCAATCATTTGTTTATGTATTTATTTATTTATTTTTAATTCCACGTTTACTTTTCCTTTTACTTTCATTCTTTCTTCTTATTCTTTCTTCTTCCTTCCCTTCCTTCCTATTTCCTTCCCCCTTTCATTCTATTCCCTGCCCTGGTCTAACTACTCAGTCTACCATTCCTTATTAAAACCACACTAACTAAATCCGATAGGAACAGAATAAAAACCCGTGCACAGCCACACGAGAAACAGAACAATTTAAAAAAATATTTACTTGCTTACTCCTTTTGGAATCACTTACATACAGAAATAAATCGTTTGATCAATCAATTAAGATAACATGTCTGAATCAGAAGAGATCATTCATCATCTGCAACAACAACAACAATCCACGACACCCGCTATTATCACGTCTATTACTGATCCCGTTTCTGTTCTAACTACTTCTCAGAAACCATCTTCATTCTCATCTTTAGACTCACATACCTCATTGCCCCATACTAGTACCAGATTTAGTCTCGATCATTTTGGTAGTAACAATAATAGTCTCAACAACGTTGCAATCACTAAAAATACTGAAGAATCAATCGATTTAAACAATAGAAACAGTCTTTTCAGTGATCTTATTCCAAATTCAACATCAAATAGATCATCTATTTCTACTATCAATAACACTAACATTACAAATATTAACGCCACCAAATCTAATAATAGTATTATCATTCCACAAGACAATAACAATAGTAATAATTTATTATCTCTAAATTCTTTGATTACAGAAATGGAAAATAACAAGAATTTACCAACGGATGCATTTAGTAATCCTTTTCAAATAAATACGAATATATGGAATAGTAACAATAATGATCAATCTAATAATACAAGCCCTTCTTCAATAAGACCGAAATCGCAATCAATAGATATTATTCCTGGGAACACAAACACAAATACAAATACAAATACAAATACGAATCCAAATAACAATATCAACTCTCTCTTACTGTCTCCAAACACGAATAATTTAGATACATTCAATCCGAATGATTTGAAAAGATTATCAACTTCAAGAGACTTTAATCGTCTTAGTGTATCATCTATTAATTCAAACAATTCAATGAATTTATTACCTACTTTATCAACACCCGCTACAAATCAACAACAACAACAACAACATCCTCCAACAGGTTCTCCAATCTTGAGCTACACAGGTTTGAATATAGCTTCTAATCAACCTCAACAACAACAATCTCAAAATCAACAAATTTGGAATAACTCATACATCAATAACAATACATCTAATGATCAACATAAACCATACCTTTGGAATTCTCCTCCTCTTATGCCCTCACAAAGTAACCAACTACGTCGCCATTCATATGCCGCTTCTCCTATTGATTTATCGAATCATCCTTTACAATTCAAAAATAATAATAACGGATTAGTTGATGACTCTATAATGGGGAATTTCTCACCAGGTATTCCTTCTCCTCCAGGTGCCCCAAATTTAGATTACTCAAAGACTTTTGATATGGAAAGCACCAATCAAAATATGTTGAATCAATTTGGAAACTTGAACTTCTTACCTTCACAAGATCAACAGCAACAGCAACAACAACAGTTTTTCCAACAACAACAACAGCAGCAACAGCAGCAACAACCAGTTATGAATCAACAACAATTGATGATCGAAGTTAATTCGTATTTAGGTACCCCAACACCTGAAGCATTAGATTTGGTAAAGGATTTGGAAAGTTTAAAAGAACAAGGTATACAATTACCTAAATTCCCATCTCAAACTCAACAAGAGCAAGCAATCAATAGATTAGTCCTTGTCTGTTTCAAAAACTCAAGATTTGATGTCTTTTATGTTCCAAATCAGCAATTTAACCTATTAACTGTTAAGATTGGTGATTTGGTTATGGTTGAAGCCGATAGAGGTAGGGATTTAGGTAAAGTTGTTAAATTAGATGTCACTTTAGATGAAGCAAGATTGTTAAAATTGAGACAATTTCAAGATCAACAAGCTGCTTTGGCAAATGAGAATTCCGGTTCAAATGGTAATAATGTCAATCCTAATACTGCTGCATCTTCTCAACCTGCTTTACATTATCCTAAACCAATTGTAAGATTTGCATATCCGAATGAAATCAATCAATTGATAATCAAAAGATCAGATGAAGAAAAAGCAAGAAATGTATGTCAAGTTAAGATTAAAGCACATGGTTTGAATATGATTATATTTGATGCAGAATATCAATTTGATCGTAAAAAATTGACTTTTTATTATATTTCAAATTTAAGAATCGATTTTAGAGATTTAGTTCGTGAATTATTCAGAATTTATAAGACTAGAATCTGGATGTGTGCTGTATCTGGACATCAAAAGCAATTACAACAACAGCAGCAACAGCAACAACAACAACAACAACAACAAGAGTTACAACCACAAGCATTGAACGATCTTATATCATCACAACAACAATACCAACCAATTCCTCAATTTCAATTTCAACCTCAACAAAGTCAACAATTTATACCAAGAAGGTCATCATTGATGACCAATACCAGTGCAGGAGCAGGCGTCAATTTACTTCAACCTCCTGTAACTGCACCACCTAATCTTGGTGGTAACAATTTGTATGAGAATAGAACTGAATTACTTGGCTTAAGCAGTTCAATTGGTGCTAAAACCGTTGGAACTCATAGAAGAAATTCAAGTCTTGGTAATACGACTAATGTAAATTTCAACAATTCAAGTGGAAGTGGGATTTAACAAACGATTAAACTAGATTAGATTAGTTCAAATTACGCTAAAATTGAACTTACAATTAGACTATACAGGTACAAAAAGTAGAGATGTCAATTTATTTTATTTTATTTCATTTTTTTATTTATTTATTTCACTTATTTATTTATTGCTAACAAATTAGATTATTTTACAAGGGGCTACAAAATTTTTCAAAAGTCAAGGGGATTATTCATATATAGAGACATACACAATTAGGAGAAACTGTGAAATCGGAGAGACAAAGCACTTTTGCTTTTGCTTTAGTCATTTCCTATATATATTTAGTTACATATATACTTACTTATTTATTATCTTCAATACATACGCTATTACAATTATTGAAAACAGAAAGTTCACTTAGATCTTGTAATTCATCATTTGTGGTGACTAAGACTAAATACTTCGTTCGGAGATGGAATTTAATCAGATGAGCCGCTTCTGACTCCGCGTTTATTGTTTGTGTGCATATTCACTAATCACGAAATCAGGGGGTGAAAATTGAAGTGAAATGGACATGCGATAAGAGATGGATTAGTAAACAACACTTGTTTATCTTTTGCTTGGCTTTACTGTATATCTATTTGTTTATCTGTTACCATGACCTGGGAAGAAGTTGCTATCAAGAAAAGGACAGATAATCTGAACAAAATTCCAAAGGAATGGAGACTTTCTTCTGTTCCATCAGTTGACGAAGTTACTGATGTCAACCCATATATCGATCAATTACTCTCTCCATCAGAATTAAAGATTACCACAAAGTTTACAGGTAAGGAGGTCATTGAATTGATAGCTAAAGGTGAATTGAGCTCTTATGAAGTCACTTCAGCTTTCTGTCATCGTTCAGCTTTGGTCCATCAACTGACAAATTGTCTTTCTGAGATTTTTTACGATAAAGCCTTGGCAAGAGCCAAGGAACTAGATCAATATTATAAAGAGCATGGTAAAACTATGGGACCTTTACATGGTTTACCAATCTCTTTGAAAGATCAAGTCAACTTGAAAGGTATTGATACTTCAATTGGTTATATAGCTCCTTTCATCTCTGAGGAATATCAAAATTTGATTTGTCAGAAAAATGGTGCTCAATCTGAAGAATCTCTAATTGCTCAAATCTTATACAATGCAGGTTGTGTATTTTACGTCAAGACCACTGTTCCAACAGCTATGCTTGGTACTGAAACTACATCTTACCTTTTTGGTGATACTTCAAATTCATTGAATAGAAACTTAAGTTCTAGTGGATCTTCTGGAGGTGAAGGTTCATTGATCGGGGGTCATGGATCTTTGATTGGTATTGGTACCGATATTGGTGGATCAATTCGTAATCCTGCTTGTGCACATGGAATTTACGGATTAAGAGCTACTTCTAATAGATTCCCATATTTAAATGTATCAAATTCGTACCCTGATCAAACTATCGTTCCTTCGGTTATTGGTCCATTGGCTAGATACATCGATGATTTAGACCTTGTAACTAAAGTCATCTTTGATGCTAAATCATGGTTGATTGATCCAAAAGTCGTTCCATTGCCTTACCAAAATGATGAATTGAAACCAAAGTTGAAAATAGGTTATTTCAAAACTGATGGAATAGTCATGCCTCATCCTCCAATATTGAGAGCCATTGATACAATTGCCTCAAAAATGCAATTGTTAGGTCACGAAACTCATGACCTTGGTCTTCCTCCTGTGAGTCATCAAGCAATGGCTACTTTGTTAACCGATATATTCACAGCAGATGCATTTAATGAAGTTAGAGAATTTGCCAAATTATCAGGCGAACCTTATAGCGCATTGATGTCAAGAACTTTCAATCCACCTGCTGAAAAAGTTAGTATTGAAGAGTATATGGGATTTGCAAATAAGAAGTATAAATTCCAACAACAATATGATAAATTCTGGAACGAAACAAGTTCTCTCACTTATGATAATGAACCAATCGATGGGTTTTTAATTGCAGGTAATGCATCTACATCATGGAAGATAGGAGACAATATGAAAGTTGCACATTGTTTTACCAGATTTGTTAATATCTTAGACTACGTTTCTATTACTATCCCTGTAATAACTGTAGATAAAGATAAAGATCTTCCTTTGAAAGATTACACACCAGTTTCAAAACTGGACGAGAATGTTCAAAACTATTACGATCCAGAGTTATATCACGGTATGCCTGTTACTTTACAATTGATCGTTAGAAGATACGAGGAAGAAAAGGCTATCAAATTAGCTCGTGAAATTGGAAAAGTTTTAAATAATTTATAGAAACTAATCAATGTATAGAGAAATTGAGATAAATTATTAATATAGAATATAATTAGTATGCATTTAATATATATAGTTTAATTCTATTTAACTTCACCAAATTTATAATGACCCGATTCACTTGCATGTTGACTTGCTTCCTTTTCACCTTTGAATACGGAATTACATACTTGGCATTTGATTTTAAAATTTGATGTATTTGTGAAATAACCCATTTGCTTTAACATATCGATCAATTTCAATATATTCGAATCCAGTAATTCAAACTCTTTTCTGTTGTTCTTCTCACTGAATACCACTATATCATCTTCATCAAAGTCTAGATTATTACTATAGCTTAATGAAATTGAATCATAATGGATTCCTGAATAACACAGCACTATGACGTTTAACCCATCTTGTTCATTGAATTTGTATATTCTATTTGTCTCCACATCAACTGACCATATACAAATTCCTAAATATTCAGAAAGAATCTTAAGTTCAATGGCTCCACCCCAACTTGTAGGCTGACAAATCCAATTAGCATACTCATTAATTGACTTCCCGTCCAATACAGCTTTCGAATATAAACCTTCTCTATTGGCTTTTATCTCAGAACTTACTATCTGTCTCAATTGCTGTGCTTGGGATGGATCTTTAATCGATTTAGGTCCAAAGAATGAATACGAGATAGATGAAAATAAACATGAATTATCATCCGGTATAGGTCTGAGAACTAAGTATGCAGTTGGTGATACCGATGGCAGCTTGATGTATAGTGCTTTCTTACTATTCACTAATTCAGGTACTTTGGGTTCTTTCTTTTCAACATTTCCATTATCATCTTTACCATCAGTGGGTTTTGAGACAGGAGGCAAATTTGTTGTTATTATCAAAGAGTCTCCAGATTTCAAACCTAAATCAGTTAATTTTTCAGTAATATCGTCAAGTTTCAAACTCTTTGGTGGATACCCATACTTTATCAATGTACTCTTGAATGTCTCTTTAACGATCGCTTCACTTGATTCACTCGATATCAATTGAGCAATCTCATTGTTCAGATCTTGTAATGTTGATTCATCTGGAATCGTTAATATCTTAGAAAGTGACCTCACACGCACTCTTAACTTCATTGTTTGTCTTCCTTTCTTCAACTTCCTATTGTTATATAGTTAGACTACAAGTCACTCAACTTCAGTCTTACTGAAACGTGTATCTGTTCATAAAGTATCCCCGATATAGTATTCCAGGTCTATTCATGTACAAGATGCATCAACTGCTTCAAGGCAAAAGACGAGATCCAGTATGGGGCACGGTTGTTAAACAACTATCAAGAATTGTTGTAGCTGGAGATAAGACGTCAAAACATGTTCGGTCGGTTTGGTGATTGTTAAAATGGCCTGTTTTTGGTTACTGTATTTTCTTTAGATACTTTTATCTTTAAACGTAATATTTTATTAACAGGTATGTATATAGATAGTCGAAAATCATAAGTTTATATACATAGCAAAAACAAAACCTGCGATATGCGTGCGATCATTTCTTCTTTTTCATCATCATCATCATCATCATCGATTGATTGATTGATTTAAAAATCTGGTTTGGTTAAGTGACTAGCATATTCTTCTTCTGTAACAACCATTTCTTTCCAGGTTTTAGCGATATATGCGTCAAGCGATTTTAACTCTTCCATTACTTTTTCTTTGGCGAATTCTTTTCCTTCGTCTCTGGCCTTTAAGCATTGTTCCTTCAATGCTTTACTTCTGGCTGCGATTATATCCATTCTATATTCGATCCATTCAGGATAGAATTCGTTGAATTGAGAACCAAAGTTAACTTCTGGCTTAACTGTTTTCAAAACAGATGTTTCTGGTTTGGAAGGATCTTTAGCACGGAATGATGTAACAGTAGTAATTCTTTCGGTGAAACCAACTGGGATTGGAGCTAAATGTAAAATTTGTCTTCCTTGCAAGACACATGCTTTACCTCTCGATGGACCTGGAGTTGGAACAACTTTTCCTTCACCTGTTTTCAATAAAGTTTCACCACCAATCATATCAGAAGTATCACTTAACATTAAGACACAAACAAATGGATAAGAGTCATTGTGCCAGCCAATAACTGCTGGAATATCATCATTTGTATCTTCACTCATTGATTTCAATCTTTGTCTTTGAAGTCTTTCAGTAATGGCTTCATTTTTTGGTTTCATAGCAATGTTACAATGAGCAATTTCATAATCCATAATAACTTCTAATTCAACACCAGCCATAGCAGAAATTGCTGCAATAGTATCTGGATGTTTCCATGCATCATATGTGAAAGGACATGTTGTCTTTGCGTAACCTCTAACGGTACAATCAATACCAGAAGTGGAAGAATGTGAAACTCTAGCATATTTATCAAAGACTTCTTTTCTTAAGACTTCAGCTCTCATAATTTCAATAGCTTCATCTGTAAATAAATCAAAAGGATCAGAAACACCAATTTCAGAAATTTGTTCTTTAGCTGTTAATCCTAGTTCTTGCATTGTTAATCTTTTGACTTTGGCTGCTTTAACTGGATCAAAGGCTAAATGTCTCTTTGGATCAAATTTGATAGCGATATTAGCTTGTTCATTTTGGTAGATTGGTTTAATGTTTGCTTCATAAGCGGAATCTGGGATAGCCTTGTGAGAGCTACCAGTTCTAATTAAAGTAAGGAGTTCTGGAGTGGCCATTTTTTATCTTATCTTATAATATCAAATCCAGAATAGAAAAACTAACAGAAGTTCGAATAGGGGTAATTCGTTAGGTTTGTATCGTTTGTTTGTAATGCAAATAGATAGAGAAAAGATGTATAGAATATTATTGATTAATTTATGAATTCAAGGGTTTTGATTACTGGAGGGATTAAAAGAAGAGATTCCAAGCATATTTATATTATAATCCAGTAGCAACTATCGAACATTGACAGATCATTAGTTTACTTTCCTTGCATAAACCGATTTGAACCGTTTTTTGATACAGAGCCTCACGGTCGAACTCGGTGCTAATTTCTTATCATAACTTTCTCGTTATCGATGGGAATCATCTGAAGGTTTTCCCTCTATATACCACTAGTGAAGACAGACAGATCTGAGTGTATGTATATGTACCCCCACGTCTATATCAAACCAGAAACCCACTGGTCAAAACAGCACAAACATAGCCGAATCCCACCATGTCAGAAGACATTGACTGAGTTGAAATTCAAGGCGATAAAGAGATAACAGTGAAAGATAAACTTTCTATAGATAACACAGATTTTAATTACCCGAATAGGCAAGCGCGCTGAGGTTGCGTCTGTTCGAAAGTGTTTCCAAAAACGGCACAAAATTTCGTGTTCTCGCAAGTTTGCGAGTTTGCGAGAGTGGATTTTGGTATAAAATAGTTGAATTTGGTAAGTTTTGGGAGAAAATGAGTGGCTTTTGTTCAAATTCACTCCAGTTTCCTATATTTTACACTATTTTACACTATTTCTCGGACTTAAATGGTCGAATCTTGGTGACTCTATTCTTAATATACATTTATTACTTATTTTTTAGAAAAATGTTACTTATTTTATTCACTTAGTAAATACCAGTGGTAAAGTTTCTTTTCTTTCCCATATCGTTGTTATTTTCTTTATTGTCTAAATCCGAATTATCACCAATGTTAACGTTCTTATTTTTCTTTGTACGTTGTTTAGAGTGATTCAATATAAGATTACCCAATGCAGCTTTTTGCTGAATGGACTTTTCGGACTCTTCGATTGAAAACAATTTTTCAATGGATTCAATTGAATTTATTAATTCTTGCTTCTGTAAAGATAAGCTAGAAATTTCATTCCTCATATTGATAAATTTACTAGATACAGTATTCAAAGTCAATAATAAAATTGCCTTATCTTCTTTCAAATTATCAACGGAATTTTTCAGATTTGACTCTGTTTTTTCCAATGATTCAATTGAATTTACAAGATCTTGTTTTGATTCATATTCTTTCAACTTTGCATCTTGTGACTCTATTATAGACCTTAAACGTTCAATCTCTGTATCTTTCTCTTTATCATTATTCAACGATTGAATCAATTTCTTTGTTTCTGACACCTCAGATATAATTGGGACTGCTACTGCCGATAACAAAACATCTTTATTCACGACATTCCTCGAGATTGTATCAACTGTATCCTTTACGTTGCTTGAATGTTCTTTCATATAGTTATGATTATCCTGCAGTAGGTTAGTCAATTCCAAGAATTTGGAGTCAATTTCATTACTTGCTAAAGATCTCTCTTTATTCATTTGAACCAATCCGTCTAATTTGGCCTTGATTTCTTCAACTGGGTTTTCTACAACAATACGTTTGATCTCATTAATTGACTCGTTTTCTTTTTCAACCACTTCTTTCAATTCATTCAGTTTTTCAAGATTAGACTTGGTTAAGAATGAATTTTCTTCATTGCTGTTGATTATTATCTCTTGTAATTTCAAAGTCTCTTGTTTAATCGACTCGTGTGTGAGCATATCTTCTTTCTTAATATTAATAGTATCGATCTTGAACAGTAAAGCATCAAGTTTGGCATGAACGCTATCATTTACTTCTTTGAGTTTAACAGAATGTTCGTCAATTTTACTAGAGTCTTTTGATCTCGTCACTAAATCATTGAGTTGCTGTAAAACAATCTCCTTTGTCTCTTCAAGTTTCTGAATCATCTTACTTTGAGATGATGAAGATTCTTTGATTGTCTGAAAATGGGGCTCTATAGCCTTGGTTATTGAACCTTCAAGTATTTCTTTGCTCAATGGTTCATCTTTAGTATCAAGTTTTGAATGCAATAGATCTACTTTAGCAGCTAATCCTGTGTTCAAATTCGATAACTTCTCGTGTAGTAACTCATTAACGATTTCTTTCGTGAGCACTGGAGCAGGAGATTTCGTTGTTGTAGATGCTGAAATCGCGTTGTGTAATTGCTCAAATTTAGTCTTCAATTCATCCTGAATACTAGTAACATGTTTCTCATTGATGGAATCAATATGGAGTTTAGTCGATGATTTGAATTCTTGTGTTAATGAGTTCATTTTTGTATCAAAGATATCCATGAATTGAGATTTCGTAATTGGATTCATATTCTTGATATCGTCTTTCAAATCTGAATGATCAGATGTAACTTTGATATCACTTGCAAGAGATTTCAATTTCTCATCTAAGACTTCTTCAAGTTGAGCTTTATCAAGTGGATCTAACTTGCCAATTTGAGATTTAATATCTGTTGTATCCATTAACGATTTCAACTCGTCACTTAGTAATGATAGTTTCTTATCAAGAATATCAGCGAGCTGCTCTTCATCAAAAACAGTGGAGTTACTTGTTTGAGATTTGAAATCTGTGGTTAATTGTTTACAAGCTTGATCTAACTTTTCTTCTAATACTCTTGTGTACAAAAGCGTGTTTTTGTCAGAATGCGACTCTAATAACTCGTTGAATTTTGAATCATGACTTGTGATTATTTTTTCTGCAAACGAAGTGAATTTATCATTGATGATTGTTCCATATTCTTTCAATAAATTCTTTGAAGTTGACTTAATACTGGTCTCGAATTTAGAAAGGTTATATAAAATTTCTTTCAAGTTTTCAGTTAAAGTATTGATAGAATCATCTTTTGAGATGTTGTCATTAAACTTCATCAAGTTTTCATTCAATGAGATCAAAGATGAGCTATTTCCCTTTGATCTATCTACTATTTCAAGTAAAATTGATTTGATCTCGTATAATTTTTCTTCGGTATCAGATTCTGAAACAATATCACTATTTGTGTCTCTTGACCTGACATCTTTCATCATGATACTCTCTTGTTGATATTCATTCAAGACTGAAAAGATTTTGTCTTCAAATGCTTCGAAATTCTTCTCTATGATTAAAGTCAGTTCATTGAGGTATTCTTGATCTAAGAATTTGAACTTATTAGTGTGAACTTTTGAAGTTGGGCTTGAATTCTCTCCACCAAAAGTATGTTTCGAGTTAGGTGAAGCCAATACCACGGGAGATATACCAAGTCCTGAACTTGCTGTAGTAGCTGTGGTGTTGGTAGTTCCTGATTTAGATGCCAATTGATTGATCTTAGACTTGATATTAGTTGATGACTTAGATCTCTTGATAGGAGATGCAAATGACCCAGAGGTCACTCTTGGTGATACAGTTGGTGTGACTGGCATTCTAAGGGTATATGGGTATATTTATCTAGACTGACTATGTAACTCTTAGCTGTCCACCTCTTTATCTGACTCGTCAATTTGTAGTAGTAATATAATACAAATGAAATGTAAACAAACCCCAAAATGTAAACAAAAAAAAGCTACGCCAAATATTTTTTAAGCGAGGGTAAGTTGACATTTGAAGTCTTGTAGTTTTAAGTGAGGCAGAGAGTAGGTGTAAATTTGGATGGAGATGATGGGATATTCTGATACACTATCAGGGGCTGATTCAAGAGGTTATATGAATGACTAAGTTGTTAGGAGTACAAAGGGTTTTTGCTTTACTTTGGCTTGTATACTATGTATGTGCTAATACAGAGGTGACTATAATTGACAGAAAAGCTAGTGTCGATATTTCAAATGACAAGTATTATGATCTGATCGAGACTCATGATTTCCCTTTATATAACCACAGTGTGATTGATGTGCCGGTCTCATATATATCCTTGCCTGTGAATGAGCTGAATTATACAGTCTTGTCAGTCAACGTCATGCCTTTGAAATTCATCCTTAATGAGAAAGAGGGGCGTGGTCCTTGGAATAATTTACTAAAGCTATCAGATTACGATAAGTTAGAGTCTTCACGATACATATATATCAAATTGGATAATCTTGATGAAGGTGTCTATTTCACAAGACTTTCTTGGTCTGCTATAAGTCCTGTAGGAATTGATATAAATCAATTGAACAACGATTTGTTTTTGATAAAAGTTGAGCCTGATTATTATACATCAGACTTGTTGAATTCCAAACAGTTCTTAGAAAATGTTAAGCTGAATCTACACATTCTTAAGAATGAAAAATCATTTGGACTGAATGATGATTTGATTACAATTATAAAGTTTGTAATTACTTTGATTATTATTAGCTTAAGTTTACGAAAAGTTTTCTACAACATGATATGAAAGCAAATAAATTCCCACAATAATATTATACCCTATAATTATTAATATGAAAGAGCGATACGATACGATAATTTCATCACAAAAGAAAAACAGCATAAATACATACAATACAATACATAAACATTTTGAAAAGCAAATGGCAAAAAACAATCATAAATTTGATCTCAGTGTTTCCTCTTGTTACCGTACAAGAACCCAATACTGAAACTTAGACTACCAATGAGCAAAGTCATACCTAATATTTGCACAGTTAGGACGGTATAGTCAATCTTGGATTTATGTATAGGAATGGAGAAAATAGACTTTGAATCTGATAAACTTGAATAATAAGATCCTTTTGATTTATATCTTTCATCTGACTCTTGGAAATAAGAATAGCCTATAAGATCTTCCAAATTCCCACTTGAGATATCGTCCAAGTCATCGATACCGTCATTTGATTGAATAGTCGATGATTCACTATTTCCTTTGTCTGATAAGATCTTTGAAAATGAATCATCGATTATATATTTGGATTTGTTCATTGTTTGATTCCTATCAAAGGTGAACATTACTCCATTATCTGGTGTATTCTTATCGTCATAATCATCAAGTTTGTTTTCTTCTTCATTCACGTCAATCCATGACTCTATACAAATAAAATTAGAATCGTTAGTAAATTAAATGATCTGTATCTCATTTTACCCCGGATTCGTCAAACTTGCTGCGAACGGCTCATTATCTAATTATATTTTGTCTATAGTTTAATTACATACCTTCGATATCAACTGGAACTCTATCATCCACTTCGCTCATGATGCCCTTTCTATGCAAGCTCCATAAATCGTGATTGAGTGAGTCATCTTCATATTCGTCTTCATCACCAAGTAAAAGGCTATTGTTCAGGTTATCTGTAGAATCGTAAAGCGTGTAGGCATCTCTCTGTGAATCGTTGTACCACTTAGATAGCACGTCAGTTGTATATCCTTTCAAATGCATGGTTGATATGTGGAAGACATATAGTTGATTTAGTTGTTTAAAGATTGTAGAAGAAAGAAGTTGACAGGTATTTGTAACAATAAAAACTAGGCAAAGAAAGAACGCGGCTTTTAAATTTAGTTATCATTTACTTGCTTTTTCTCTCAATAATTCAATGATTTATCGGTTTATAAATTATCAAGTAATTATCAGTTGTTCAAGTTGACAAATTGGTGAATAAAGTTATGTTTAAGATAAGTTAATATATTGATAAATGAATAGTAGTCGAATAAATAAGTATATGTATATAAAGATATAGAGAAAATTGCGAGTTTATCAAATCACTATTTACTATCTCCAAATATTCTAACAGGATAATGAGTATCATCAAGCATTCCATGCTCTGATTCTTCTAATATTTTCAATTTGAATTTTCTATTCAAATTTGGTGCAACTATTGGTTCACCAGAAACACCTAATAATTCACCTTTTAAAACATTAACAGGAACAGAGTTCAAAGTAGTTGATAGATAAACTGGTTTTTCACCTTGATAAATACTTAATTCCTTTTCACCTTTTTCACCAGAACTTATTCTTGGATTAGTTTCATTTCCTAAAGTTAATAAAGCACTGATTTTAGTTTGATCAAATGTTGAAACTCTTGGAGAATTTCTTCTATGATCTCTATTGTAATATTGATTACCTGCTATATCACCCGCAGGTACAGTTCTAGGATCCTTATAAACGGTTTTATTTGAAGAAGGAGATGGAACTCTATAGTATGGAACATAAGGATTACCAGATGAGCGATTTGGAACCTATTTTTGGTACAAGTTAGTATAATTTGTAAGATGAGATAAGAGAGGGGTAACAACAAATTACTTATACATACCAGTGTCAATGTCTTTCTAAGAACTTCCCATATACCATTTGAGCCAGTGGTATACTTCTTCCATACAGGAACAGGTCCACCAGACATTATTAGCTATATCAGTAAGTAATAGGTAACGAATACAAGATCAGACATAATACACCAAACAGTTAACTACCTTCTCTTGTCTTTCCTTTCAACCAAGCACTTCTGTTTCTCCACACTTAAGTTATTACTGCACAGCCTCCTCAAGTTGTATACTCATTAGCCACTGGTTTACATACATTAGCCACGAAAATGTACTAACAATACATTTCAAGTAAATTGTAATTGGAACAGCTGTGTGATAAATGATATTTGAAACTGCCAAATGACACCGGTAAGCTTGCTTACATCCTATAAGTGTGATCAACACTAACCTGTGATGAACATCAAACTTAACAGTAAGAACAGTAAGAAACAGAAGTGTGCACTGCCGCGTGCTTCTCTTATTTCCCGAGAGTGGTTTGTATATTTGCCGAATGATCGCCGTTATTGATTTATCATATATATTCTATATGTATATTTGTATTATATTGAATAGGTGTACAACCAGGATAAGTCTGTGTATATGCAATGAATTGCATTAACACCGTAGCCTAATTATCAGGTCAAACAATACAGTCACACGTACCACACAGTCATTGGTCAATGTATAAGGTGACTTTTAATTTATCGGTGATCTTAACCACACGTTACTGACGCACACAGCCGTTGTCGGTGGTTTTCCCACTTTGTTTCAAGTTATTGTTATTTAAGAAGGCTTCTTTCTCTTTGTTTTGCATTTTCTGCAGCAGCAGTAAGTGTAATATTGTGTTGAAATATACAGTTAACAAGTTAATTACTTATTTGATTACAGATTAAATACAATTACAAATACAATTACAAATACAATTACAAATACAATTACAAATACAATTACAAATACAATTACAAAAACAAAAACAAAAACAAAATGTCTACAGCTACAAAAGCAATTGTTACTTATGGAAGTGAAGATCCTAAAAAATTAGATTGGAGATTACAAGATGTTCAATTAAGAACAGATTTAAAACCAGATGAATTATTAGTTGAGATGAAATCAACAGGTATCTGTCATTCAGATATTTTTTTCAGTCAAGGTTTACCAGAACCAAGAATTTTAGGTCATGAAGGTACTGGTATAGTTAAAGCTATTGGTAAAGATGTTAAATCCGCTAATATTGGTGATCCAGTTTTACTTTCATTTAGTTCATGTCAAAGTTGTAAGTACTGCAAATCTGATGTGAATGGTTACTGTAAAAAATTCATGCCATTGAATATCGCAGATACTGATCGTGATAAATCTTTTCAATTGACAGATGGAACTAAATTAGAAGGTAAATTCTTTGGTCAATCATCTTTTGCTCATTTATCAATAGTTAATGAATCATCAGTGGTTAATATGAAAGGTTTCAATTTAACAGAAGAACAAATCCTTCATCTTGCTCCTTTAGGTTGTGGTTTCCAAACAGGTGCAGGTGCAGTTTATCTTGCTGGTGGTGCAAATGAAAATACAAGTGTTGTTATTTATGGTCTTGGTGGTGTTGGATTTGGAGGTTTAATGGCTGCTAAAGTTGCAGGTGCTAATCCAATTATTGTTGTCGATATAATTGACTCAAAATTAGAATTGGCTAAGCAATTAGGTGCTACTCATGCTATCAAAGGTGGTGATGATGAAGCTGTTCGTAAACAAATCTTAGAAATAACAGATGGTGGTAGCGATATTGGATTTGAATGTGTTGGTTCTGGTTCAAAATTCATTGAAAATGCTATTAACAATTCTGCTATTAGAGGTAAGATTGTCTACGTTGGTGCTAATGGTTTAGATTCAAGGATCTCTGTTCCAACTTTCAAATTCATGGAAAAGGGTTTACAATTAATCGGTTGTACTGAAGGTGATGCTAATCCACATAAATTCATTCCACAAATGATTCAATGGTACGTCGATGGGAAATTCCCAGTTGAAAAAATTGAAAAGTTATACAATTTTGAAGATTTTGAAACCGCATTGGCTGATATGAAAGCAGGTAAAGTTATCAAACCAATCTTAAAGTACTAGATTATTAGATATATACTTAGATTAAATAGAAAAAACCAAACAGTCACGTGATGTCTATTATGAGAAAAAAAAAATATAGTAAATAAATAAATAAATTGCCCCAGATCGTGATTTTTTGATTCACAATAACATCAAGATAAGAATTATCAGGACATCAATCACAAATATCATAATACACATAGTTCAATAAGTCATTCATGAGTGAAGAGCATTCATTTCTGGCGAACTCTTCTTTTCCTTCAATTGAAGATATGGAAACGGGGAGTAGAAGAAGAGATCAAAATCCAGATGGAAGTGGATACCTTGAAGAAGACAGTGAATATCAAAGGTATCAACAGCGGCATTCAAGTCGTAATCCTAGTCGACAGAGCAACAGTGGCTCTTCTCGAGTACTCACTTTACTAGATCAGGAGTATGGTGATGAAGATGACGAAGAAGATGAGGATTACGAAGAATATTCAGGTACTACTATGCATGATGATGAATATGGTGACGAAGATGATGATGAAGATGATGAAGATGATGACGACGAGGATGATGATGATGATGATGACGATGATGACGACGACGACGATGACGATGAAGAGGACGAGGATTATGTCTTAGAAGAAGGAGATGATGATAGTAGATTACCCGATGAAACAGGAATAGAATATAGTGATGAATTACAAAGTCAAAGTAAATCAAATAATAATATGAGTGATCATGAGATATTCAGTGCAGGATTGAAAAATTTAGAGAGTAAGGGATTGGTGGATATAGGTAACATTGCATCATGGTCAGTTTCATCGTCTAAATCTAACTGTGGAGTTAAAGAATTAAGAGATGATTCACCTGATACATACTGGCAAAGTGATGGAAATCTACCTCATTTTATACAAATCCGTTTTGCTAAGAGAGTCTCCGTTGAGAGACTATCGTTTTATTTGGATTACGCATTGGATGAGTCGTATACCCCTGGTAAGATCCAGATTTTAGCAGGCAGTGGAGAGCATGATTTGATTCAAGTCGTAACTAAAGAATTCGTTGAACCTACAGGTTGGAATCATATATTGTTCAAAGGAATAAGAAGAGATGATTTATTGAAACCTTATTTGATCAAAATCAAATTCTTATCGAATCATCAGAATGGTAAAGACTCACATGTCAGGGCATTGAAAGTAATGACTCCGTTGTCTAAGACTTCAGTAAGACAAGACATAGATGATTTAGGTGTTGGATTCACAAGTATAAAACTAATGAGCGAAAGTGCAATACGCTAGAATTTAATTAATTACATAATTTTTATAAATTTGATACGTAATGAATAATTTTATCTATTTGAAAATGTGCCATTTTTACGCCACCGTAAAAATCAGACATTGAATCAAGGTAAGAATTACAAATTTCAATATCTTTTAACAAAGTTTTATCATCGTTGAAATATTTTATAATTAAATCTGTATCTATCTCATAAACACTTTTCAATTCTTCATTATTGAATTTGAACAAAACTTCATCTGTTTTCAAATTGACTATTGATAATTGTGAATCGATTGGATCTTTAGTGAATTTAATCAATTTTGTCAAAACAACAGTTGAGATCAAGATGGGTAATGCATGAGCTGTACAAACGACACAAAAGAGTGGTAATTGAGGCCATGAATTTGGGTGTTTGGATTTTATAGCTGATAATCTCTTGAATTCATGGTTTGGGTATGAAAAAAATCCTGCTAATTTATCATCGTTTGAAACAGGAAGATCTAATGAATATTTAGAGCTTATCGTCGAGGGACCAACAGCACAAATGTAATTTGTATCTTTTGAGATATCAAGTATATTTGCAATTTGTAAACTTGCCCTCAAAGCACCGAGAAAAGAGTACCATAATTTAGGATCTCTCAATACATTTAAGTTACTATCTGAAGGTTCATTAAACAATTTCTTAACGTTTTGATGTCTCTCTCTTGTCTTCTTTTCATCGAAGAAATCTTCAACTAACATCAATTGACTGACTTGATTAGACTTGATTAAAAACACCAAAATTGATTCAATTCTTGGGAAATTCAAGATTATTTCAGAAAGGTTTAAATTGAAATAAGACAATACATTGTTTGAATTTGCTACTTTTAATTTCAAATCATCATCATCACCAATTTCTCTCTTTTCATATATGGGGAAATTCAACATTTTCAATTCATTCACCCTGGTTAAATACTTATCAAACATCTCACCATGAGTCTTAGTACTCAATGACTCACATATATCGTCTAATAACTTCATCACTAAGATTGAAAAAATAGAATCCGTGATTTCATCTTTATACTCTGTGAAATCCTCTAAGATTGCATTTATATGCAATCCTCCATTATAAGTGGCTACTTTATGAGTCTTGAATTTATCAGGGTGAGTATTAACGTAAAAATCATGATCATTGGTAGGTACAGCCATATCACCTGGGAAAGTCAAGATTTGATTGCTTAATTTTTCAGTAACACCATTACTGAAAAAATCAATATACGGGTACCCGAATATAACTTTTCTGAAGATCTGATACTTCCAAACATTCCAAATTGATCGTATAATCATTTCTCTTCTGACTAATTGTAAAGGACTA
Source organism: Wenyingozyma ramenticola (assembly GCA_024271885.1). NCBI lineage: Eukaryota > Fungi > Ascomycota > Pichiomycetes > Pichiales > Pichiaceae > Wenyingozyma > Wenyingozyma ramenticola. The sequence continues at coordinate 45,800 of JANBXF010000011.1, forward strand.
TAAGCCTCTATTAATTCATTAAATTCTTCACGTTTCTTGAACCTTGAAATCTCAACTAAATTAGACGTCTTGATCAAAGAAGATGCTTTGAATAATTTATCATCGTTACCAAAATAACAACTGACTGTATAAACAACCAAAGCCCCCATAATATCTGCTTTTTCCAGTAATCTATCAGTCATCTCCAACCAATATTCAGTACTTAAGTAAGGCAAAGTTGGATCAATTTGAAACTCTTTATAGACATTCTCTAAAGAGACATATTTCGTACAAACACTGAACATACAACTTAATAAACATGCATTTTCACCAACACTTACATTTTCAATAAGTAAATCACGATTGGGGAATACTAAATGTGATAAATGAATGTATTGGTAAAAGATATCAATAAGGAAACTTGTAGTTTGCCAATTTGGAAATCCATGTTTTCGAAGTTCTTCTTCTGTAACATTTGGTGGAATTGGTGTTCTATTAAATTTACCCTTTAATTGTGTTGTATTAACTGCATTTGCATTTGCATTGAAATCAGTTTGTAATTCAGATTGTTTCTTGACCCAAACAGCTGTTGAATTAGATATATTACTTCTTCCATCTGCATCTGCACTAGCATTGTTGTCTTTAGCAGTATTACCAGACCCAACTATTGAACCATTGTTATTGTTATTGTTGTCGTTGTTGTTGATATCATTCACACCAGTTGCTTCTGATTTAGGAACACTTTTCAAAACAGTTGAAGTAGAACTTCCAATAGTAGTTGGTGCAATTGAATTCATATATGATAAATAAGATTGATTACCGTAATAACTATTATACGTACCGGGATGACCGTAATAATCATAATACGGAGAGTGACTGAAATCATGTGGTGGTGGTGGAGAATGTGGAGGTGGTGGTGGTGGTGGTGGATAATGTCCATGACGATGATGATCATGGAAACTTCCATAGTATCTATTGTTTGCAAAGGTTAGAGACGATGATGATGCGGTGTTTGTCTTTACTGGTTTGTGGTTTGTTTCAGAGACAGAATCATTTGGTGATATAGTTTGATTAGCTATATTGTTTGAAGTAACTGATTGATTGTTGTTGTTAGTTATACCTGTAACTGAACCAATACTGTGCATTTGATGAGGTGGAGAAGGACTTGATAATGAAGAATCGGGTAATCGAGATGAAGAAGGTAAAGGTAATGTTCTATTAACGATATCTTCGTTTCTTTTCAATGAACCGGTAGTTAAAGGAGGTGGTAAATTATAAGATAAATCGGATCTTGTATTTGCTGTTGTTGATTGTTGTACTAAGTAACTTGGAGAATTTGAATGGAAAGAAGGTAAATTGGAAACAGATGAGTTTGTATAACTTTCAGAATCCAAATCACGATTTTTGGTTTTAAGAATTGAACTTGAATGAGGTGGGTAAAAATCAGAAGGAGGTGGCGGTGGTGGTGGTGGTGGATGGAATCCAGATAATGGACCTCCTCCAAATGGAGGTGGTGGACCCATACCAAATGGATGATGATGTGGATGATGATGGTAATGAGGTGGAGGTGGAGGAGGTGGATGATGAAGATGATGATGATGTGGTGGTGGTGGAGGTGGAGGTAACCCAAAATGACCAAATGGAGGAGGAGGAGGTAAATGAGGTGGGGGAGGTGGTGGTGGTGGGCCACCAAAAGGTGGTCTACCTGGCATATCTCTGCTGAAAAATGGAGGTCTTAAGTGATTATGATTATGGTTATTTGAGCTACTAGTTGTTGAGTTCCCACCACCTGATCCAGATCCAGTACCTGGGAACGGAAGTGTATCAGAATCAGAAGATCCAAATCTGTGATGTATATGAGGCAAGTTATACATCCCACGATGATGACGATGTGGATGTTGGTGTTGGTGTGGGTGAGGGTGATGACGTCTATGTGAATTATGTGAGCTATGACGATGACGTGAATAACCCCTGTTATTCCTCTGATGATCGTAGTATGGTGTAGTGCCACTCTTTGAGTCTGTTATTACTGATGATGATGATGAATTCGACTGCAGATGTTTTTTCTTTGTATTGTTGTTATTGTTTTCATTCGATGAATTTGAAGAGCAAGAAGAGTAACATGATTCATTATCTGATCCACCACCTGAATAAAACGACCCTGATCTTTCTCTGTTGTCTCTATTCCTAACCCTTTCTCTTTCTCCTCTGTCCCTTTGCTTGTCTGATCTTCTTGGTGTTGAAACAGGTGAATTAGAACCTATGGACATTTTATCATCATTAGTTTGAGAAATAGGAGGCAATGTAATCTTCTCCCCCTTTTCTTTGTTGTAATTCAAAGGTGTGTGGATTGGTCTTATAGGATACTCAGATGATGGTGGATGTGGTGGTGGTGGTTTGAACTCTAAACCATGTGGATGTGGTGGTGGTCTTGAATAATAATCGTAATAGTTGTTATTGTATGACTCTTGTTCTTCTGATGATTTAGCTTTTATATTCTTAGTGGTTTTATTAATTGGTTCAGTAGGTTCAGAAGATGGGAATTTCCTACGTCTTCCTCCTCTTTTACTAGGGACGAAAACACATTTTAATTCATTGACTTTACAATTCGTACATGAAAATGTTACTTTCTCTTTCTCTTGATCATCCTTTTCATTATCAATAGATTTATAGACGATTTCTTTTATTACTTCACCATCACATTTGATCTTTTTTTCACGACATGCAAGACATGCACGTTTAGCTACTAATCTCTTTGATGAATTTATTTCACTATCTGTCATATTAAATTCAATCACCGGGATATGTAAACTAAGTAGTGACTAATATAATATAATACAGTCTGTGTATTTGGCTATCAGTATCAGTGAATGAATGTATTTGTAATTCCAAGATCAAATACGTAGAATAAACAAATAAATAAACTAATAAAACAAATAAATTTCAAATCCCATTAATTCATAAATAACAAATCCACACGGTGAGTAAAATAATTTACTTTAAATTTATATACCTTACTTTAATACCAAATCAAATACCAGACAGACTAAATTTGAGATTTTTGAAATGCCGAGAGTTTTTTTTGCAATTTTAATTGTGTTAGTTTGTTTTAGTTTCTATATAGGTGGGGGTTACTTGTTCTATACGTTATATATGTTTACTATGTATGTAGTTCATTTGTTTCTACTGTGTGTAGGTTATTTATTACAATAATAATACGGTATAACTAAATTGCTTTCGGAAATTATAAAAAATCTCGGTATTTGAAATTGAAATGCACGTGATTAAATTAACTAAAGGAAGTGATTTTATTAATAAATAAATAAATAACTAAGTATAAATTACTTAAATAGCAACAGATTTATGAAAATCTTTACCAGCATAAATAGCTTTATCACCTAATTCTTCTTCAATTCTTAAAATTTGATTTAATTTAGCTAATCTTTCAGATCTTGCAGGAGCACCTGTTTTAATTTGACCTGATCTAAGACCAACAGCAATATCAGCAATTGTAGTATCTTCAGTTTCACCAGATCTATGTGAAACCATAACACCCCAACCTGCATTATAAGATTCTTTAGCAGCTTCAATTGATTCAGATAAAGTACCAATTTGATTAACTTTTAATAATAAAGCATCGGCACATTTCTTTTCAATTGCTTCTTTAATTCTAATTGGATTTGTAACAGTTAAATCATCACCAACAACTTGAATATCAGTTGTTGAAAAGAAATGAGACCAAGCTTCCCAATCATCTTCAGCAAATGGATCTTCTAATGAAACAATTGGATATTCTTTTATTAATTCAGAATATAAATCAGCTAATTGTTTACCAGTTAACCATTTAGTTGGATCAGAATCTGGATTCTTGAAATCTAAATCATATTTACCATCATGGTAAAATTCTGAAGAAGCAGTATCAAGAGCAATACCAATTTTACCGGTATAACCAGCTTTTTCAATAGCATCAGTAATTAAATCTAAAGCTTCTCTTGGAGTTGAAATATCTGGAGCAACACCACCTTCATCACCAACATTACCAGCAGATTGACCATACTTCTTTTTAGCTAAAGATTTTAAATTATGATAAACTTCAGAACCCATTCTAAGACCTTCAGAAAAAGTTTCAGCACCAGTTGGAACAACCATAAATTCTTGGAAAGCTAAAGCACCACCAGCATGAGAACCACCATTAAGGACATTTTGGAAAGGAACTGGTAAAACATAAGGTTTTTTAGTATCAGCTAAATCAGAGATATGTTCATATAATGGAACATTCTTAAAAGCAGCAGCAGCTTTAGCAGCAGCTAATGAAACACCTAAAATAGCATTAGCACCTAATTTACCTTTATTTGGAGTACCATCTAAATCGATTAAAAATTTATCAAATTTAGCTTGATCAACAACAGATAAACCAGATTTAACAACAGCAGGAGCGATAATATCATTAACATTAGCAACGGCTTTTAAAACACCTTTACCTAACCATTTTGATTTATCACCATCTCTTAATTCAAGAGCTTCATGAACACCGGTTGAAGCACCAGATGGAACAATTGCTCTGAATAAACCCTTTTCAGTAGTTAAATCAACTTCAACAGTTGGATTACCTCTTGAATCATAGACGTAACGAGCAAAGATTTTAGTAACAGTAGACATATTTAATTAATTAATTGAATTGAATTGATTGACTATATAAATAAATAAATAAATAAATAATTGAAGAAAAGAAAGGGATAATTAAAGTGTTAAATAGATAAATAATATTGAGTATGAGTATGGAGTGATTGACTTGATTGATTGATGATCTAATATTAATCAGTTCAATGCGAATGAGCACGACCCGGAAGTCACTCGTTATTCGTTATTTTTCATTCGGAGTTTTTGTGGGTAGTGAGTGGTTTACTTGTTATTGTTTTTTTATTTATTCAATTACATAGTTACATTGTGTTACTGTTGATGTTATAGACAATTGAGTGTTAACCAATTGAGTATACTATGATCAACTATGACTATAAGTATATATATATATAACACTATGACAGCCACAGCCGCAGATAAAGGCAACAACAGCAGCCGGAGAATTTGAATTGAAATTTGGCAGCTTTTCGGAACGCAACTTTCCTGTGTGGCTGGGGTGGGTGGAGATGGTGTGTTGGCCGGGCTCAGGCGGGTGTGGCTAGTGTATTATTTTTTTGAATGTAATAATAATAATAACAAGCCACGTGATATGCACGTGATCATTCTTATTGAAAGAAAGGCACGTGGTAAACACGTGATCAATTATTCAAAACTGGGGGGCAAACCAACACAGCCTTTGTTATCTTACTAGGTTCTAGGCTCTGGGTTTTTTAACTGAGATGGTAGGTAGGTACTCTTGTATATACAACAAAGTCTTATCATCCGAGGCACCTTTTAAAAATAGTCAATTGAACAATAGGGGATATTTGTAAAAAAGGTAAAGAAATGGTTAGTCTTGTTTCTTCTGCTCTTGTTTTTAGTAATAAGGAGTTAATTAATTTGATTATTGCCCTATTGTCTTGTAAATGTAAATCTCTCCAGCATACATCTAGTAGTAGTAAGTTATCACTGATTAACTTATTCACTAGTAATTCAATTCAGTAAATAGACTAAAACAGCATGACTAAAAAAACAACTGTCATCTTCCAACGTGTCAATTTTCTCAATAATGGAATACGCGTTCATAATAATCATCATCAGTTAATTATAGAATCATTAATGGATTTATTATTGTTAGTAACTTATTGATTGATTGATTGATTAACAAATAGATAGTTATTCAATTATATTACGAGATGAAGATAACAATATTTCTGTTTCTTTTCTTTACACAAACGATTTTTGCACATTTAGCATTATTACCACCTAGAGGAAAACAATGTTTTTTTGAAAATTTAAAAAAAAATGATGAATTAGCAGTAAGTTTTCAAATTGGAGATAGAGCAAAAGATGCAAGTGAACAATTATTAGCTGATTTTTGGGTTAAATCACCCAATGGACTTTTAATTGAAAAAATGAATCAAGTTTCACATGGTGAAGTTCAAGTAAAGGCAAATGAACAAGGTAAATATGAATATTGTTTTTCAAATGAACAAAGTTCAGTAGATACAAAAGATGTTAGTTTTAACGTTCATGGAGTTATCTATGTTGATGTTAATGATGATTCATCAGAAAATTTAGATACATCAGTTAATAAATTATTAGAATTAGTTTATGATGTTAAAAATGAACAAAATTATATTGTTGTTAGAGAAAGAACTCATAGAAATACTGCTGAATCAACAAATTCAAGAGTTAAATATTGGTCTTCAATTCAATTATTAGTTGTTATTGCAAATTCAATATTTCAAGTCTTTTATTTAAAAAGATTTTTTGAAGTTAAATCAAGTGTTTGATATTTATTTATATTTATATTTATTTTAATTTAATTATAGGTTATATAGTTCTATGTAATTAGTTAAACCCCCTCCCCTCCCATCTACTCCTAACACCTGTAGTAAAATCCACTTAATCCACAATCAGCAAATAGAAATCGAGAAGTTCATAGTTGGTTGGTTATAGGGTTATAGATAGCTTATATAGTAATAGTAACAGTAACAGTTAAAGTAATAGTGATAGATAGATAGATAGATAATTAAGGTAATCATGTCAGTGAAAACATTTTATCCATCAACACCAGTTGATTTTTCATCATCATTAATTCAACAATTAGATTCTGAATCTGAAACTAATTATACAAGACAACAATATTCAAAAATTTTTATTGAAAAAGAAGTTAATAAATCTTTAAAAGGGTTAGAAAAGGAAGAATTGAGTAAATTTGAGAAGAATTTGAATGTTACTGATACGAAAGAAGAAGACGGTGGGGTTTCTGTTGGTAAATTAAATGAAAAATTAAACAAGATTAATAATCATTTGTTAGAGTTGAATAAAGAATTACAAAAAAATGATAATAAACCAAGTGATTTAATTAAAGCTGAAACAAAATTAACTTCTTGTCTTAAGGATAATAAAGGAAAAGTTTTAAATTGTTGGAATGAATTTGAAATTTTTAAAAAATTATCAAAAGAATTATAATGTTAAATAAATAGTTAATAATAAGTTAAATAGAAATACAATAGTTATAGTAGTTAGTTATAGTTATAGTTAAGTTAGTTTTTTTGTTGCAATGATAATTCAGCTTCTCTTTCATTAATAACATATTTTAAACATTTTTTTTTAGCCTTTTGAGATCTCCAATGAGCAGATAAACCATCTTTACGTTTAAAAGATTTACCACAACCCCATCTTTCACCATTTTTTTGTAAACCACCACATACAAAACCCATACCTTCTTTAAATTTATGTTGAGCTTCTTCATGTCTTCTTCTATCTGAATGTCTTGCAAATTTTTTTCTACATTCTGAACATTCAAATGGTTTTTTATGTTCATGTGTTGATTGAATATGAGAATTAAGATTCATCTTTCTTGAAAATACTTTACCACAATCTTCAACTGTACATTTAAAAGATCCTTTATAACTATTACCTGATGCAGATAATTTCTTATTGGAATTAATTGAATCTAGTGTATTGTTATCAAATGGTGATGTATTAGTTACATTATTAGTATCAGGCTTATCACCAATCAATTTATTACTAGAATCAAGATTAACAGCATTTAAAGCAATATCAGCAGCTTTTCTAGTCCATTCTAAATTATCATGATCAGTTTTAACAGATCCATAAACAATTTTTAATCTTTCACCATCAGTAACTAAACCTTTAAATCTATCATCATAATTTATATCAGCTGATGATGATGAATTATTATTATTATTATTATTATTATTATTATTATTATTATTTGGTATGTTATTTTCTTTCTTAATTTCTTGATTTGGATAAGTATGCATAATTGAAGAATTTGCTAAAGTATATAAAGGATTTTCACCACTATTTTGTTGTTGTGAAGCGGAATATATTGGAGTTGATGTTGCATTTGCAGCATTAACATATGGATTTGATAAAATATCTGTTGTATTATTATTTGAACCACCCGTACTTGTAGCAGCTGTATTATTGCTTATCTTTTCATCTCTTATATTTGAAGTTGCAGTTGAAGAATTATAAAAAGCATTTTGATAATTATTATTCAGTACAGGATTAATATCATCCTTTTGTTGTGATTGTGATTGTTTAGTCATAAAGAATGGTTTTTTTAGTTTATTTAATTTATTATTGGTGTTGTTTGTATTGGTAATACTACTTTTTGACATTAATTCAGTCAATGATTCAGTGTATCTAATTAGTTGAATGAATCAATCAAATCAATCAAATCAAATCAATCAGTATACTATAATAAGATAAATTATAAATAAATGGCTGTGTGTGAGGTTTGTTGTTTATAAATTATCTATCATCTTTCATTCTTTATAAGAAAACTGGGCAATTTCAGAAATTTGCTTTGCCTTTTTTTTTGTTTCATTCATTTCAAAGCGGAAATGGGAAATGGGAAATTGGGAAAATAGCAAGGCTGGGCAAAAGGGGGTGGCTGTGTTAGGCAGTTTTCGTGGCTGTGCGTGGGTGCGTGTGGCGGGGTAAGGCGGCTGTGGCTGTGGCTGTGGCTGGTTAGAGACGAGGCTATGCTAACGGCACGCACGCACGTGACTGTGGCTGGTTTAGTGGCTCAGCTTTGACCACGTGATCACGGCGGTGTGCTGTGCTGTGTCCACGTGACAGTGCAGTAATCAACTTAAGAACAAGAGTTAATTCTCCAATTCTCTTTTCTCAGTACAAATTTAAATTGTTTAATAAAAAATAAATTATAGTAATAATTTAGATTATTAGTCAGTCTGTAAGTAAGTATGTATATAGTATGTATATAGTATGTATATAGTATGTTAGCATCTAAGTATAGTAAAGTAAAGATATACTTACTTTGTTTGTAAATTAAGTAACCTATTAATTTATTTATTTATTGTCCCACTGGACAAACAGTCTAATAAATTGAGTTATGTGTTTTTTTCTTACTATGTAATCAATCATACAACAAATCACAACAGAATACGACAGTATAAAATGTCGTTTAACATCCGTGCATGTTTTAAATAAAATAAATGAGGAATCCACGACCCTTGAATATTTTATTTTATTTTATTTTAAGATAACCTAAATTTTTTTTCAGGTTTACTGTTATTAAGTTCTTAAGTTGTTAAGTTGTTAAGTTATAAGGTAGTTAACTAAGTTTGATATATACAAATGGCTGATAAAGTAAGATACTTCTTAGAACAATCTGTTCCTGAGTTACAAGACTTAGAAAGAAAGAAATTATTCGATAAGAAAGAAATAACTATGATTATGCGTCGTAGAACTGATTTTGAGTATAGAATTATAGGTAGATCATCAACCCCTATGATTTACTTGAAGTATATTGAATTCGAAAAGAATTTAGAAAAATTAAGATTGAAGAGGTTTAATAGATTGAAAACCACTCAGAGGATAGATACCAAGCCATCAATATCTGATTTTGCAAGTTCAAAGAGAATTTTTTTCATTTTTGAAAGAAGTATTAGAAAATTCCCAAAGGAATTAAAACTTTGGTCGAATTATTTGAAATTTGCTAAGCAGAACAAAAGTATCAAGGTGATTTACAAGACTTATTCGAAATTATTACAGTTACAACCTAAGAACGTTAATGCTTGGTTATCTGCTGCGTATTATGAATTCGAGATAAACAAGAATGCAAAAGGTTGTAGAAATTTATTACAAAAATCATTGAGATTTAATCCTGAATCTTTTGAATTATGGTTTAATTATTTTAAATTTGAATTGAATTATTTATCAAAATTGTTAAATCGTAGAAAATTACTTAATTTAATAACTGAAAGAGAGCAATTAGAAGATGAAAAGAGCACCACCACTTTAAAAAATGGCGACAACGACGACGATATGATTAGTCTAAGTATATTACCGCCTCAATCGGATGTTGAGAATGAAAGAAATGAATTGAATAATTTACCAGATATAGATATCGATATGTTAGGTTCAATTGAGACTAATCCTGTTTTAAAAGGTCAATTAATAACGACTATTTTTGATGTCTTTATGAATACAATGATCAAAGAATTAAATTTGGATGATAAGCCATTAGTAGAGTATAATGAAAAAGTTTACAATTTAATTGAACAGTTGTTGAATCTTATAGATCTTTACCCTGATTTAGACAGAGTATATTTAAGTCAACATATACTCAATTACGTCGAATCAAATGAGAAATTAACTAAAAATCCAAGAAAACATTTCCTTAAATTGATCTTAATTATAAGGTACGATTTGAATAATTTAGAGATATTACAAATGACAGTTAAAAATTACATTAAATTGATTAATTCATTAAATAATCAGCCTGATACTCAATTAGAATTACAAAAATTATTCATATCTTATCTTACTGAAAAGATATTAACGCCTTTGGAAAATAGTAATAGTAATAGTGACAATGATGAACACAAGTATAAATTAATCGAATCATTGATTAAAAAATGTAGAATTATATAATTATATAATTATATAGTTGTAGTTAATCAGATTTACCTAATTCCCCACCAAATGAAGATTTTATACCTTTTGTAACTTTAATCATCCTATGACGAATAACAAACAATCCAATAAGAAACCCAATTAATAAACTTGAAATTATTGATAAAATTAATTTACTATATGAGTAACCATTGATTATAAAAGGTAATGGTAATTTATAAAAACCTGTATTACCATATTGTAAATCTTCGTTTTTACCACTTAATTCAAACCATCTGATTGCAAAATTAAATTCAACTGTATCTCCAATAACACACCTTGTTGTATTTGTACTTGATGACCAAGCTATACTAGATACGATCGAGGTTATTAAATTATTTTTATGTGATTCTTTGATTAAATTTGTTGATGGTTTAGTTATTAATAAATTCAAATTTGGATCGATATCTATATGAGATTCAGATACATAACCTCTAAGATTCAAATTCAATGGGATATTACCCTTATTGGTTGGTAAATTCTTAGAAACTGGTAATCTACAAGTATATGGAGCATCTTGATGAATGTATAATTGAAATAAATGGTATAATTCATCGTCTAATTTAATACTACATTTTAAATCTTCATCAATTCCATAACGTAAAGACAAAGGTTCACCAGTCTCTTGACACATGGGAAAAGGTTCATATACAATTCCACCTTTAGAATCGAATTTATGCTCTCCATTATCAATTTGTCTTGATATACAATCAATTGGTATTAAATCATTCTTATCAAATTCATTTACTTTTAAAATTGGTTCAGAGTCGGAATTTAATGGATATTGTACATTTTTACCACTTCCTATAATACATTCAACTGTTGATATATACGTAAAGAAAACTAACCCAATTGACCAATACATTTTGTGGTAGTCCTTTACTTAATTAATTAATTAATTATCATAAAAAGAAGATCAATTGCTTAAAAGATCAATCAATGAACTTCTTACTCTTAAGAACACCGAGTGTTTTCTAACCACCGCACCGCCTTATTGTTCTTTCGTTCTATAATAATACAACATAATTATTATAACCAGTATATATAATCTATGTAAATAAATAAATAAATAAATAAATAAATAAATAAATAAAGCAAATCAAATCAAGAAGCATTACACCATTTTTGTTGAACAAAGAATTCATAAATTTTTGAAGTCTTATTAACATCAATTTTCAATAAATCTCTTGCAGTTTTCTTTTTCAAAATACCACCAGTTCTTAATAATTCTCTAAATAAAGTTTCCTTTATTGCTAAATATGGTTTTGGTAACATTCTTAATGTTGAACATAATAATACTTCTTCTTCTGATAATAAATCATAATCTGTTGCATGTGATATATCTAATGGTGTAATATATTTTGTACTTCTCTTTGTTACATTTGGTTGTATTGAATTATTATTATCATCAAATGAATTATTATTATTATTATTATATTTTGATCTTGTTAATGTGAAATTGGATTTTGAAGAATTTGCTGCTGCTGAATGTAATGAATTTGCAGTATGTCTATTTATATTATTATTATTATTATTATTACTATTCAAACCTGTTATATTTGAATTATTATTAATCAATAAAGAAGTATTTCTTTGTACATTAACTTGTCTTGTAATTTTATCCTTTTCAAATTTTAAACCATCTTCAAAATTTATTATACCATTTTTACGCCATTCTTGTAATTGTTGTATTTTAGAACGTATTTTTAATTCTAATAACATATCATTTGTAAAATCTTTAAAATCTTGTGGTGTTAAAATTCTTGCAAATAATTTTAATTTATTAAATAAATCTCTTTCTTCTTTTGATCTTTTTTTATCAATTGAAATATTATTTCTATAATCTAATAAATTATTTTCAATTATTAATCTTTTCCTTTCAGCTCTTGAAGATAATCTTGAGTTATAAATATCTAATATTGTTAATTTTAATTCAATATCTTGTTCTGAATCATCTAAATCGAAATTCATATCTTGAACAACTTTTTCAGCTTCTTCTTCAAATTCTTCTTCAAATTCTAATCTACCAGGCATATATTTTTGAATATCTGAACATAATGGAGTTGATTGTAAAACTTTTTTTGGTTGTGGTAATGGTAATTTTTTACGTAATTCAATTCTTTGTTTTCTATTATTTAAAAATTGAGTTGTTGAAATATTTGGGAATGTCTTATTTAAATTTGGTATTGGATAATAATCTGAATTTAAATAATTTTTAAAATAATGTAATTCAACTTCTTCTTTTGATCTACCACCAATATGATCAGAAATATCTTGCCAATTACCTAAACCTAAAGTTTGACAACCTTCAATTAATAATAATTCTTCATCAGCACCCCAATCTTCTTCTAATATAGGATAAGCATGTTGTTCAATAACTTTAAAATCATGCCATGGTTTATGTTTTGCAGATGATACACCAGAAGCAAAACAAGGTACACATAAATCATAATCAGGACAAATTGCACATTTTATTCTAATTCTTCTTGTACAATCGGATGAACATCCATCACAATGGAATTTAGCCATTTTTATGTTATGATTGATTTGTGTTATCGTATTTATCTATTAAATTAAACTGATTAACTTGATTACAATGTCTATGTTCAATTTAGATTACAAGCAAGGGCTTTGTTTGATGTTGGTTACAAGTGCTCGAATTTCTGGTGAACGGATGTTGTTCTGTGCCATTGTTTTAGTTGCCCGATATCGATATCGTTACCTGATATTTCTACTACCTTTCTGGTTGTGTCACTTCTTCATACTTCATATACTATATACTATATACTATATACTAACAGTTACAGAGATATTAGTTTAGTTTACTAGGAACCAAGTATCAATATGATCTACTGATCAATCTTGCAATGTGACTTCCATAATCAATCAAATCAAAGTCTACGTTTGATTGTTGTCTTTTCAATCTTCTAGACTACCTTGATGAAATAAGGCTAATCAATCGTGTAATCAATCATCATATATACAGCTACAAGATCTACAAAAGAGTAATACAACAAACTGATGCTATAGTCAAGAGTCAAGTATCACACTTACGTTACCTTCTTCCAGTCAATAAAAGCCGCTTCCCAATTGGGATTGATTCTATTATCACAGCCTTCATTTCAGTCTCTCTATTAACATAAAACCCTTACACCCTTTAATCATATCACTCAGAACAGTCACTGCCAAACACAACACAACACTCACCAACTAACACACCGCACACCACAACCACCACACACCTGACACCCCTCCCAAACGAACAGAACAAAAAATGACAGAACAAATTTTAAAATAAAATGGAAGAAAAACCATCACCGAAATCGACGCGCCGGATGGATGGAGTACTGAATTACAGTAACAAATCAAAACTTCCTCACCACCAATTTTGCAAATAATTTTTCAACCTTTCATATAGGTTAATTTTTATATACATATAATAATTTTCAACTTTTTACATACTATTCATATATTTATCCTTAGTTTTAATAACTTACTTAAAATAACAATTATATCAAAATGGTATGTTCATATAATCCATTTGATCTCATTCACTTAATGTTCACTTGATGTATTCATTCATTTATCCATTCATTCATTTATCCATTTGTCGAAGTAAAGAAAGTAGAGAATAAGAAAATTATTATTGATAATCAAGGGAAGGGATTACAAAGATAATGTAATGTATCGAACACTGTTGTGATTATAAGAAACCATGAAATAGAAGAGAGTTTGGAAAAGCAAAAAAGGGGAATTATTCATCGATTTAAGATATTGAATATAATATTAGAAATAGATTCAAGAAGTCAGTCAAGAGGTACTACTGTGATTACAAATGAATGAATGTTATAGTGATAAGAGAGATAAATATCAAGGACAAATACTAACTAACTAATTAATCAATAATATAGGGTCGCGTTAGAACAAAGACAGTTAAAAGAGCTTCAAAAGTATTAATTGAAAAATACTATCCAAAGTTAACTTTAGATTTTCAAACTAACAAGAGATTAACTTCTGAAATTGCTGAAATTCAATCAAAGAGATTAAGAAACAAAATCGCTGGTTATACTACTCATTTAATGAAAAGAATTCAAAAAGGTCCAGTTAGAGGTATTTCTTTCAAATTACAAGAAGAAGAAAGAGAAAGAAAAGATCAATACGTTCCTGAAGTTTCTGCTTTAGATTTATCCAAAACTGATAATCAATTACAAGTTGATCCAGATACTGAAGATTTAATTAAATCTTTAGGTTTCAAATTACCTTTAAATGTTACTTCTGTTTCTGCTCACAGAGGTAGAAGATTCAGAAAATAAATAATAATCTAAACATTTATTTATTTATTTACTATCTAATATAATAAAATCTCATATTATCTATCTAGCCAGTTAGTTATATCTACTACTTATATATCCTTCATGATATCAGAATAATAATTCATTAATTCTGCACTTTTTTAACTTTCAATGAATCATTATCAAATTTAACCTTATCAACATGATCATTAATTAACACACACTTTAATAATTTCAAAAATTTAGAACTAAGTTCAATCCTCTTATTAATCATCTCCTTTGTAATCTTTTTATAATCTTTAAGGATTCTTATTCTTAACCCATCAAGTGCCCATTCTCCAATTGATTTATTCATCTCATTTACAAACTCTTCATTAACAATACCATCATCATTCTCTTCAATCAATCTCTTGATTATCAACTCATATTCTCCATCGTAAAATTCATATAATAGATTTTGCATACCTTTAAACTCTTCATCCAACCTTCTTACCTTCATCTTCACTCCTATTATTATTATTAACCTTTGATGGAGTAACTAAATTCTTACCCCACTCACCAGGTGAATTCGATTCACTATCATTGATGATTCGTTGTTGTTATCTAATGACAACAAAGTGCCTCTTGTAGTATCTGACTCCTAGTCATTCTGGTTCGCCTTAGTGATAACCGATGGAAGATTACGAGAACCTAAATCTGGGGTACATTGAGCAATATTATTCCGTTCAACAAGAGCAGCAGGTGTAGTTGTTGTACATCTACCACCACCAATCTTACTTCTTTTTGATTTTCAAGACACGTTTAACACCACCTTCATTTGTAGTAGTAGTACTACTACTACTTACTTTTCTTGTTTTAATTGGGACTTGAACTTGAACTTATCTTTCTCTTGTTGTTTTCATCAATTGATCCATTTTTTTTTGCAATTGATTTCATAAGATTTACTAACCTTGTCTTCTTTTCTGATTTAACCATTGATGAGTTCATTGTTTGATTACCTTGATTCAGTTAAAGAAACAGGTATTTACTCAGTTTTTACAAAAACATGTCAAAAATTAAATTAACTTAAATTAAATTAGACTAATAATGATTACGTAATTAAATAAATTTATTATCACTAAGCCATTTTTCAATATCTTTTGAATCACGTTGTAAATAAGATACTTTTGATCTTATTGAATCCAAAGACTGTGCAAGACCTTTGTTATATGATTTTGTATCTTTGTCTTTGAAAAACAATTCAATTTCAACAAGGTACTCCTTTGAGATCAAACTTGGTAAAACACTTTGTAAAAATTTATCAAATGATAATGTTGCTAATTTACCTTCAATTTTTTCAAAATTTAATTGAACATATTGCCAGAATAATTTTTTAGTAAATTTATTTTGACTTAATGAACTTGATAAAAATGCAATGTCTTGTTCAGGTACGGATTGTGTGAAGAATAAACTTAAAACTTTTTCATAATATTTATCAGGATTTGAAATTGAACCCAAAGCTCTTAATGCTGTTTCTCTTGAATCTGGTGATGATGGATTAATAGTCTCATTTAAAATATAATTGAAATATTTATCATTACAAGTTTCTTCATTTTTCATTAATATTCTGTAAATATTACCACGTAAATATGGTGGAATCTTGTTATTATCAAATAATTCTTGAGATTTATTTATAATTGATTTCAATCCATATGATCCACTTGCATTAAACAACAATGAATAAAAAGATTTTTCAACAATTGATGAATCTTCATTGATATTTGAATTTAATAAATCTTCAGTCTTTTTTTCTAAAATAGAAAGAGAAAATTTCTTTAAACCATTGGAAATTGTGTCATTACCTGATGATGCAAAAACTGATGATAATGAATTCAATCTACCAATAATTTCTAACCATACAGCATAATCAGTTTCATTCTTAACTGCATCTGCATTCAATAATGATAATAATGATGATGTTGGTAATAAACCTGCAGTTGCTGCTGATGCGGTATCTGCAATAAGACCGATTTTATCCTCTGGTGAAAATTTATCAAAATTTAAGATAATCTTATCTAAAATTTCTTGTTCATAAATAACTCTATAGAAACCAACTGTATTTCTATTCAATTTAAAATAATCTAAATTAGAATCGATTTTAATCACAGTAGTCTCTGTATCAAATGATTTTGGAGCTTCGGGGAAATCTGGATAAATACCTAATGGAATCCACCATTTAGTCTTATTTTCTTCTTCTTTAACATCATTTGAAATTAAAAATCTCTTTTGAGTTAATTTATATTCATTTTTAGAAGAAGAAGAATTTGGTAATTTTTCAACATAAATATATGGATAACCTTGAGCTTTAATCCATGGTTCCATAATTTTAGTAATATCTTGTTTTGCAACTTCTGATATACCTTCCCAAAGATCAATTGTCTTAGCATTACTAAATTTATGTTTATTAAGATAATTTGCAACACCTTTTAAAAAAACATCTGTACCAATTGATTCAGCTAACATTCTAATTGCTGATCCACCTTTTAAATATGAAATATGATCAAATACTTGATCAACTTCATATGAATAATAAACAGGTACTTCAATTGGATGAGAATTTCTTAAACCATCTAAACCAAGTGCGGTTTGTGTGGATTCAGATACAAATTCTGTAAATGTATTCCATTCTGGATGTAAAGCATCTACAACATAATATCCAACCCATGTTGCAAAACCTTCATTTAACCATAATTCATTCCACCAATTCATTGTAACTAAATTACCAAACCATTGATGAACTAATTCATGAGCAACAACATAACAAATTAATTTCTTATATTTATCATCAGAAGTCTTTGGATCAAATAATAAAGCACTTGATCTATATGTAACTAAACCCCAATTTTCCATTGCACCTGCACTAAATTGTGGTACAGCTAACATATCCATCTTAGGTAAAACATAATCAATTTCAAAAATTTTAGAAATATAATCAATTGTCTTTGTTGCAATATCAAGTGCAAATTCACCTGTATAAGCTTTACCAGGAACAGTATAAACTCTAACTGGGATCTTCTTACCATTATAAGTTCTTTCTGTGAAAGATTCAATATATTCAAATTCACCAATTGCCCAAGCTAAAAGATAAGTTGACATAATTGGAGTAGTTTCAAACAAGACAGTTTTCAATTGATTTTTATCACTTGAACCCTTTTTACCATCATCTAAAGTCTTTGAAGAAACAATTGGTGTATTACCAATAATAGTTAAATCATCAGATGAAGTAATTTGAACATCAAATGTAGCTTTAGCATTTGGTTCATCATAACATGGGAAAGCAGAACGTGCATCAGTTGCTTCGAATTGAGTTGATAAAATTGTCTTTATATCACCATTTGAATCTTCATAGGTTGATGCATAAAACCCAGCCATATCTTGACGAATCTTACCATCGAATTCAATTGATAATTTTAAAAAACTACCCGATTGAATTGTTTCATTCAACTTTATTGAAACGGTTTCATTTTCATCATTTGATTTAATACTAGATTCATTAATTGAAAATTCGGTTTCAGTCTTGGAAATTGAACTTAAACCTGTAACTTTGGTTAAAGTTAAATATTTTTGATGTAAAATAATTTCATTTGTATCCTTTTTAACATCAAATTTAATATCAACTTTACCTTTGAATTTAAAATCATCAATTTTAATATCGAAAAAACTGATATTATAATGAATTGGTTTTAAAGTATCAGGCAAAGCATCATGAGCCGTTGTATCGACGTAATTGGAAGTAGACATAGCTCTCTTGTTTATCAACGACAAAGAATTGAATGTATTATTACCAAAACTTTGAAGAGAAGTATGCTTATACCTAAACCTGTGCTTATACTTATTATTAGATTTATAGCTGTAAAGATGATTATTATTGCCACTTTCATTCAACAGACGATTCTTGCGTCGAGAAACACAAGTTTTGAAACTGGCAACATGTACCGAAGTAGATTTACCGGTGATGTTGGTGGAATCTGTTAGTGTTGCACCTAAGGTTATCCTTCTTACAGGTTGTCTAAGTCTAATAAACATCTTCACAGCATCAGAGCAACCCAGCATGACTCTTGGCCTGTTCAATTTCCCACTATTAGATCAAAAGAACGGCTAATAAAGTGAATATACTTGATTCGTAGAAAATTCACCGCTGAAAATTCACTTTTCTTCCCCACGGAAATTTACCGCGGGGCAGCTAAAACAGTGGTAATTACTTGGATTGTACAGTAAGGGTGTTGATATTAACGTTATATCAGATATATAGTTGTATAAAGATACTTTTATGAAGATATCAATCAATGATTTTAGAAAGGAGAAGAAAAGAACAAAAGAACAAAAGAACAAAAAAACAGAAGAAAACAAAATAAATAAAACAATCATACCAAATCAACCGGTTCTTTCAATTATATGAATACCACTATCACTTTCAATAACATCATCTGTTATTTCTCCAACTTGTAAGCCAAAAGCAGCCATTTCAAAAGAAGGTTGCATCATACCTCTTTTAAAGAAACCTAAATCACCACTTTTTGAATGACTTGAACAATCACTTTCAGTCTTAGCTAAATCTTCTAATGTTGTTTCACCACTCTTGATTTGTCTTAAGAAACTTCTTGCAATATCAATTGCTTCTTCTTTACTTATTGTTATCTCTGGATTTTTCCATGATGCTGGTCTTCTTGAATCACGATGTTTAATCAATAAATGACTAGCTTTAACTTGTACAGGTTTTTGTAATCCTTTTGCTAAATATTTATCTAATAATTCTTCATTTGTCCCCTCAGGTACATCCCATTGAGATTGTTTTGTAATTTTATTATAAAAATATTCTCTATCATGAGTCTTGGAAACCCTTAAACTCCAATCATCTGGTAAACCTGTATACTGAGATTGCGACTGTTTGATTTAAGCAAAAAAAGTTAGTAATCAATTGCACACAATCCATAAAACCCTTAACCAATACTCACCATTCTACACAATTCTACTGATCAATTACCTATAACCTAACTAATCAATCACCCAATAGAAACAAATAAAACAGATAAAACAGTTGAAAATTGCCTTTTAAAATCAGGAAGAATGAAAAGAAAAGCCACAAAACGCCGATCGACGCCACGCGATAAATTTGGTGTCTCTTTTCAACATGTATAAGATTGAGATACTTACTTGATCTGTGGGTTTGTTTGTGGATGTGACAGTTGCTCTTCTGGAGGGAACTGGGAACTGGTGAATCGTGCTAGATATATACATAAAGGGGATAATGACTGTAGATCAAGTACTCACACCAATCAACCAAAACGAGTTGAAAGTGGTTTATTTACCTAAATCAACTGGTTCATCAGATTTGAAAACTTACAAATTGTTGAATTTACCTAGTGTAAAGGATAATTCTAAAACTATAACTTATCTTCTTTGCAAAGAAGATCAACCAGGACAATTATATGAATTGAATATTTTGAAATTCGGGAACAATCCTTTTGTTAGTAAGAATAAACAACTCAGAGAGACAAAAGACGGGGAACCAATTAGATCTATAATACTCTCTGATAATAAAGATAACGATGAAGGGTTGATATTGAGTAAACCTATAATTGAAATAGCTACTAAGTTTAATTTAGTTTACTTCCTTTTGAGCCATTTTGTCGCATTGCTGAAGAGATTAGACGATAATGGTAGTGATATTTCAATAGATGAAGACGAATTAATGAGAAGAAATGGGATACGATACACAACTATAGATGATTTAATTGAGTCTTTTGAAAACGATACGAATTCATTGTTGTATAATTTAATCAAAGAGTTTTCAAACTTGGATGAATTTATGAATTATTTCAAAGTACATGATATCTTAGAGTTAATCTGTGATAAATTGATTGAAAATGATGAAACATTTTATAGGATATCAAGAATCAATAGTATAAATTTTTTGAAATCGAAAATAGAGAATATTTCACTTTCACAGAATTTTCCATCTTCTATAACGACTCATTTGATCTTAGATAAACTCTCCAAGCCAATAAGTGATAGAATCACGAAGATTGAAGCCAATGAGGATAAGGAATTAGATATTCCGGAAATTGTAATGAATCTAGCTAAAGTTGAGTACTCAATTCACTTATTAGGTTCTTATTTAGATCAATATTATATTGATTTATTGATAAAACAATACGATTTCACGAAATTGAATGAGTATTTGAAAGATTTACAATTGGCTATTGAAAGACAGAAAATCGCTCAAGATAATCTAGACGCTTTGAGTAATAATTTACAAAGTGTTGATAATAATAGTAACAACAAGAAGAGAAAACCAGAAACTAACAAGAGTAAAGCAAGTAGTAGTAAATTGAAGAAAAAACCAGTTGTACCTGTAGGTAAAGGTGCATTAGATTCATTTTTCAAGAAGAAAGTATAGGTTGGTTATATATGTTTTTTTATGTATGTACATTAAATAAATAAGAGTTTTAATTAATTGACTAATTTCTTAGCTTCAGTAACAGGGTCAACAATTTGTTTTTGATTATGATTACCCATTTTAGTATTTAAAGAATCATAAATACTTAAACCAGAAGCAATCATAGATGAAACATCATTTAAACCAGCAGGTATAACTATAGTATTTGATTCTTTTGCAATTTGACCAAATGCAGCAACATATTTTTCAGCAACTTGTAAAGAAACAGCATCTGAACCACCTGGAGTTTCCTTTATAGCTTTTGCAATTTCTTGAATACTTTGTGCGGTAGCTTTAGCTTTTAATAATATAGCTTCAGATTCACCTCTTGCTGAATTAATCTTTTCAGCTTGTTCAGCTTCTGATGCTAAAATTTGAGCCATTTTATTACCTTCTGCAATATTAATATCAGATTGTCTTTTACCTTCAGATTCTAAAATTTCTGCTCTCTTTGATCTTTCAGCTGAAACTTGTCTATGCATAGCTTCTAATACATTAGCAGGAGGATGAATATCTCTAATTTCATATCTTAAACATTCAATACCCCAATCTTTTGCAGCTTCATTTAATACAGCAGTAATATTTAAATTTAAAGTTTGACGTTCTCTTAATACATGATCTAAAGTTAATTGACCAATTTCAGATCTCATTGTAGTTTGAGCTAATTGAGTAACTGCATATTCAGCATCTTCAACCCCATATGAAGCCTTGTATGCATCGACAACTTTAATGTATAAAACACCATCCATTTCTAAAGTAACGTTATCTGACGTTATAGCACTTTGACTTGGAACTTCAACTGCACTTTCTTTTAAAGATTGTACATATTGAATCTTATCAATAATTGGAATTAAAAAGGCTAAACCAGGTTGTAAGATTCTATGGAATTTACCCATTCTTTCCACAATCCATGCTGTTTGTTGAGGAACAAATCTTATAATAGTATTTGCAGGTAATTGACCTCTTGAAAAATAATTTAAATTTGATTCATTACCGTAATTTCTAGTGGCAATTAATGATTTATAAAAAAATTGATGAGAATAAATAGTTGCTGGATTCTTCTTAGCCACTACTGAACTTCTTGTAATTTGTCTCAACATTTTGTTAATTGATTATCTGTTATCAGTAACCAGTAAATTGGGGAAATAACATAACAATAAATTATTAAACTTTATTAAACTTATCAACCCCAATTTTGCCATTCAATTTTAATTATTGCTTTGGAAATTGTGAGAAGGTTGAGAAAAATCAAAAATTCAAATTTAAAAAATTTAAAATATTTCATAATTGATAAGTACTTGATTAGTAGAGTACATAGATAAGTAAAGGTATAGAGGTAGGATGTCAAAGAGTTATAACATATCTACGAACGAGAGGGTATTCATATCGGAAGCCCTTACACAAGGATTAAGATTGGATAATAGGAAATTCAACGATTTAAGAGATTTAATAATTTCAATCGAACCAAATGAATTTGGAATAGTTAATGTTAAATTAGGCAAGACAGAAGTGAGTTGTCGTATTACATCTGAGATAGTGACACCGTATGAAGAGAGACCATTTGAAGGGATTTTCCAAATCAATACTGAGATATCACCAATGGCATCACCAATGTTTTCAAGTGGTGCTACTGGTAGTTCAAAACAACAAAATGATGAAGAATTATTAATCAGTAGGATATTAGAGAAGGCAATAAGGAGATCTGGAGCACTTGATCTTGAAAGTCTTTGTATTATAGCTGGGAAGAAAGTATGGTGTATTAAAGCGGATGTTCATTTTTTAAATTATGATGGGAATTTTATAGATTCAAGTTGTATTGCATTAATTACATCTTTATTACATTATCGTAAACAAGATATTGAAATTGATGGTGAAAATATTATATTATATTCAAGTGATCAAAGAAGTCCTATTAAATTGAGTATATTACATATACCAATTTGTATAACTTTTAATTTTTTCAATCCAAATGATGAAGAAGAAAATATAAAAGGTGATTTAAACAATGAAATAATATTAATTGATTGTAATTTAAAAGAAGAATTATTGAGTTCAGGTTCAATGACAATCACAATGAACAAGAACAAAGAGATTTGTCAGATTAATAAGAATGGTGGATTATCAATAGATGCTAATTTAATTATGAATTGTTGTTATACTACTTCTAAATTATGTGATTCAATAACTGAATTAATTAAAGAAAAGATTAAAATTGATGATTTACGTAGAATTGGGAAATTTGATAATGAATTACAAGCTGCTAATGATAGATAGATTCAAGTATTTGTATTTGTATTTGTAAGTTATATCAGTTATATGATTTGAATAAAATTAGATATGTTTATTTATTAATTTAAACTTCAGCATCAGATCTTCTTTCCCAAAAGATTCTTGCAGGTTCCATAGGTAAAGTAACCATTGAAGCATAATCAACAGGAGGTAATTTAGAAGTCCATTTAAAATTTTGAATATAAGTGACTAATAAAGTACCTAATTGAACATATGCAAATTGTTCACCAATACATCTATGTCTACCACCACCAAATGGTAAATAAGCAGAAGAAACACCTTTTGAAATTTTACCAAATCCATAATCAATACCTTCATCTTCTTTATTATTAGCACCACCACCAGCACCACCGATTTTTTCCCATCTTTTAGGTTCATATAGTTGAGCATTTGGGAAATAAGCATCATTTGTCATTGCAAAACCTGGAGAAACTAAAACATAATGACCTTTTGGAACAATATATTTAGTATTTGGTACAACTAATGGAGTTGTAACTTTTCTAAAAATTGAATGTAATGGCATATGTAATCTTAAAGTTTCTTTTATAGTATTATTAACCAATGTTAATTGTTGTAAATCATCATAAGTAACTTCTTTACGATCACCAAGTACAGATTTAATTTCATTATAAAGATCTTGTTGTAAATCTGGTCTTTCACCTAAATGTAATAAAAACCAAGAAGAAGTTGAAGCAGAAGTATGTTGACCACCCATTAATACACCGATTAATAAATTAGCAATTTCTCTATCAGTCATTTTAGAACCATCTTTATAAACGGAATTTTTCATAAGAGAATCAATAAGATCTCTATCTTGAATATCATTTTCATTTCTTCTTTTAGTAATTAATGAAAGATAAGTATCAGCAATTTCATTATGAGCATCATCTCTTCTACGATAACTTGGTAATGGTAAATTTGGGAAAACGAAATTTAAAGGAGTAAAACCTTTATCTAAATCAGAATATAAATTGGCAAATTTTGTACTTAATAAATCTCTAACTTCTTTACCTAATAAACTTCTTGAAGCAGTAAAAATTGTAATTTCTGGTTGAGTCTTTAATACATCGGCTTTACCCTTTGTACCTTGTAAAGATTTTTCCGTTTGAAAATAATTTAAAATTTCTTCTCTAATTAATGGAACATAAGAATAAAAAGATTCTTTTGATAAAGCAGGTTTTGCGAATTTTTTTTGATCCATTAATTTCCAATTTGGACAATCATAAATAACACCTTTACCGAAAACAGGAGTAGTTAAATGTTGATAAGCATCTTCAGCAGAGACATCGTTTAATTTAGCATTAAGTACGAATTCATGACCTTTTGGACCAAGATAAACAGTCATAACTTTACCTAATAATAAGAAAGAAAATACATCACCATATTTCTTTTGACATTGAGCAAAGAATTCATAAGGTTGCATACCATAAGGAACACAAGAACCACCCCATGGGATCCAATACCATACCATAGGGACTCTATCTTTCCTTAAAGAATAGAGTAATTGCCAAGTAATTGAATAAATAAATGGTAAAATTGAAATAAACAGAATTTTTTGTAAAATTGATAAATCTAAGAACCATAATGAAAAGATTATAGCAAGGGATTTACCCGATTCATAAACATCAGCTACTATAGACCCCATTGTAATAAGTTATCAAAGTAATTAAGTGACCAAGTAACTAACTAAGTAATTTAAGTAATGAAACAGAATAGAATAATAAAGATGAAGAGAATAGTATCAAATATTTATAAAAACATCTTCGAGTTGCTAAACGATTTAAACGAAGCCAATTTGATATTTCGCGATTTGATCAACAGAATCAGACGAGTTTTATTTGGTTGGTTGGTTGGTTAGTTGATTAGGGGTAGGGGGTTAGTGGTTACAGAGAGTAGATCGTGACAGGTGTTGGTATGTACAGAGTATGTATGTATGTATGTATGTATGTATGTAGTGTGTTGTATGAGTTAATTGTAATTGTATGAGTTAATTGTAATTGTAATTGTAATTGTAATTGTAATAAATAAACGTGAGTAATTATGAGAATATGAGAATATGATAATCAAATCAAATAATCATATCATAATATGGTACGATTAGTTTGATATTATAACTTTTTCATCATCGTTTAATTCTTTAGCATTTGTTTCCTTTATGAAAAGTTGTAAAATTTCATCAGAATTTTTTTCTTTACAATTAATATCCTTTTGAGTACCATTTTTGTATAATAATCTTAATATAGCAGGAACTTTATCAGCTTCTTGTTCACTTGAATTTATCCTTGTAATTTCAATAGGGATATTTGAATTATAAAAATAAATTGTTCTTAAATTATTTTTCCAAAATTTATGTAAACCTGGTGAACCACGAAATGTCTTGTTTCTAAAATATAATTGAATTTTATCAATCTTATCTGAATCTAATTTAATTGCAGAACCTGGATAATTGGATAAGAGATTTAAATGATAGATTTGTCTTGCTGTTCTGCTTTTTGGAGCATCTTGAAGGAATTTAGCTACGTGTTGTCTGGACATTTTGTTCTATGTTCAGTATAACTAATCAATCAATCAATACCCTATACCCTATACCCTATAACCATAAACCATAAACCATAAACCGTTAACCAGTTGAACCGTTAAAATATTGAAAAATTCTCGAATTGAAATCAAAATGTTAGAGGTGTAAGGTGTTGGTGTGTTTATTTCACTACTATTGTTTTAGTTTTTGTTTTTGATATATTATCAATCTAAGTTATTTAGTTACTTAGTTTATATACAGGAGTTGATAGAGAACGTTCTTTATCTTCATATGATGATTGATTCATTGTTCTTTGTTCTTTTGTGTTCGTAAGTTTGGGAATTGGGAATGGTTGTATGATTGTATGATTATATGATTGTATGATTATATGCGAGTTGAGTTATTGAATTGATTGATTAATTAATTAAACTAATCATATAACAACAGGAGCTAATGAAACAATTTTATTAAATTTTTTCTTTCTTAATTCTTTAGCCACAGCAGAACTTACTCTTGAACCAATTGGTTCATCTTTATCATTAATTAAAACACAAGCATTATCATCAAATCTTACAACTGTACCATCTTCTCTTCTAATTGGTGATCTTGTACGTACAATAACAGCTCTACAAATATCACCTCTTTTCACTTTATTTGTATTATTACTACTATTTCCTGTACCATTTGCAGGTCTTGCTTCTTGAATAACAACAACAACTTTATCTCCAACATTTGCTGCTGATTTTGGTTGTTTTCTTAATACTTTAATACATTCTGCCATTCTAGCACCTGTATTATCAATCACTTTCACCATGGACTTTAAATAGATCATTTTGTTATCCCTTCACTATCTGTTATCTGTTATCCCTATACACTATCACTATCACTATCACTATCACTATCACTATCACTATCACTGTACCAATAACTAACTAACCACCATGTTAATAATCACATCACTGAAAAAACTGTTGAAGCGCGGAATAAATTTAAAACAAGAGATTTTAAAGAACCAAAGCAGGGTAACGCACTGTTTTTGATCAAAGGCTTATGGCTGAAAATGAAGGCTTATGGAATGAATCTGTATTAAACTACTTTTGTCTGTTTATTTTACCTAAATCAACGAACAACTCGATTCATTCTCATTATATCACTTGATTCATATTCTGATCTTCTATCTTAACCCATTCAGAACATATCTTTTTTTCATTTCATTCATATTGTTCTCATAAACTCATTTATTTGATCTAAATTTAATAATAAACACTGATTGCATCCTATAAATAACACATAAAATAAAAATAATAAATTAAAAAAAAAAAAAACATTCACTTCATACATTACAAAATCGTGTTCTGTCTGTTTATTTTTTATTTTTATTTATTTATTGGACGATATTCAGTCAGTCACTTGAACACCTACATTTACTTGAAAGAAGTAGTTCATTCCATTCCATTCACTACCCTGTTCCATCTCTGCATTTAATACCCCTTTCGCAACATACCATAACATAACATAACATAACATAACATAACACAGCATAGTCATATATTCTAATAATGCATCTTTATTTACCGCTTATATTCATATTATCAATTATAACAAAAATTCAATGTGATGTTGAAATTTCAAGTCCATCATCTGGTTCAAGTTTTAAAGTAAGTGGATCAGAAGTTAAATTTGATTTAAAATGGTCAGATGATGATAATACACCTGATTTAAGTTCTGCTAAAACAATGACTTTAGTCTTGTGTACTGGTAATAATACAAATATTGAAAGTGTTGAAACTATTGATACTTTTACTTCATCTGATGATATAACTTCAGGTAAATACTCTGCTGTTATTGATTCAAATCTTGCAGGTTCTGGTTATTTTTATGTTCAATTTTATACAGTATTTGGTTCTGGTTATACAATTCATTATTCTGATAGATTTAAATTAGAAGGTATGACAGGTGAAGATTTAATTGAAGCTT
Organism: Wenyingozyma ramenticola; assembly: GCA_024271885.1. Taxonomy (NCBI): domain Eukaryota; kingdom Fungi; phylum Ascomycota; class Pichiomycetes; order Pichiales; family Pichiaceae; genus Wenyingozyma; species Wenyingozyma ramenticola. The sequence continues at coordinate 73,914 of JANBXF010000011.1, forward strand.
CAGGTGAAGGTGATCCACCACCATCAGAATATTCAATTACTGTAGCAGCATCTGATATTTCAAAATCATTTACTGTACCATATACTCTACAAACAGGTCGTACACGTTATGCACCAATGCAAACACAACCAGGTACAACAGTTACAGCAACTGCTTGGTCAAGAAGATTCGCATCATCTTCTGTAACTTATTATACATCTGCTTCTCCTTCTCCAAATGTTTATTCAACTATAACGCCAGGTTGGTCTTATACTGCTTCTTCTTTAGTTAATTATGCTTCTCCTGCTCCTTTCCCAAGTGCTGTTGGTTGGTACTCTGCTGAAAAGAGATTAGTATCTGCTTCTTTAGATTCTTCATTAAAAAAAATTAAAAAGAGAAGATGGGATGATTAGTTTTAGTCCATTTCATTTCATTTCCATTTATTTATTTCATTTCCCCATTTATTTATATATTTTTTACCTTACCTTATTTTACATTATTTATATTTCTCTTTGTAATTCATACACATAATTTATATATAAAAATTTAGTAAGCACTATTTAAATTAGATCCAGTTGAGTAAAATAAATCAGGAACTTTATGACATAAATTAACCAATTTCAAAACCCCCTTTTCATTTATACCCTGACCGAAATACAATGCTTGAATAACCTTAACGCTTAAATCATCATTAATCAACCCAATAACTTCAAAAAAATGTTCAGAACCATATGAATTCATCATTTCGTAATTTGGATCACCATCACTTGAGAATTTAAGTATTATATTCCCATTACTATTGATTATTATTGAACTTTGTTCAGATTCGTTTAATTTAATGTATTTACCTATAATACGAACCGTTTTCCTTTGAAATGATTCTAATAATGTTGCATCTACTCTAATTGACTCCATATTTATTAATTATCTTAACCTAACTAACTACCTAAGATAAAAGACATCACACTAACTGTACTTACTTAATTTAATTTAACGCGTTTTCAAATGGCAACTTTTAAATATGAAAAAGCGCGTCACGTGGATTTAAGGTTTTTAATTTTATAACGTAAATTTTATTTTATTCTTATTCTACTTAATCTATTTAACATTCAACAATTCATTGATAAAATCACCGACTTTATCACCTTTACGCATCAAGGACTCACCAATCAAGAACCCATGTATTCCTTGATCTTTATAAAGTTTAACATCTTCAGGAGTGGAAATACCACTCAATGCTAATAGTATAACTTTTGATCTTTTTTCTAATGGAATTAATTCATACATGTTTGAAGTTGTATTTAAATCAACTTTAAAATCGTGTAAATTTCTGTTATTGACTCCAATTACTTTAGAACCAATCTCTAAAGCTCTTGATAATTCTTCTTGATTATTGATCTCAACTAATGGTTCCATACCTAATTCTTTAGAATAATTATACAATTCAATCAATTGATCTTGTTTTAACATCTTAACAATCAATAAAACAGTATCTGCTCCATTCAACCTTGCTTCTAAGATTTGATACTTATTAAAGATAAATTCCTTTCTCAATACACATGGTCTATCTACTTGTGTATCGATAACTTTTCTAACCAATTCAAGATCTTTAATCGAACCTTTAAACCAAGTTGGTTCAGTTAATACAGATATAGCTGCAACTCCACTATTCGCATATTTTAAACCTTGTTCTGCGGCATTAGCATTGATATCAATATCTCCCTTTGATGGTGAAGCTCTTTTAATCTCAGATACAATAGCACTGGATTTCTGGGTATTGATAACTTTGTCTAATTTATCATAAAAATTAATAACTTTTGGTGATATACCTAATTCATAATATCTAGTTAAATCTTCAAATGATTGACCTGGTTTATTAATTATCTCTTCATAATCAATTTTTCTCTGTTCATAAATCTTATCCAATATAGATACTTTAGGAGTACTAGGTATAGATATATTACTCTTATCCCAATACCCACCTTCAACAGTCAAGATATTCTTGATCATCAAATGACCTTCTTCAGTCAAGATTGATTCAGGATGAAATTGAACACCTTCAATAGTGTATAATTTATGCCTTATACCCATAATAATCCCATTATCAGTAGTTGAAGTGACTTCTAAGCAATCAGGTAATGTTTCCCTCGTTCCAGCTAATGAATGATACCTTGTCACAGCAACTCCCTGGGGAACATTTTTAAACATACCTTTATTATCATGTGATATAGGTGATGTCTTACCATGAACGATTTCACCTGCAAATTCAACATCACCACCAAAGACTTCAAATATACATTGTTGACCCATACAAACTCCAAAAATTGGTAGTTTCCCCTTGAAGTAATCAATTACATCACGACAGATACCTGAATCTGTCTTTGGATGTCCTGGTCCGGGAGAAATAAGTATTAAATCAGGTTTAATTAACTCGATTTCTGAGATTGTAATTGCATCATTACGATAAACTTCAACTTCTGCTCCTTCTTGACATAAATATTCATAGATGTTCCAAGTAAAGGAGTCATAGTTGTCTATCATAACAACTCTTTTCTTAGTGGCAGTCATTTTGGCAATATCTATCTATCTGTTAATACTCCTACCATCAACTAATTGTATCAATATGACTAATTTAACAACTTTCAATTTATTTCAAGTTTTTTTTCCTCGGCGGTGAGTTGTGTTGTGAGAAATCGAGATCAAATTTAATTTACGCACATATAGTTATAGTTAAATAGAGTCATTCATTTACTACTAATAATTTAATTAAATAATTTAAATAAATTAAAATACTTAAGCATCATAAGTTGTAGCAGAGATATTACCACCTCTACCAGTCCAGTTAACATGAATATAATCATCAACTTTTCTATTAGCATCTGCGAATTTTGGTAAGATCTTAAAAGTATGAGCACCAAAGTAATCTCTTTGAGCTTGTAATAAATTAGCTGGTAATTGTTCAGATCTGTAACCATCGTAGAAAGCTAAAGCAGTTGAAAAAGCTGGGGTTGGGATACCAAATTCAATAGCTTTTGATAAAGTCTTTCTCCATCCGGATTGAGCCTTGGTGATGGCAGAGTTAAAGAATGGATGGAATAATAAGTTTTCTAAATCTGGGTTTTCTCTATAAGCAGCAGTAATTTCACCTAAGAAAACAGATCTAATAATACAACCACCTCTCCACATAAGAGCAATTGATGGGAAGTTTAATTTCCAACCATATTCTTTAGCAGCTTCTCTAATTAACATAAAACCTTGAGCATAAGAAATAATTTTAGAAGCATATAAAGCTTGTTCTAAATCATCAACAAATTGTTTCTTGTCAGAAATAGCACCTGGAGTAATAGATGGACCACCTAAAACTTTTGAAGCACGAGTTCTTTCATCTTTAATAGCAGAAAGACATCTTGCAAAAACGGCTTCACCAATAAGAGTAACTGGCATACCAAGATCTAAAGCATTAATAGCAGTCCATTTACCAGTACCTTTTTGACCAGCAGAATCTAAGATTTTTTCAACTAATGGAGTTCCATCATCATCATTATAAGCTAAGATATCTCTTGTGATTTCAATTAAGAAAGAATCTAAAACACCTTTATTCCAAGTTGAGAAGACATCAGAAATTTCTTTATCAGTAAAACCACCAACTCTTTTCATTAAATCATAAGCTTCACAAATCAATTGCATATCACCATATTCAATACCATTATGAACCATTTTAACGTAATGACCTGCACCAGCATCACCAACCCAATCACAACATGGTTCACCATCAGATTTAGCAGCAATTGATTGGAAAATATCTTTAATATGTGGCCAAGCTTCTTTAGCACCACCTGGCATTAAAGATGGACCATATCTAGCACCTTCTTCACCACCAGAGACACCTGAACCAACGAATAAAATACCTTTATCCTTTAATTCAGCATATCTTCTATTACTGTCTGGGAAATGAGAGTTACCACCATCAATAATGATATCATCTTTTTCTAAATATGGTAATAATTGTTCAATAAAAGCATCAACTGGAGAACCAGCTTTAACTAATAAAATAATTCTTCTTGGTCTTTTCAATTTAGCACATAATTCTTCAATTGAATGAGCACCTAAAATTGATTTACCTTTAGCTTCATTTTCTAAGAAATGATCAACTTTTGAAGTAGTTCTGTTATAAGCAACAACAGTGAAACCGTGGTCAGCGGCATTTAAAATTAAATTTTGACCCATAACGGCTAAACCGATTAAACCAATATCACCTCTATTTGATAGTTAGTTAGTTAGTAAGTATACTTGAGAAATGGATGTCAGTTCCGAGAAATGATTTTCGAAGTGATTGCCGAAAAGGCCATAATTGATTGATTGAAATTTATCTAATTGAGTCAATGAAATTGGAAGATCAGTTCGATTTAGATGACTGCAATCATCCAAATCAATCTGAATTCAATTTCAATCACTAAATAAGTCAATTATCAATGAAGCAATTTCAGGAATCATTACTTAATCAAGTAATGGAAAGAATGGATGGAGGAAAGGGGAAAGGGGAAGGGAATACATACTGAGGTTCAGACATTTTTGAATAATGATTAATACACAATTGAATAAATTATATACAATTTTATATGATTAAATAAATAAAATCAAATATAATTGAAAAGAAATTAAGTCAAAAGTGGGAAGAATTAAGTTTATATATATGAATGGTATAAAAATATGTTGAAACCATTGAACTGCTGCTAAATCAACGGCGGCGGAAGAAGAAAGAGAAATTGAAGGAATTCGTGTATTATGGTGGGTGAGGCGGTGCTGGTTTTATATAGTTAAATAGGTGCACCAGCCACGTTTCGGGCGACTGAATTCCCTTTTTTTTGGTGAGCGTGTGGCGGGTGGAGTTGGTTTGTTAGTGGTTTGTTAGTTAGCGGAAGTTAGTTTGTGGGTGTGTGTGTGGGAGTGGGTGTGGGTAGGGGGGAGTGGGTGTAGTAGGGGGAAGTAGGGACAGGTGTAGGTGTAGGGCAGGTATATGGCAGGATATAGGTATGGGCGATAGTAGTGAGGGTACAGTAAGTACAAAGACATAAATCCCGGCTTTTGAAACAAAGGAAATATCGCACTCCGAGAGTTTTAATATTGAAAATGATATTGAGTGAATTTAATGAGTAATGAATCATTTACATCAAATTGAATCAAATAATCGAACAATAGGTGAAAATTCAGCGCTTTGATTTATTATCTTTTCAAAGTCCGAGTTTCGGCAAGTTTGATTAATTACTAATAATCACTTATTAGTATTAGTATTCACTTAGACAGACTAAAAACATTGCACTTCTCACCTTCCTCGGCTTAACTAAGTAGTTGAAATAAACACCACGCAATTAGTCTTCTTCTCATTAATCCCACTGAAATAGTCGATTCGTAATTAGAGCCATATTTCACACAATCAAAACTTCTCTTTGCAGTGTATAGGTTATTTATAAAGACACAAATCACTTGTTTTGTTTAGTTGTTTTTAATTGTTTGTCTGTTTATCTGTTTATCATAATCACAATCACAATTACAGTAACTTTTCTTTGATAGTCTATTGATATTATATTGATATTACATTGAATGATTAATCAATAGCAGTTAATTAACCCTCTTTATACCTTACACTATGAAACAAACAAACAAATTTGAAAAGTATGGGGTAAATTTACGGCAGTGTCTTATTTGACTCACTTCAGCTAACTACCATCAATCAATGAATCATTATTATTATTATCATTATCATACAACAGTCTATTGATTAAAAGGTTATTTGAAATATTTAATTTAGCCTACCATAATTACCATATCATATCACTGAATCAAGGATTAACTCAATCAATCAATCACTCTAAACAAAAGATGATCATTAAATCACCCTCCTTTTTGCGGAGACATATTTCTCGAGATTGCTTGATTGATTGATTGATTTATCTTGTGTTTGTTGTGTTTGATTTTATTTTATTTGTTTTGTGTATATATGTTGTTGTTATTACTAACCCTATTGACTAATTGTACACCTTGGTAAACCAACCAACTATTCACTAATCCATCAAGCTCATCAATAGTAACATACAATAAACGAAGTTAAATTAAACGTTTTCAAGAAGCGGCTAATTGGGGGTGTCTTAATTACCCATTTAGTTCTGAATAGGCGGTCTTTCAATATCATCATTCAATTTACTTACTTAACTTGGCAATAGTGTTTTATATTCATAGTGTGTTCAGTTGATTTGAATGAAGATGTAATGGTTTACTTTAATCAAGTTAGACATACTACCACCCACCATCTACCCGCACACACACACACACACACACACACTCACACAATTACAAACAAATATAGAAACATACAAGACACATCAACTAACTACAAAACACACCCCTGTTTAGCCTTGCAATTAACCCAAGTAAAATTGCGGAGAATCTTTCAACAGAATCACCGCCAATAACCTAAACTCAACCTACTACAACATATCATTCTTCTCCTCTTTAATAATAAATTAACCGACTTTGCGGAGTTAATATATGTGAAAATAAAAGTAACACCCACTTGCTAACTATGTGTATGCATATACTGTATGTAAACTGTAATAATTTGAAAAACTGGGGTACATATGTTATATTTTAATTTATTATAAATAGAACTAATATACCCACTTTTCAATTAAGTATTTGTTTTATATTATGTTTCTAAATTTATCTTGTTCTATATACTTATTGAATTAAAATAATAAGTACTTTGAATTAAAAAACAAAAAACAAAAAAAACAGAAACAAACAAACAAACAAACAAACAAACAAACAGCAACTTAAACGAAATCTAACGAATTTTAACTAACGAACGAAATGGCTATTCCAGAAGAATTTGATATTATTGTATGTGGTGGTGGTTCAACAGGTTGTGCAATTGCTGGTCGTCTTGCCAATTTGGATGATGATTTAAAAGTCTTATTGATTGAAGGTGGTGAAAATAATTTAAACAATCCATGGGTTTACTGTCCTGGTATTTATCCAAGAAATATGAGATTAGATTCTAAAACTGCTACTTTTTATCCAACAAAACCATCAAAACATTTGAATGGTAGAAGTGCTATTGTTCCATGTGCTAATATCCTTGGTGGTGGTTCTTCAATTAATTTCTTAATGTATACAAGAGCTTCTGCTTCTGATTATGATGATTGGGAATCTGAAGGTTGGACTACAGATGAATTATTACCTTTGATGAAGAAAATTGAAACTTATCAAAGACCTTGTAATAATAGAGATGTTCATGGTTTTGAAGGTCCAATTAGAGTTTCATTTGGTAATTATACTTATCCACAATGTCAAGATTTTATTAGAGCTTGTGAAACTCAAGGTATTCCTTATAATGATGATTTAGAAGATTTACAAGCTTCTCATGGTGCTGAACATTGGTTAAAATGGATTAATAGAGATACTGGTCGTCGTTCTGATTCTGCTCATGCTTATGTTCATCCAACTATGAGAAACAAAAGTAATTTATTCTTATTAACTTCAACTAAGATTGATAAAGTTATTATTGAAGATGGTAGAGCTGTTGCAGTTCAAACTTTCCCAATGAAACCTTATAATAAGAAAGCTCAAAAACCAAAAATTCTTAGAGCAAGAAAACAAATTGTTGTTTCTTGTGGTACTTGTTCTTCTCCTTTGGTTTTACAAAGATCTGGATTTGGTGATCCACAAAAATTACGTGCTGCTGGTATTAAACCATTGGTTGATTTACCAGGTGTTGGTGAAAATTTCCAAGATCATTATTGTTACTTTACTCCTTATAGAATCAAACCAGATTCTGAATCATTTGATGATTTTGTTCGTGGTAAAAAAGAAGTTCAACAAAGAGCTTTTGATCAATGGTATGCAAATGGTACTGGTCCATTAACTACAAATGGTATTGAAGCTGGTGTTAAAATTAGACCAACAAGAGAAGAATTATTAACAGCTGATCGTGAATTCCAAAAATCTTATGAAGATTATTTCGGTAATAAACCTGATAAACCATTGATGCATTATTCTGTTATTTCTGGTTTCTTTGGTGATCATACAAAACTTCCAGATGGTAAATTTATGACAATGTTCCATTTCTTGGAATATCCATTTTCAAGAGGTTCAATTCATGCTGTTTCTTCTGATCCATATGCTAGTTCTGATTTCGATGCAGGTTTTATGAATGATGAAAGAGATATGTGGCCAATGGTTTGGGGTTATAAGAAATCAAGAGAAACTGCAAGATTAATGGAATGTTTTGCAGGAGAAGTTACTTCTCATCATCCTTATTTCCCATATTCATCACCAGCAAGAGCTTTGGAAATGGATTTGGAAACAACAAAAGCATATGCTGGTCCTGATCATCTTACTGCTAATTTATACCATGGTTCATGGTCTGTTCCATTGACAAAACCATCTGCTAAAGATGAAACTCATTGTACTTCATCTCAAGTTGAACTTCATTCAAAAGTTGAATATACAGAAGAAGATGATAAAGCAATTGAACAATATATTAGAGAACATACTGAAACAACATGGCATTGTCTTGGTACTTGTTCAATGGCACCAAGAGAAGGTTCTAAAATTGCTCCAAAAGGTGGTGTCTTAGATGAAAGATTAAACGTTTATGGAGTTAAAGGATTAAAAGTTGCTGATTTATCAATTTGTCCAGATAATGTTGGTTGTAATACTTACTCAACTGCTTTATTAATTGGTGAAAAAGCTGCTACTTTAGTTGCTGAAGATTTAGGTTATTCAGGTAAAGCTTTGGATATGGAAGTTCCACAATTCAAACTTTATACCCATGAAAAGACTGGTTTAGCAAGATTTTAATTGATTTGAAATCATTATTATTATCCTATCCTATTCCCTTCCTTGACGAATTTATGAATTACGAATCTTCTTCCTCTTTAAAACTGTTCTTTTTCTTTCTAGCTTTAAGTAACTAACTAACACTCAATAACTAACTAACTAACTAACTAACTAACTAACTATCTATCTAACCAACTCTTATCAGTAATTATACAAATCGGGTAATACTATGAACCAAAATTACCTCATTATAACAGAATTACCCGATTGGGAGTAAATTATCTACACCTTACACCGCTGTTTACTACTAAAAGAAAATTTTAAGCGAATTTTATGAATTGCCTTGCCAACTTTGTGAAAGAGTAGTGTTTTGATTTTGGTGTTGTTTGTGACTGTCTTTTGATATCGTTATCAGTTTTAGATAAGAGATTTAAATTTAGATTGTATCTTGTCTGGGGTAAAATAATTTGATTCAACTGAGACAGTATGAGTTTCTCAGACTCAGGTAAAGATAGTATACGGGATGTCGATGATCATGGTGGTGAAGATCAAAACCAGCAGCAAGTGGATCATCATCATGTTGTTGTTAATCAAGATGATTTGGATTTAACTTATCAACAACTTGTTGATTCTATAACTCGAGATCAAGTAGAGGGTGAATTTGGTAGTACCGAGCATAACGATAAGAGCGATAATAATAATAATAATAACAATAACAATAACAATAACAATAACAATAATAATGATACCACTAATAATACCCCTCAGGATATTATTAATAATAATAACAACATCACTAATAACAATAATCATGGAGAATTCGTATTTGATGAGAGTAATGAATTTTATAGAGATTTAGTGAAATCAACAGCTGGATTACTACATCCTGACAATAGTAACAATGATGATGGGAATCTCCCGAAACTTGATGATGAGTCAAATGAACATGTAATAGAACATATTGAAACTACTACTACTAATAATAATAACGATAATGATGTTGTTATGCATGATGTTAACGATGATGGTGTCTTGGAATTACAACAGGCTATTGCTGAAGTGTTTGATGATGGTAGTAATGATAATAATATTCAGAGTGAGAAGGTGCCTGATGATAAACAGGATAAAGATAATAACGATAATAACGATAATAACGATAATAATAACGCAGAATTGGATTTGAGTCAAGTTATAGCTGAAGCAATACAAGCTAATTTCCCAACAGATACCACGAATGGGAGTCATGAACAACCACAACAACCACAACAACCACAGCAGCAGCAGCAGCAGCATGATGAAATACATCATGAAGCTGTTGTGATTCCAGAAACGGATGCAAAACAACAACAACAAAGTATTGTTGATACTTTAGAACATGATGCTGAATTGGAATTAAGTAATGCTATTGCAGATGCTTTGAAAGAAACAGAGGAAACTTTATCAAGACAACAGTCAGTTGAACCATCACAACCTCCTCCTCCTGATCATGATCATGAAGTAACTGACGCAGAATCAGATTTACAAAGAGCGATTAATGAAGCTTTAGAAAGTCAAGTTGATTCATTGACTACTAGTCAAGATAAACCAATCAGTTCTGAGCATGTAGTAGATCAACCTGTTTCTAATGATCATCATCATGAGGATGTACAAGCCCAGTTTGAATTAAACAGTGCTATTGAAGAAGCCTTGAAGGCAAGTGAGGAAGCTATTGCCGCATCTCGTTCTTCTGAACCTACTTCTTCAATTCATCAAGATTCTTTGGATTCTGAAGCTGAATTACAAAAAGCTATTTCAGAAGCATTCTTAACTCATAATAAAACAACACCTGCTTTAGTTACAACGAAATCCAAACCTCCTTCAAAACAACGCAAACAATCAACTCCCACTTCCGCCACTTCCACCACAACCACTACCGCTTTACAATCTAATATTTCTAAAAATATAGCTATTTCTGCAGATCATGAATTAGAATTATCAAAGGCAATTGCAGATGCTTTGAAATCTCAAATTGAAAATTCAAATCAATCGAATAATTCAAACAATAGTACAGATTTAAACGCAGTTGGTGATTCATTACAAGCTGCATTGGCTGAAATGGTTCAAAATGTAGTTGAGACAAATTCAAGTTTCAAACAACCCCCTGCGAAGACTGCTGCTTCTTCTTCTTCCCAGGGTCAAGTAGCTGGTTCATCAGGGTTTGGAGCTACTCCAGCATTTTCCGTTTACAAAGGTCAACCGGAACCCACATCATCATCATCTGGTACAACAGCACCTAAATCTAAGAAACAACCTGCAAAGGAAAAGAAACCAAGAGCTTCAAAGGCAAAAGGCAAGAAGAAAAATCAACAACAACAGTCAGTTGCAGGTGGTGAATTGAATGAGTTTCAATGGAATGAAATGTTACAAAATGCCATGGCTATGGCTATGGAGAATCCAACTGCTTTGATCTCTTCCATGGATATTGATACCCAACAACAACAACAACAACAGCAACAGCAACCTACTACGATTGAATCGGACACAACTAGTAAAAGCAGTGCGAAGAAAGGTAAATCAACAAGTACAAAACGTTCAAAAGAAGAACAACAATCTTTTAGTTCTATTGCTCAATCGATGGTCGATGCAGCAATGTCAAATGCTGCTGCCAAAGCAGCAGCTCAACAGAAATCGGTACTCGATAAGAATAAAGATAAATCTGCAACTCTTTCTAGTATATCCGATTCAAACAAGACAGTTGTAACAAAGGTTAATGAACAGAGTAAGAAGAAATCAACAAAGAAAGCGAATTTTGATCTTTCTGATGAATCAATTCCTTCATTTCCAACTACCCCAACTCCATACATCACAGGCTCACTTCCTGGGAAAATGTACCCTTATAAACCTCCAACTGTTGCTGGTCCTTCTACCACAAAACCAACTCAAGGAACAACTACTTCATCATCTACACCTTCATCATCAACTGCTTTGAATAAAAGTACCACCACTCTACCTAAATCTGTTACTTCCAAATTACAAAGTCAACAAAAGAAACTTCAGGATTCATCGACACCTTCATCTTCATCTTATAAGAATTCTACAAAGATTACAGATTCACATATGTACCTTACAAATCAACTCTTACAAAAATCGAGCAGACTTATAACGAAAGCTTCTTTGGCTCAATTAACAGGTGAACAACCGTTACTTACCGTACAACAACAACAACCTTCTGCAGGTCAACAAGGTAGTGGACATTTCGACAAGAGTACTAAACCATTGAACCTTGGTTCAACTGGTGCTAAAGTTTTAATCAATAATAGTAAGATCGATTTATCAAAGAACAAAAATCCTTTATCACAACAACAACAACAAAAAGAAAAACAACAGGAGACTGCCAATAATATGGTTTCTACACTTTCTTCATCATCTTCATTGTTAAGTGATGTATTGGATTCTTTATTACCTAAATATGTTTCATCAAATCCATTATTGGCTAATAAAGAAGTATCAACAACTTCAAAATCAGCATTATCATCAACTCATAAATCTTATTCTTCTGCACCTGGTGCCGTTCCAACTTTTCCAATTGTTCCTACTCCTAATGCTAGTATTCCAGTTAATAATGTCTCAACATCAAATTCACATTCACATCATTCATCTTCTCCTTCCACTTCTTCTTCTTCTTTGAAATCGGCCAATTCTAAGAATCAAAAGACGACTATGTCATTGGCTCAATCATTGGCCGTTGAAAGAGAGAAATTAAAGAGTTCAAACTTACGTACAGTTTCATCGCCACCTACATCATCATCAGTCAAATCGAATTTGAATGAAAATAGAAGAATGATAAGTCCTGCTGCACGTAGAGTTAATAAAGCGATTTTCCAAGCACAAGAAGTAGCTAAATACAAACCAGGAGTATTAAACAGTAAAGTTGTTTTATCAGCTATGAATTCTAACAATCTTAGTAAATCATTAATGAATTTGAAGTTGAATAAGACATCAAGTGATGCATTTAAGAGAATACCTGATACCACTTTGAAATCCATAACTAATGCTGTATCATTAGCTATTGAGAAATCTAGGAAGACTAATGATAATAGTAGGTTGATTTTGAGAGGAGAAGAAGAAGAAGAGATTGATGAAAAGGAGAAGATTCGTATTGAGAATAGAGAAAGAAAGAAGAAATGGAGAGAACAAAATTCAGAAAAGAATCTTGATAATGATTTAAGAGTTCGTGTTTTAAGAAGAGCTGTTAAATTGTTTGGTACTGATGATTCTCAAGAGAAGAAAGAATGGATTGAGACTGAATTCACAAAGAGAAAAGAGAAGAGAAAGAAAAGAGATAGTGCTGATGGTTCATTACAGAGTATTGTTAAGATGAAACCAGAATCAAATACCAATAATGAAACCACTACTAATAAAGATGTTAAGAAACCAAGGGCTAGTAGGAAAGTTAAAGGTATTACATTACCCAATATCTTAAAAGATTTAGAATTAGTGAATGGAATCAATCAAGTCATAGAATCATTAGGTAATAATGATAATTTAAAAAAATTGAACACCACAACAACAACTGAGATGAATGAATCAATTACTCAAAATAATTTGTACTCAACGGCAACTGCGTTATCTGCAATTTACGTATCTTCTGAAGTGGACTTGAACCATTACACAAATGAATCCGTATTGAGTTCTATTGTTAGTTCGATTATTTATACTTTGTTGAAGATCGATTCGGATAAGATGAATGAGGTGGTTAATGTTCCAATTAATTCAGGTTTCAATTTGCCTGGTCCTTTGGATATAATCAATAAATCAATCAAGACTTTGAAAAAAATGAGAAGTTTACCTATTGGTAATAATAATAACAACATTCGCAAACAATCATCCTCAAGTATTGCTTCTAAATTCTCTACTACTTCCAAAAACGATTACGATGATGATGATGACGATGATGATGATATTTCAATGTTGATGGATCTGTTACCTAGTAAATTAATCCCAGCTAAGAGAGTCACTGACACAACAAAGGATGAACAAGTTAAGAAAAAGAGTAGAAATAATTCACCTGAATTACATCATACTAATCTTACATCAATTGTGACTAATTCCAGTCATGTTAATGATCCAAAATTGGATGAAGATGGAGATTATGAAATGTCATTAGATGATTATTTACCCGCTATGATCAACCCAGGAAGAGGAGATGAAAGGGATAGCAATGATAATAATAATGATAATAATAATAATAATACACAACGTACAAGTACTACACCTCCAGTCGTGGAAGTACACGAGGTATCAATCTTAGACAATCCTGAAGTTCAGCAGATGTTGAAAGTGTTTAATAGATCGATTGAAGAGTCAGTCAAGAAAAGCAATACAACAACAACAACAACACCAATTGCTAAGATATCAAGGTCTAAAATTATTAAAAACGAGAGTTCAACTAGTCCAAGTCCTAATGCTAGTCCTAGTCCAATGACTTCAATTCCAAGACCTAAGATGGGTTCAAGACCTATGGGGATTGGTAGTAGTAGTAGTAGTAGTAATATTAACAATGTTAAACCAGTACCTCAGTTTTCAATTGTTCCACCAAGACCATCAGCTATGGGTATAGGTAAACCATATTCAATGAATAGTGCAAATACAAACACTGGGGGTGGTATAATTCCAATACCAATAGTTCAAAATCAAAATCCTGAAAGTAATAGTAGTGGAAGTAAAGGAATAAGAAGACCAGGCGCGTTTCGTAAACCTGCACCATACAATAACAATTCGTGAGTTGTTTATTTAGTTAAGTTAAGTTATATTAGTCGAAATTCCAAATAAGGAAATATGTATGTTAAACGTGTATGTATAATAATAAATTAAATTGTATATTATTTAGTTATATTCCACGTGGTAGTTATTGTTGTTTACAGTAATTAATGAATGAGTATGTACATAATGCGATGGTAGCTGTATTAAATTAGCAGATAATAGGTGACATGAGTAAATGAATGATATGAGTATATAGATATGGATACATAAATTAAAAGAATTTTTTAGCACCTCTTAAATCATCAACGTTTAAATAATCAATACCTAATTCAATTATTTGTCTCCAAACTTTATTTCTTATAGCAATAGGCCAAGATGGAGTTTCCCAAATTCTAACTTTTAAACCTAAATCATGAGCATTATTAATATATTTTTGTAAATCTGCTTTTTGAGTCTTTGATAATCCACCAAAGTAATTCAAAGCTTTGTTATAACCTGTTAGTTGAAATAAAGAAGCAGATGTAAAAATTGAGATTTTATTAGATGGATAAGATTTAGCAATTTCTGGATCTAATAATTTATGTAATGGAGCATCTATAAAAGTATAGATTAAATCCTTTGATTTAATATATTCTAATGGATAATCACCTGTTATTATTATAGTTAATGGACCTTGTTTAAATTCATCAGTTGTAGAATTATAAGTTGTTAAATAATTTAAATCTAAAAATTTTTGTAATTTCTTTTCCAATGCTTTCAAAAGTGCTATATTATTATTCTTAATATCGAGATAAAAATAAGTTGTTCTTTCAGGAGAATTGTAGAAGATACCCTTTTTAGTAGATTCATGATCGTTATCAAGTTTATTATTATTATTTGGTACTTTAGTTGAATTATCATCGGTAATACCTTTTCTTGAATTAACATCTTGTAAAAGGTTATAAAAATGATCAAGATACATTGGATCTAATTCTTTTTCTTTTGAAAGATAAGTAGTACTATGACCAACATAAATTTCATCAGGATTTGAATCAAAAGACCAAACATCAGCTTCAATTGAATTTGAACCAACTCTTAAAGCATGGAAAAATGGTATTCTTCTCCATTCATCATTATGTGAATGAACAGGTATAATATTAACATCTTTTGTTAAAGATTCGATTCTATATTTAAACATAAAATCAACACTAAGTGTATGATAATCAGCTGTCATAATGGATAATTTAACATAAGAATTAATTAATAAAACAATCAAGAACAAGAAACTTAATAATATTATAAATTTGAATTTTATCAATTTAAGGAATTTGATAAATGAAGATGAGGTATCTTTTGTATTGGTTGGTGGTATTATTGGAGAATCATTTGATTCTAATAATTTATTATCAACATCATAAGAATTCTCTTCATCCATTTGAATTTCTTGATCTATGAGGAAACTTTGATTTAAAGGAGTAGCGGAATTAGTTAATGAACTTGATCTACTCATATTAGTTAAAGAAATCGGCTGTTGATCATTTGAAAGTATTAGTTTTTTAAAACTATTAGATAATGATATCATATTGGGTTGTATGTATTTGTAATTATATGAATAATTTGTATTTGTACTTTGTAATTATATTATTAGTTTATGAGTGAATTTGTAGTCGTGTATGAGTTATTAGTAATATGCGAGTATGGGGGGAGGGGCTTCGTGTATTATCAATTATATGGATAAGAATAAATGAATAAGAACCTAATTGAATAATGGATATTGAACGGGGATAATGAAGTATATATATATAGAATAAATAGAGGGAATTAAATGAGTTATTATAAAATAATAAGTAAATAAAAGGACAAGGATAAATATGAAACCTACATACATCTTATTAATCATCATTAATCATCAAAAAGACCGACACTTCCATTGTTTTGTATTTGTTAATTAATTAATTTGTCTCACTAACCACAATTTTCTATTGTAACGGTTCAATTATCTCCCCTTTCGGACTAATTAGTGGCGGTGCGCATTGTTTCCATTAGCCTGTTGGCTGTTTTTTTTTTGTTAGTTAAGTGTAGTGAGTGGGTGGGCAGTCAGTAGAGGGTAGACGGTATACACTACTATACCATACACAATAACAACCAATTAAGCAAGCAACCAACCAAATAAACAACAACCACTAACAGCTCAAACACACCGGCCCGTGCTGCGCAAATAAAAAAAAACTCACGTGGGGCGGCAATTGAGCTGATTTAAAAAGAGTCGATCGACGCGGGAAACTTTAATTTTACACGGGTTTTCTCCGGTTAAATCCGCCACAGTTTATTCGGCGTTTGTTTTATTGTTACATTGGTAATGGAGTTAGTGATAGTAGGGTTTAGTTAGGTAAGAGTGTGGATGTATGTAGAGTGTGGTGTATGTATGTACGTATGTATGTATCTATCTATGCATCTATGTAAAGACAATAGTAAATAATAATTATTAAATTATCAAACTAACTAAATAAATCACCTAGCCATCCAACCACCATCAACCATAAGACATTCACCACAAACGTAATTACTTGCTTCACTACATAAAAACACAACAGGTCCTTTAAATTCATCTGTATTACCCCATCTACCATATGGAATTCTATCTAAGATCTTCTGATTATAAACAGGATCATTTTGTAAATTATTTGTTAATTTTGTCTTTATATATCCTGGTCCTATACAATTAACATTTATTCCCTTTGATGACCATTCTGTTGCACAGGCTTTACAAAATGCTAATATTCCTCCTTTGGAAGTTGCATATGCTGAACTATTAAAACCACCTTGGAAAGATAATAATGATGCTGTAAATACAATCTTACCCTTTTGATTATTTGAAATCAAATATTTACCAAATTGTTTTGTTAATTCAATAGGGAATTGTAAATTGACATGAATAATATCGTTGAATTTTTCTTGTGGGAAATTTTCAAATGGTTCTCTATGTTGAATACCTGCATTATTAATCAATATATCAATCTTACCTGTACTTGATAATTCTAATGCTTTATCAAACAATTGAGACTTAATGTCTTCTAATTTCATATTCACAATATCACATTCTAAATAGGATATTTTACTTTTACCAATACCACTCTCTTTTAAGAAATCAACAGTAATCAAAGGATCTGTTGTATTTCTATATGTGAATATAATTTCAGCTCCTGCTTCATATAAACCTTGTGCCATAGATTGACCAATCCCATTTGTGGCTCCTGTTATTAAGGCAACTTTACCTTCTAATGAAAACAATCCTAACGTCATTCTTTGCTCAATTGATTAGTTGATAACCACAATTGACAGATATACCATTACCATAAACCATATGTATCCCTTATAAATCCTTAAATCCTTATCAAACCAGCATTTCTAGAGCGGCTTTCTCGTTCCTCGTTCCTCGTTCCGCTTTTGTCCATTTCTTTTTATTTCGATCGGCAAATCGGCAAATTCTTGCCGGCGGTGACTATTGCAGTGGGTGTATATTCAATTACGTCAAACTATAGAAGTTAAATAGCTAACCAACCACCATCAACTGGAATTGTTGCACCACAGACAAAATCACTTGAGTCACTTGCTAAAAATAAAGCAACACTCTGGAAATCTTTTGGTCTACCTAATCTACCAACTGGATGTCTTGATAATAACCAATTATACTTATCTTTATCTTCTATAACTGATGAAATTAATGTAGTTTCAACATAACCTGGGGCAATACAATTAACATTAATATTTTTTGAACCCCATTCTACAGCACAACCTTTTGCAAATGCAATTAATGCTGATTTACTAAGACTATAACTTGTCGAATCTTTGATGGCAACATATCCTGCAATTGATGCTGTGAATATAACTTTACCCTTTAAGCTATTCTTAATCCAAAATTCTCCTAATACCCTAGTTAACTTAATTGGAATATTAGCATTAACATGCATTACTTGGTCAAATACCTCATCTGTAGCTTCTTCTAATGGCATAAAAGTGCCATACCCAGCATTGGCAAATAAAAGATCGATAATACCAGTACTTGATAAACTAATTGCCTTGGCTATAACTTCATCTTCAACGTCTTTAATAGCAACTTTCAAGAAATCAACTTCTAAAAATGAAATTTGTGGTCCATCATCTTCAAGATCAACATCAATATCTTCGTTTGCTGATTTAATAAATTTAACAACTGAATCTAAATCTGCTGTACCAGGTAATGATGTAATGATTAATTCACATCCATATTCCCATAAGGCTTGTGCCATTGATAATCCAATACCGCTTGTACCACCGGTAACTAATGCTACTTTACCATCTAAATCAAATAAATCACGTTTTCCCATTTCTTTTTTATTAATAACTTTTTTACTAATTACTTTTATTAATAACTTTAAAAAGAATCTGTATTTAGTTTAGAAGAATAAAGGAACTATAGGAATACTTATATATTTATATACATAAATCAAAACATATGATTGACAAATCAAAAACAGGTATTATATCACGCGGTGATCCATCAGGTGGTTATCATGTACATAAAATTTATACTTTGTGAAGATCCCTCCGCATTTTTGAGAATTTTGAGAATTTTTAGAATTTTCAAGGGGTTCTCACCTGATTTACACATATAAAATGATCTACTTACTCTACACCAGAAATTTAATTAGCACACCAACCTCCATCAACGAGGATCGTTTCACCACATACAAAATCACTTGCATCACTAGCTAAGAATAATGCAACCCCTTTAAAATCACCTGGAACACCAAATCTCTTTATTGGTACCCTTGATAATACGGCATTAGCAACATCCTCATCTTTTGTAAAATGTGAAGCTAATGGGGTGTTTATAAATCCCGGTGCTATACAATTGACATTAATCTTTCTAGAAGCCCATTCAACTGTACAACTCTTTGCAAATGAAACTAATGATGCTTTAGTAACACAATAATTGGAATTTTGTGGTACACCCATAAATGCTGCAATTGATGATGTGAATATAACTTTACCTTTAAAATCATTTTTAATCCAATATTTGGCGAATACTCTTGTCAATTTCATTGGAATATTAAGATTAACATGAATAACTGAATCAAATTGTGAATCTGTAATCTCTTCTAATGCATAATGATTTTGGAAACCTGCATTGGCCATTAATATATCAATCTTACCTGTACTAGATAAACTAAAAGCCTTGGATACAATCTCATCTTCAACGTCTTTTATAGCAACTTTCAAGAAATCAACCTCCAAGAATGAAATTTGTGGTCCATCATCTTTAGAATCTAAATCAATATCTTCATTTGATGATTTGATATATTTAACTGTCTCGTCAAGATCAGCTTCACCTGGTAAAGCAGTAATAATCAATTCACAGCCATATTCCCATAAAGCTTGTGCCATTGATCTACCAATACCACTTGTACCACCGGTAATTAATGCAACTCTACCATCTAAATCAAATAAATTACGTCTACCCATTGTGTCAAATTTCTATTAACTTTTAACTTTACCCTTACAAAGAAACTCAATGATTATACTGAAAATAATAATAGCAAGTGAGTTGTTATTTATATAGCAATGTAAACTATGTTACTTAACTACCTGAAATTAAATTCCACGTCGTACATTGACCAATCAAATCCAATGATTTGCATTCTATTATATTCAAGTAATATACAAAAGAACTAGAATTTCATACTCCGGATTCCGTTTTCATTATTATCAATTTGATCTTTCATTGTTCGGGATTTAAACTAGTGATAAATTCCGATGAATTTCACTGTGTCATTTCTCAACTAAATTCCGTCTTGTTTGTATGTTATGTATATATTCCGAGTAAACTAATATATTGTATATCCACCATCAATTACTAACATTGCACCTGAAATATAATCACTCGCTTCACTGCATAAAAACACAATTGGTCCTTTAAAATCTTCTGGTTTACCCCATCTTTTCAACGGAATTCTACCCGTTACATATTCATTCTCTTCTTTATTTTGGAAAATTGCATCACTCATATTGGTATGTGTATATCCCGGTGCAATTGAATTGATATTTATACCAAATTTTGACCACTCTGTTGAACATGATTTGGCAAATGTGAATAATGCTCCTTTTGTTGTTGAATATGCACTTACTTCTGTTCCTGGTAAAAATGAATTTATCGATGCTGTGAATACAATCTTACCATGAATTGAATTATCAATCATATATTTACCAATTAACCTAGTTAACTTGATTGGAATACTCACATTAATATACATCAATCTATCGTAATCTTCATCTTTATGCTCAATTATACTTGCAGTATGTTTCAATCCTGCATTATTAATCAAAATGTCAATATTACCAAATTTTTCCAATACAGGTTTCAAAATGATTTCTTCAACATCTTTTATTTCAAGTTTCCCAAAATCACATTCAACTCCATATAATTCTTGCTCGTCATTACTGTAATTCAATCTGATGAATCCGTATACTTCATCTAAGTTCGTTCCTGGGATATACGTTAATGCAAGACTAGCCCCTGATTCATACAGAGCTTGGGCCATAGATAACCCAATCCCACTAGTTGCACCCGTGATTAGGATCTTTTTACCTGTTAAATCAAATAAATTTGTTGCCAATGTCATTTTATCTTACTTATCAAACTTATACATATACTTGTAATACATAATTAAATAATCCGAAGTCTTATTACGTGTATATTTATATAAAATGCAAACGAAAAAAAACCTTAAAGGAGATAAGAAAAAATGCGGCTTCTGAATTGAGACCTATTAGCGGGTATTTCTTATCGCGTGATTTACATGCGCATATTTTAACCACCCCTTTAATTTGATCAATTGGATTGGATTCCGGTTTATCTAACCATCCAACCACCATCAACTACTAATATTTCACCGGTTATATAACTACTTGCATCTGAAGATAAAAATAAAACGGGTCCTTTGAATTCAGATGTATTAGCCCATCTACCCATTGGAATTCTCTTTATTATCATTTCATCCGTTCTCTCTTCTTCTGATACAATCCCAGTCATTGTCCATCCTGGTGCTATGGCATTGACTCTAATCCCATATTTGGCCCAATCACTGCCTAATGATTTGACTAACAACATCATTCCTCCTTTACTTATACATGATGCACTACATCCTGTACCTCCTTGTAACGCAAATAAACTCGATGTAAATACAATCTTACCTTTTATACTGTTATCAATCATATGTTTACCTATTAATTTAGTTATCTTTGTTGGAATAGTTAAATTAACGTGTATTACCTTATCGAATTCTTCATCTGGGAAAGTTTGGAACTCTGACGTATAATAAATTCCTGCATTATTGATCAAAATATCAATTTTACCAGTTGAAGATGTGGTAATTGCCGGTTTTACAATAACTTCTTCAACTTCATCACTTGATACACTTGATAAATCAGCATAAACTACATGAATTGGTGTTTTGGATATATCATCATCGCATTCAGATCTAATGAACTCAATAGCCTTTGTTGGATCAGTAGTTGGTCTACAAGTCAAGATTAACTCTGCTCCTGCTTCATATAACGACTGAGCCATACTTCTTCCAATACCTTGAGTTGCTCCTGTGACCAAGGCAACTTTGCCCTTCAGATTAAACATATCAATTGACTTCATTATTCGATTAATTCACTAGTGAAGGAACTCTTTATTAAAAAGGTTTAGTGAAAAGTAAGAAAAGTGGGTTTATATATGAATTCAGATAAGAAACTCTTATCATAGCTCGCCTTTTCAATTAGTGTAGTCTTACAATTCAATTATCACTAATGTACTAATTGAATTAGGTATACATTATGAGATCTATAACCTTATCTACCCTACTCGATTCTACTCCAGCCTACCCTGCCCTATCCTGCCCTAAACTACCCTAACCTACCCCACTGTACAACAGTGACAATCCCCTAATAAAAGCAATAGGCGCCATCAGCAATTAGCGCTGACATAAGCCACACAAAACCAGAGCACAGCCGCAAAGAAATCTCAAGAACTTCACTTTTTCTTCAGAGAAAAGACAAAAAAAAAGTTTTCAAAATCAGCCGCCTGTTAAGTATGGCGTTTTAGTTGGTGAGTTAGCCGTTTAATCGATTGATTTGGTGGATTTTGATAGGGATTCAAGCCAGTTGCCAGTTGTATCTCTTGACAATTACTGATTTTCACGTGTTCGATATTCCAGGAGAGAAGCACTTGTAAATAATAACTACACATTCTACAAATTCTTCATTCTCTCCATACATATTGTTTTGATTTGATTTGGTTTCAAACTTGCCATATACACATACACATACATATTTAAAATGTCAGATATTCAAACAATCGCTCAAGTATTAGAGCAATCTATATCTGCACAAACTGCAAAGCAAGCAGAACAACATTTGAATAGTTTAGAAGCACAAGAAGGGTTTTCATTGACTCTACTCCATGTTGTTGCTTCAAATGATTTCCCAATATCAACTCGTCTTGCTGGTTCATTATTTTTCAAAAATTTAATTAAAAGAAAATGGATTGATGATTCAGGTGTTTATAAATTACCTACCAATGACGTTAAATTGATCAAAAATGAAATTGTATCTTTATTCATAACATTACCTGACTCTTTACAGAATCAAATTGGTGAATCAATATCAATTATTGCAGAATCTGAATTCCCTGAACTATGGCCTGAATTGATTGAAGAATTGGTATCAAAATTATCTCCTGATAATATGATAGTAAATAAAGGAGTCTTAAAAGTTGCACACTCAATTTTCAAAAGATGGAGACCTGCTTTCAGATCAGATGAATTATTCTTAGAGATCAAAATGGTTTTAGATCAATTTGCTGAACCATTTTTAAATCTATTGAAAAGAGTCGATGAATTAATTGATCAAAATTCGAATGATGCCAATATTTTGAAAGTTTTATTCGATAACTTATTATTATTAATGAAAATCTATTATGATTTGAATTGTCAAGATATTCCTGCTTTCTTTGAAGATCATTTGAAAGAAGGTATGACAATTGTTCACAAATATTTACAATATAAGAATCCAGTTTTAGAAGATAATGATGAAGATAATGAAACTGATTGTATCACACAAGTTAAAACTATCATATGTGAATTGATTCAATTATATACTACAAGATATGAAGAAGAATTCTCCAAATTAATTCCACAATTTATTCAAACAATTTGGGACTTATTGAATGAGTTAAGTTTACAACCTAAAAATGATATACTTGCTTCAAAATCTTTACAATTTTTAACTGCAATTGCTTCATTGGATAACTATTCTAAAACATTAAATTCAGAAGACTCTTTAAAACAAATTACTGAACGTATTATATTACCAAATATTACATTACGTGAATCGGATGAAGAATTATTTGAAGATGATCCAATTGAATACACAAGACGTGATTTAGAAGGTTCAGACACTGATAGTAGAAGACGTGCTTCAACTGATTTCTTAAGAGCCTTGAAGGAAAATAGTGAACATAACGTAACTCACGTTGTTATGAACTATATCAGTCATTATTTAAATGATTATCAACAAAATATTGAATCAAATTGGAAATCAAAAGATATTGCATTATATCTATTTAGTGCAATTGCTGCAAAGGGTTCTTTAACAAATTCAGGTGTCACTTCAACTAATTTGTTAGTCGATATAGTTGATTTCTTTGCCAAAAATGTTGCATCTGATTTAATCAATCCTGTTACACATCCAATCTTGAAAGTTGATGCAGTTAAATATATTTTCACTTTTAGAAATCAACTTACAAAAGAACAATTGACTGAGACTTTTGGAATGTTATCCTCCTTATTGAATGACGATAATTATGTCGTTTATACATACACTTCAATTACAATCGAAAAGATTTTATCATTAAGAAGTCCAACTAATCATCAACAATTATTATTCAATAAATCAGATATAACAACAAATGTATTCCAAGAACTTTTAATGAATCTTTTCAATTTGATGTTTAAGAAAGGTGATACACCTGAAAAATTAGCAGAAAATGAATTCTTGATGAAATGTATTATGAGAATTTGTCTAACAGCTGGTGAAACATTAAATCCAATAACGAATGAATTGTTACAACAATTATTGAAAATTGTTAAGATAATATCGACTAATCCATCAAACCCAAAATTCACTCATTATACTTTTGAATCTATATCTGTATTGATCAAATTCAATCATAATGATATCAATTCAATTATGACTTATTTAATTCCATCATTATTAGAAATCTTGGGTGATGGAATTCAAGAATTTATACCATATTCTTTCCAAATTTTGGCCTATTGTCTTGAAATATATCCAAAATCAGAACCATTACCACAATCATATATCGAATTAATTAAACCTTTAGTTTCTCCTACAGTTTGGGAATTTAGAGGTAATATACCTGGTGTTGCAAGATTACTTTCAAGTATTATAAAACATTCACCAAATTATTTCACAACTTCAGAATCTTTAACTCCAATATTAGGTGTTTTCCAAAAATTAATATCTTCAAAAGTTAATGATCATCTTGGTATAGATTTATTAACAGTGGTGTTATTGAATATTCCATTAGATTCATTGAAACCATTTTTAAAAGAAATTTCAATGATTTTACTATCAAGATTACAACAAGCAAGAACAGAGAAATATGTTAAAAGATATACTGTATTCTTATCAACTTTGAGTTGTTTGAATGGTGATGTCTTAAATTCAAGATTCGTAATTGAATTTATCGATAATGTTCAAGATGGTTTATTTGGCCAAATTTTAAACAATTTTATAATTCCATCTGCAACAAATTTCAATAACTTATTGGATAGAAAGATTATTATTATTGGTTTATTGAACTTAGTCGTTGATTTACCTGAATTTAATGATCCATCGGGTAAATACGCCATTCATTTTTTTCCAATCTTGAAACAATTATTGAAACTAGTTTCTTCAGAATCTATCAAAGGTTATAAGACATTCGATGAAAATCTTGAAATTTTATTAGAATTAGAACACGATGAATTGACATTTGGTTCAAGTTTCAACAAATTAAACGTTATTTCTCAAAGACCTTATGATCCAATATCAGAATTGAATTCGAAACAAGTACTTATTGATTTCTTCAAAGGGAAATTAAGTCATGTTTATAATCATTTACAACAAGGTGTTGCTGGTGGAAACTTAAACGAAGAAGATGTTGTTGCTTTGCATAATATAGGTATTAATATCTGAAAAGCAAAAAATTGTATTTTTAATTTCTATATATATTATCCAAAAATAATAGAAAATTGTATAACTTTACTCGATAATTTTTTTGAAATTTGTCCATTACATTAAGTTTGATAAATACAGTAATCGTAAGAAAGTTAAAAGAAATAAACACAATAAGGGTCATGAAAAGCATATATAATGTACATAATAAGGGGAAAGAAAACAAGAACAATTCAACTTTTTTTTATATTTTTTTATTTTTTCATTATTATTTATCAACTTCTTCATTCTTGACAATAATATCTTCATCACCATCAACACTTCCTCCATTTATATTGATCTCGGGAGTAGGACTAAACTCATTTTTGTCACCTTCAACATCACCTGAACCATTAACCGAACCATCTCCATTCATCTCTCCGAGTTGTTTCTGCCTTTCTCTTTCTTCAATTTCAGCAGCTGTTAAAAATCTACCTCCTTGTCCTCTTGGTCTTCTCATTGCATGTTTATGTCTAGATTCATGTAAGTAAGGTTTACGGCCTCTGGCTATTCTAAGATTCTCTTCTAATTTAGCTCTTGCTATTCTTCTTTTCAATATCCTATGATACTGTTTAGCATTGACATAGTAAGGTTGATCTGCAGGTACAGGTTGTTGTACCTGTTGTTGTACCTGTTGTTGCATTTGCTGCTGCTTCTGTTGTTGTTGTTGTTGTGCTCGTTGTACTTGCTGTTGTTGCTGCTGTTGCGTTACAGGTATCGATTGCGTCTGTTGAGGTTGTTGAAGATGTTGTGGTATCTGATGTTGATGTAAATTAGCAGCAGCGGCGAGTGCTTGCTCTGACTGTAAGGCATTTTGACTTATATCATAATCAGCCTGTGCGTAAAACTGGAACTCACTTGACATTTGAGCGGGACTTATAAGTGGGTATGTTTTGTGATTGTGATTGTGTCTATGACTGTTCTGTATCTAATGTATATAACTACACTCACTTACAATACAAGCCTATTTCAATCCGGTTCCATAAACAACCCCAAAGAATGAAGAAGTCTTTCTTTTGCTCGTTAAAAAACAATTCGTGGCGCGGATTTACCGGGCTGTGCGGGTAACTCAGAGATTCACTTTCTTCTGGCGCATCTTTTGTATTTTATCTGATTTATCTTTTTTATCTTTGTCTTTGTCTAGTGTTGATTTATATATACTATTACACTACAGGCAATACTTGATACTCTTAGATAAATACTTTCAAGATGCCTTTTATGACAGTTTTCAGACCTGCGATCCTTTTCTTCTTTTTTGTAAGACAACCGGTCGCAGCATCAGCTCTTGTTGGTATGTGGGCTTTTTGGGAAGCGGATAAGAATTACAATTTTGGTGTTAGAGATACTATTTTATATTACAAGAAGACAGCATTTTCCTTCCCCACTGATGATGTGAAATGGCAGCGTTTCAAAGAGATAGACGCAGATAAGAGAAGGCAGTTGGGTATCGAAGAGTGAAATGAAACTCTACAAGTGTGTTATCATTAAGTGGGGTAAATTAAACGCAATCGACTAAAATATTCACTATCAACTTATTTATTTATTTATTTATTTTTAAGTATATGTTTACTCGAATACCATGTACGTTATTATCTAATAATATCCAATGACTTTTTATAAATTACGCATCTACTACTATCTTGTTTGAACCCCACTAGTAAGTATTGTTAAAATTAAAGATAAATGTTTCCCTTAGTCCAGTATACGGTGTATGGGTGTACGACATGTTCATAATGTCGCGGGTTGATACTGAAAATAATTTTTTTCCCCTTCTCTTTTTTGTGTGGGTGAATTAAAAGATTACGGGATCGGGTTTTAGATTGTTTTAGATACTACAGTTCATTTGAGAACAGATAAAGTTGTCAGTTATTATTAACTTATATTGTTGAGTCTCTGAGATGTTCCGTTTACACTCTAGAGGTCATCCGGGCTCATCTCGTGTTTTACTGCGAGCAAAGATACAATTTCGAAGAAATATTTCACTCACTTCTGATATACAAGAGATCCTTTCTAAGAAACCATTACATCCTGTTATTGTTATTGGTGCCGGTCATGCTGGTATTGAGGCATCTACAGGTTCAGCGCGTACTGGTGTTCCAACTACTTTGATCACTCCTGATCTCACAAAGATAGGGACTTGTTCTTGTAATCCATCTATGGGTGGTGTTGGTAAGGGAACTTTATTGAAAGAAGTTGATGCATTGGATGGGGTAGCTGCTCGAATCACAGATAAAGCAGGTATTCAGTTCAAAATTTTGAATAGAAGTAGAGGTGCAGCAGTATGGGGTCATAGAGCTCAAATTGATAGAAAGATCTACCTTAGAGAAATGCAATCATTTTTAAAAGATTATCCAAAATTGAACATAATGGAAGCTAAAGTGGAAGATCTTATTATTGATAACCATAATAATAATGTCAATAACTCGAATGATGCAATGGGAAGATTATATGGTAAGATCAAAGGTGTAGTGTTAGATAATGGTGAGTTATTAAGATGTGAAAAAGTTGTTATCACTACTGGTACATTTTTAGGGGGAGAAATTCATATTGGTCTTAAAGCATGGCCAGCAGGAAGAATAGGTGAGACTGCTACTTATGGTCTAAGTGAAACTTTAAGAGATGCTGGTTTCAAATTGGGAAGATTAAAGACTGGTACTCCACCAAGATTATCTTCAAAGACAATAAATTATGATATATTGAGACCTGAACCAGGAGATGAAGTACCTGCTGCAATGAGTTTCTTGAATGATAGACCGGATATTGAAGAACAAGTCTTATGTCATGCAACTACCACTACTCCAGAAATGCATCAATTGATTTTGGATAATTTGGATAAATCCATTCATATACGTGAAACTGTTAAAGGTCCAAGATATTGTCCTTCAATTGAATCTAAAGTTATAAGATTTTCCGACAAAGATTCACATAGAATTTGGTTAGAACCTGAAGGATTAGATTCAGATGTTGTATACCCTAATGGTATTTCATGTACCATGCCTGAAGATATTCAATTACAGATGGTTAGATTGATCAAAGGTTTAGAGAATGTAACAATGTTACAACCTGGTTATGGAGTTGAATACGATTATGTCGATCCTAGAGAATTAAAACAAACTTTGGAGACTAACTTGATTGATGGTTTATTTTTAGCTGGTCAAATCAATGGTACTACAGGTTACGAAGAAGCTGCAGCTCAAGGTTGTGTTGCTGGTATCAATGCCGGTTTAAGTTTCCAAAACAAAGAAGAATTGAGAATAGGTAGAAGTGACGGTTATATCGGTATATTGATTGATGATTTAATTACTAAAGGTGTTGAAGAACCATACAGAATGTTTACCTCAAGATCAGAGTTCAAAGTCTCTAATAGAGCAGATAATGCAGATTTGAGGCTCACGGAAACAGGTTATCAATTAGGTTGTGTATCTCAAGAAAGGTATGATAAATTCTCCAATGAAAGACAATTATACCATGATACTATCGAACAATTGAAAGCCTTTAAGATGGGTTCGGAAGGTTGGAGTAAATTAGTCAATACTGTAGTCAAAGACTCTAAGAAAAACTCAGCATTCGAAATGTTGCGTTATAATGGTGTGACTTTAGAAACTCTTGTGTCTATCGTAGGTCAAGATATCAAATCATTACCAAACCGTGTTGCTGAGAAAATCACAAATGACGGTACATATCAAGGGTTTTTGAAGACAGAGGCTGAATATATTCGTGCTTTTAAAGCAGATGAAAATATAGTCTTACCTGCTCGTTTTGACTACAATGATATTCCAGCACTTTCCTCTGAGGCTATCAATATCTTGAATACTGTTCGTCCAGAGACTATAGGCCAAGCCCGTCGTATTCAAGGTATAACACCATCTACCGTATTCCAGTTATACCGTATTTGTAAAGGAAATCAACGTGAGATCAGATTAGAAAGGGGATGGGAATTGCCAGATACTTATTCCAAAGATGGACGTATTCCAGGTGTTCGTATGGGTGGTGATGAACTTATTGAAACAAAGATTGCTAAGGAAAACAATCAACTCTTGTAATAATATGAAATGGTGTAATCAAGCGTGTATATATATATTTATTTAATAATAAAATCACGAGTCCTGTTTATAGGTTTTAATTTGAAGTGAGTGATAATTAACACATTAAGATAAAATTACAAATCATTGTTTAGTATATAATTGATGAAAGAGAGTATATTTATAATCTCAATATCCTGTTTCTTCACCAGTTGAATAATATTCAACTCGACCGGTATCAGTGTCGGTAACTTCGTCAAAGGCACTACTTCTTCCCCCATCTAAATCACCAACTTCTTCTAATTCTGAGTCGTATACTCTGTATGCTTCAGTATTATCATCATACGACTCACTAAATTCCTCTTGTTCTTCATCCTCTTGGCTTTCATCTTCTTCCATTATTGTGGCATATCGACTAATATAGGTTGTATCATTATCTTCGGTTTCTTGCTCTTCTAATCCTTCGTCTTCTTCCATAATTGTAGGGTATCGACTAAAATTGGTTGTGTCATTATCTTCAGTTTCTTGTTCCTCTATTTCTTCGTCAAAACTCATTTCCGCATCATAATATTCGAGTCCCTCTTTTTCACTGGCAACTGATTTACGTTTTTGCTTCATCCTTGGGATATTCAAAACAGATTCAACTTTGATTATCTCCTCTAAATTGTACACATGCTGAGCCATTGAAAAGATTTTGGATTCAAATGACTCACTAGGTAGACTTTCTTCTGTATCCCAACCATCGTCACTTTCATTGTCATTTTCATTGTCAAGCTCCCCTGATGCAAAATCTTCGTGTAAGAAACTCCCAAGCGAAAAATTCAACAGATCATCTTCGTAGTCAAGTTTAGCTCTTTTCAACAAAAGCAATGCATCACTAATCGTTATTGATTTCACCCTCCTATTATGGTTTGAATATGCAATAAGATCATCAGCTTGTTGCTTGGTGAATTGTCTCGTTAATTGAATCAAAGTCTCTAACGACTCATCTGATAAGTTTTTTCGCATTGATTTAGGTAAGATCAGATCAATAGATTGACGAACCATTTTAGGTGGTATGGATACCACTGCAGGAGCTCCAAGCGCAGGACCTTTAACATCATCACCAAATGTCACACGTTTCTTCCTTCCTGGTGGAATCCCGGTTTTCAAAGCTTTCAAGTTTTTCGCTTCTCTTGCACCCATAACCAACGATAAGTTTGTGTCATCATAGTCATGTGCACCTTCCTCTTCCTCTCTGTCGTCACCATAATCTTCTTCTTCGTCTCCCTCCATTCCTAAATCATCAAACATATCCTGACTAGAGATACCATCAATATCATGTGCATTGTAACCGTCATCGCCATCTCCAAACCTTGTTGAAAAATCACCTTCTTCTCTGATAACACCCTCAGGTATAGCTATATTATCCATTATATCATCATCCAAAGATCTTGAAAGGGACAACCTACTTGATTGTTTCGCTCTTCTTGCTGAACCATCGCTACCCATACCAGGGGATTGACCATTGCTACTACGAGATTTAGATGGAGTTGTAGTGCCTCGAGTCGAAGAAGGGGTTGCATCATTTGAAAGTGAACCCGATTCCCTCTTTGCTCTTTCCACTTCTTTTTCTTTATACATCAATCTAGCAAGCATTTTCAAATCACTACCAGCTGAATATCTCTTTGTCTGTGCATTGGGATCAATGACCCAACTCAATCTTCTCCCCAGAGAACCTCTTCTTAAAGCTTCCATCGATCTACGACCTATTGGGGTTCTCGGACTTGTCCTTGCTGATGACAGTCGTCTGTCTGTTCTTGATCTCCTTCTCCTTGTACTACTTCCCGGTGTGGCGCCTAATGATCCCCTTGTAATCTGTCTTAAAGGTGTTGCGAGTGATATTCCAGTATCAGCCACGCGTCCGGGCTCTGAAAGTCTTGTGGCCCTATTGGACCGTGTAATATAAGGAGAATTGACTCTAGCAGATCCAAGAGTGGACCTTCTAGCTCTCTTATTGTCCATATTAATTGTACTTTGTGACAATATTTGTCCTGATGATATATATGTGTGCTTGAAACATATTAACAAATATAATTAAAAGCGCATCATTTGATGTAAACAGCATTTGACTTAGATTTTGAACTCTTCCCGTGAGGCTCGGATCCTCACTTGAAATTTTTTTTTATTTTTTTTATTTTTTATATTTTTTTTCTATTGTAATTTTTCTAGAATATTTTATTCCTCTGGAGTTGATAATTGTTCATATAGTGGTATAAGTCAACTAGCAAAATGTCAATAACAGAAGTAGAAGGCCTAGACGATGGTCTTGATTATTCATACGACGTTTCAGATGGAGAAACCGGTGGTGTAGCCGTTGAATCAGGCGATGAAATAACTAGTACAAACAAAAGTGAAGGTGAAGAAGACAAAGTAGACAGAGAAAACAAAGAAAGCAAAGAAGAAGAAAAGAAAGACATCAATGATGATGATGACGAAAACGATTTAGTGAAATTGGCAATGAAGACAGAAAATGGAGACTCTAATTCCAAAAAGAGAAAACACAAGAATGATAAATTATCAGAAAAGAAAAGATTGAAGATGGAATATGATGTTCAACAAAAGAAAGATTTAGCCAAGCAAACACCTGATATAATAGCTGAAAAATTAGCACAGAAATTAGGTCAACATTTACCTGATTTATCTCCTTTGGAATTAAGTGAGTTATATATTAATAAGAATGCTATTAAGGATACATCTGAATTTACGGAGGAAAGAACTTTACTCAACTTTGAGAAGTTTGTGAAAGAAACTTTCAAAGATATTCTCCCCGTTGAAGGCTTTGAAATGATAAAGAAAAAGAACAGAGGAAAGAAGGGTAAGAAGAGTAGGATGAATCAATCAATAAGGAAGTTTGTATTGGTTTTATCAATGTCAGCTTTAAGAGCTTGTGATATTCATAGAGCTACAAGAGCTATACCAGGTTCTTCAATGAAATTGATCAATAAAAACAAGATTCAAGATGACCTCAAATTCTTACAGACTACAAGATGTAGAGTATTAGCAGGTACAGCTGGTCGTGTTGAGAGAATATTGAATGAAGAGGAAAGTCCTATCAATATGAATGAAATCGTTGCTATTGTATGTGATTCTTCATATTTGGATACGAAAAAACAAAATCTATGGGATTTGAAAGAAAATTTACAATTGATTAGTAAGATTACCAAGGCTAATACTGACGCAAAAGTATATCTTTATTAAGTCATATCGATGAACGAAATCATTTAATATAATATAAAATAGATAAATAAAATGTATTTATAACTAAACACAAATGTAGTAACTGGAATAAAATTAATTTGTCATTTCATTTTCAAATATCATATGAAAACTCTATTAGTGGGTGGAGTGAATGGGAAGTAATTGATTGTAGTAAACTTCTTACTATTACTAAGTCAATCTATTCTCCAGTAAGCTTCCCATTAGCCTCCTGGTATTCTTGAATTGCCTGTTTCCTAGCTTCAATTTTTTGATTTGCAATTCTAGCAGCATCATTCCAACGCTTGACATCTTCTTTTGTGTATTTCTGTCTAGGATTATGAGTATTTGCTTCAGCGTGAAGGTATCCAACATAAACAGCAATACCCCACAAACCTAACGCTATCATCCCATTGAAATGGTGATTCTTTGGAGTATGGAACCATCCACCAGATGGAGGCTTAACCCAGTCTGGATAAACAACCTTCTTGTGTCCTGCCATAGTGTCTATCAACTGAATATCACCCCTTTAAATGAACAAAACATAACATCAATCTATAACGGATGGTTACCTAAATCCCAAACTTATCCCCTCTTCTTTTCCTTTGTTCCCCCGCAGAAGCGAGAACTCTCTCTCTAATTTTCCCAATTGTCGCGATCTGCTCCTCAAAAATGTTGTGATTGTGTTCTGGAGTACTGTGGTTTTAGTGGTAATATATCACCTACACTTGAGACCTCATGCATTGCCCAAAATTTCGCATATCTCGCGTGCACCCTCGGTGCGTCGCAGTTATGCCCCTCAGTGAGAAATAATTCTTCCAAATTTTCAAACTTTTCCAGGCTTAACATGAGGGTGTTGGTGGTGATGGTTTGTTGAAATACTAGATAAGATCATAAGATCTAGGTTTATTTGTATATACATTGCTCAATCCAAGACTTCATATCCATAGACATCATCTACAATTGTCACCATGAGTAGTCTGTTGAGGTTTGCCAGCAAACGAGGTTTAAATACTCTCAATAACAGTAGTAGGATACTATCTTCTACTGGATCATTATCAACTTCATCGAAATCAGTAGCATCCTCATCATCGAGACTTATATCAACATCAGTTTCAAGCAAGAACAATAACAGTGGTAGTACTTCAACTACTGAATTAGCATCCGGAAGTCGTAAATATAGTCCCAAACCAAAAGAATTATTGTCATATCAACAGGCAAACAATTTAAATATAGACGAATCTTCATTCACTAATGAACAATCAACCAATTTTGGATCATATACTAAAAAACAATTCACAAATAAAATAACAGAAGAAGAAGCCGTATTGATTCCTTCAGTTTTAGCATTACATTCAAGACTTAAGTTATCAGATAATTATAAAAAATCTACTATAGTAAGAGCATTAACTTGTCCAATAGAAAACCAAACATTAGCTGATAACACAGGTTTAGCTTTATTTGGTTCCCATCTTTTATCTTTCTATACACATGAATATTTTGTTGCAAATTATCCAAGATTACCTTATAACATTCAAAAATTAGCTACAGAAGCTTATATTGGTGATTATTCACTCTATGATGTTGCCAAAATATGGGGTATTGAACAGGATATTACTTCAAATCTTGAGAAATATTTATCAAATGAACCAAAATTACATAGATATGGTAGATTACGTTATGATAATCAAGTAGTTGAAGTAGAACCTGGTCTTACTCAAATAAAAGCTTCAGATACCGGTATAACACATGTTAAGGTAGCCGTTGCTCATGCTCTCGCCGTACGTTCAATCATTGCTGGTGTTTACGCTCACGATGGTGAAGAAGCTGCAAAGGAATTCATCTATAAACACATCCTCTCAAGAAAAGTGGATTTGACAAAAATGTTCAGATTCCAAGGTCCTGGAAGATTATTATCAAGACTTTTAAAAGTTAAAAATATGGAACAACCAAGTGTTAGACTTATCTCTGAAACCGGTAGATTATCTAAATACCCAGTCTTCAACGTTGGTGTCTTTTCCGGAAACAGCTTGTTAGGTGAAGGATCAGGTTCCTCATTAAAAGAAGCTAGAGTTAGAGCAGCTGTAAATGCTTTGATGGCTTTCTATTTATATAGACCATTAGAACCAACTCTCATATCAGCATCAGAGGAAGAATTCGAACCATTGTTTGTTGATGACGGTGAAGCTTTCTTCTAAGTTTAATGTCATATATTCGTGCAAAGTCATCAAAACACATCTCAAAAAAGATAATGGTATAATGTTCTTCCCCTTCATTAATTTATAAAATGTATATAGCCCAAACCATTTTTATTTAATGCACTAAACTTGTATAAGAATAAAAGAAAACTCAAAATTTTTACTATCTCTTCCTATATAATAATTATGGGTATTAATTAATATTTTTTTCTCCAAGATGCTGCAGGGTATATAATGGTCAACTAATTCAATAAATTAGTTGATCATGAAAGATAAATATATATAACTATATATATATAAATTAAAAAATAAATATGTATAATAGAAATGAATAGTGAAATGTTCCACCTAACTAAGTAGCGGTGGTATAATAACGGACCAACTCTAATTGAGCTGAATCTAACTTATCAAACAAGACAGGAGCAACCAGATCTTTTGATTTGTCTAATGACAGTTCGTACAATTTGGAAAAATTCAAGATTGTCAACCTTCTGATGGTAGTTTCAGTTGATTTGATATTCTTCATTAAAGCGTTGTCCAAAGAGTAAACTTGTTCATATGAAATATAATCTCCAAAGCTACTGAATATAACGGACATTGTGAAGATTTTGAGATATTTAGATTTCATGGATTGTAGTTTGTTAATCTTTATCAAACTATCAATGGAGTACTCAAGTATTGCAGATTTCGAATCAACTAACTCAATGGTTTCAATCAAAGCGTAAAATAACTCATCATCTGCCTCTTCAATAATAGAACAAACGGAAATACATTTGTTCCATATCTCTTTAACTATGTTTTCATCATTTGATCCTAACCTCAATACGCAAAGTCTGAGCAATGAGAGACAATGCAATGCGTTTGTTCTCTTAACATCGTGGTTTAGGTAATTGAGCACATTTGTTTGCAATTGTTCAAAGTCATGATCCGTGGTTAGAACATTTTCGGTTAGATTGATCAGCTTGACGAATTCCATCTCATCAATGCTCTTTTGAGAAAGTTTCTCGTTTAGAATAACGAAATCATCAGGGTTAATTACTTCATATTTTCCTCTTGCTCTGTACTTCTTCAATTCAAATGAGAACCAATTCTCTTGAAGTATATTTAGTTTATCAGATTCCTCTGATTCACCAACGGGATCTTGAAATATATCGATTGTCTTGGATCCACTGGCTTTGGAACTTGTGATTGAAGCAAGAGGATCCGTTAAGTTGAATATACTATCATTTTCTTCTCTACTCTTAGGTGGGAATCCTCTTTCCTCTTTCATATCATGCGACAAGTTGTTCTGCTCAGAAATCGATAACCTATTCAAATCTGGATCTGAAACCACTTGCTCGTCGGCAGAGACATATCCGTCAACATCCATATTTGAATGGTCTTCATCTACGCTCAGGTCATGTTCAACCCTTGCATTGGAAGCAATTGTTTCATTCATTTGACTCGAGCGACGGTCCGTTCTTCCTGCGGTAACTCTAGAATTTCCTTCTGAGATTTCCTCATCTTCTTCACTGATACGAGATACAGGTCTACCTGTTGTAACTCTGAAAGGATTGCTTTCTCTTTCTTGATCAGATTTGCTAGCTGCGTCGAATTTGAGTGATGCATTATTCTGTTTGTTGAATTTAGGCACAATCATCGTCATATCCGAATTGAAACTCTTTGAAGCATCCAAGTTTTTAGGAAGATTTTGGCGAACTACCATAGTAATGCCATTAGCTGCATCCATCTCCTCGTCTAACATGCCCGCATCGGCATCCCCATCTGTTTCGTTTTCAGATATGTTATAGATCGAACTGTTGTCATTATGTGATCTTACAGGCGATGACATTCCTAAGGCCACGCTCAACACATGTTTGGAATGTGATTCAGGGATATCGTTGAAGCAACGAGAGAATATATGACTATCCTTGGTATAGAATAGTTTCATCAATGCCATGAAATCTTCAGCTTCTTCCTCATCATCACTGACTCTTAGAATCCAAAATTTCAAAAATGGTTCCAGTAATGAGCTGAACAAGTAATCCTCCAGTTCAAGTGACATTAAGCAGGTACCTGCCAAAACTATACATGATCTGATATAAATATGTTTGTTCAACATATATAATACGGTCAACTCTCTGTTATCAATAGTTGAAGTATCAGTAGATGAACTGACAACATTAGCAATGGAAATACAGATATCATCAATAGAAAGAATTTTGCAAATCATTCTGGCAAATTCAGGTTGATCATTTTTATCTATTTGTGAACTAAGAACTCCACAGACTAATCTGAAGAAATTATCAGTACTCAAGTATGGTGCAATCTTATCACCAAGATCCGACAACAAGACACCACTGAAAAGTTGTGGACTGGTCAATGATAAGTTATCTAACACTGATCTGAATTTTCCAGGTAACTCAGAATTGTCATTCAGTAACACTTCTTTTAACAAATCAATACCTCTTCTCTGTTCACTTTTATCGGGAGAAGAAAGTAGTTCAAATATATCGTTGATAGTTATCGGGCTCTCTGAAATAGTTTCTGGTTCTGTGATTGTATCCCTTGTACTCCATTTTGTTGACGCAGTGTTGTAATCGATCTGATCATTAGGTTCTTGAGACACCTCTCTGTCAGAGTAGTTGGTTTCGCCAATTGATATATCCCCTGTCTCTGAAAACTGTTCAGGTAAGGTTTCCCTGTACCTGTAGGCTGTATGATCCTCATCAGCTTCGATATTCTTACTAACTGCATCAGAATAATCCAAAGTAGATTGGGAAGGATTTCTATATTCATGATATGAAGCGGTATTGTTGGACGTTAATCTTGTCTTTGATAACTGAGAGGTTGCCGAATTGCCACTGAACTCACGACTTGCCGTTCTGCTGTACTGTTTTGACTCACCTTTTGAACCAGCACTGGAAGATCTTGACGAATTGCTACTCGATGTTCTCTGCTCCCTTTGCTTAGAGATAATCAATTCTCTCACTGATGGTTTGCGACTGCTTTTATTCGAAGTTGAATTTCCTCCCCTTGATCTCTCTAGAGCTTTGACTGTGCTGGCATCTAGTTTGCTCAAAATTTTGTCACCGTGAATAGGGGAAATAGATCTTAAAGTCCAGTATGCAGATCTCATTGACTCTCTCACAGCAGGAGTAGGGTCAGAGATACCTTTGATCAACGCCTTTGTGAAAACTTCAAGCGCTTCCATGGA
Organism: Wenyingozyma ramenticola; assembly: GCA_024271885.1. Classification (NCBI taxonomy): domain Eukaryota; kingdom Fungi; phylum Ascomycota; class Pichiomycetes; order Pichiales; family Pichiaceae; genus Wenyingozyma; species Wenyingozyma ramenticola. Next base: position 112,409 of record JANBXF010000011.1, read on the forward strand.
TTCTAAGGCTGAGATGTTATCTTTGAACCTTAATAGTAACAAATGAATCCATACCCCACAATATGCTCTTGGCTGAACATTCTTGTTTATACTTGATTCGTAAACGCAATTCAGCATCTTCGGAGTGAAAGTGCAGTAAACCAGGAGAGCACATACTCCTACATGAGCATTTTGATGACAAATACTCTTTCTGGCAACAGTAAGTTTTATCAAAGGTTGGATAAAATACTCGGCAATATGTGCATCCAATGATGAGTTCAAAAATATTCCTATCTCTTTCACCAACTGACACCCATGACTTGATAAAGTGGTTCTTAGTGATGAAATGGCTTTACATATTCCTTCTTTCAATTGTTTCAGTATCTGGCAGAATGCATTTGAGAATTCCTTCTGACAATTCCCTCTTAGCAATCCACGTAAACGTATGATAACCCTTTCACGTTTGTTCCAATTAAACTCTGTTTCTTTATCTGCAAATGGGGAAAGCATGTTGTCCAAGTCATGAAATAGTTCGGATTCTGAATTGATATCTATGGGAGAAATATCATCTAATTCGAAACAAGGTGTCTCCTCTAATATGTTTGCGATTTCTTCGCTTACGTTGTCGAAGTCCACTGGTGTTGTTGTTTCTTGTGTTGGTTGGGGCTGACTAACTCGTCTTGATGGTGGGTTTGACTTCAAAGTTCCTTGAAAGCGATTCTCTGTTGCATATATAGGTTTAGATCTGGGTTTATCATGTGTAACTTTATCACCTGTATAGCCAACCGCATTCTTACCTGCAGTAACTCTTATAGATCCTGCACTAATAAATGAATTCGTATTCGTAGGATCAAAAATTGTATTGAGATGCTCTGGTGCTGGTACGTTAAGGTATCTATCTGCAAGATCTGTATCAATTGAGTTAAGTAAATGCAAAGCGTTGTGTCTTGTTATGTTGAATTCTATCAAATCATGCACTAAATCGTTTCTGGCTGTTTTGTTGTTGGGTACTATTTCGGTGAAAAACTTGATCAATAAATTAGTTGCGTTTCTTGAAACCTCCATATTTCCATCATCAAGTAATAAGACAACTTTCTTCAAATAAAGTTTGAAACTAAATCCCGGTGCTACTATGTCATATAGTATAAGTAAAAGTTCGCTTTTAACCTTGGGATTCTCATGTTCTAATCCCTTATCTCTTACATAGTTTTGGACCAGCTGACCACTAACCTCCCAAAATGATAGCAACGCTTTCTTGGCAGCACTTTTGATATAAGATTTGTCACTGGCAAGTTCTGATATAATCACTGGAAGAACTAAGTAATGAACAGACGCTAGTGGCGAAGGATCTTGGTCACTAACACGTCTGATCAAATGACAAATAGCAGAAAATGAAGTCTGACTGACGGTTGTATCTTCAGATTTGAATGAAATAGTCAATGCCTCAAAGTAACGGGGTACTTGGGGTATATCTACAAAGAGTCGTTTCACAGCAGCTTTGAACTCATTTACCTTGGCCAAAGAATATGATGAGTCTGTTTTAGAAGTAACTTAAGTTAGTTAAATTTCAGTTAAAAAAAAATCAATAATTTTAAAAATGACTTACCATTTGAAGTGACTGCTTGGAGCAGCTCACCAGCTCCCATCTGGACCTTGGTGGTATTGTCCATCTCTGGTATTATTTCTAAGTTAATAGATGTCCTTTTTTCTCCTGATATCCTCTTGTTTCTAGGGCATTGATATGATTTCGTTTATACATCGCCACTTGATGTTGATATCTGCATGTTTATGTTTACCTTTTCCCTCAAGCAAACAAAATTGCATGCGTCGATCGACGTGAAATAATCTTCTTACGCGTTACTTTTTCAGGTGTTTCTCCTATTTTACAGTTTATAGAGCAATACGGTATCTATTTTCATATGATATATAATGGGTACTCAAGTAGTATATAAATAAAGACAAGATCACTAATCTGAGGTAACAGCTTGGTGAACTGGTTCAAATGGAGGAGTTATTCCGGTGAAGATTCTGAACTGATCAATACCTTGATTGACGAGCATTTCACGACCTGGAATAACTTTCCAGTTGTATGATTCACTGGCTAACTTCATAATTGGAGTGGTAGTAGGTTTGTAGGCTGCTTCCAATAAGTATGCAGATTCGCCACCTTTGCTGAGTAATTTCTCAATCTTGGACAAAACTTCGTCGTCAAATGGAACATTACCTGGTAATGTGCTGACAGCAACAGAAATAGATTCAATTGACTCAATATCTTGTAAAGAATTAACAATTTCAATGTTATAGGATTCAGGGAAATGAGATTTGATGTCTTGTAATTTTGATACAGTTCTATTAAACATGTAAATCTTAGAACAACCTAATTGTTTCAAAGCGTAGACGGCAGCTCTAGATGTACCACCACCACCAAGAATCAAACCATAACCCTTGACAGTTGAAGGAGAACCGTTTCTGATCAATGCATTCTTGATACCAATCCAATCAGTGTTATCACCTGCGAATTTTCCAGTACTCTTGATTGGGTAAACGGTATTAACAGCACCTATAGCCTTAGCAGCATCTGATAATTCATCAACGTATTGCATTATATCAATCTTCAAAGGAATTGTAACAGCACAACCACCAAAAGATGGGGCTTTCATTAATTCTTCGTATACCTTAGTAGCAGCGCTGGTTTCAAAAGTAGTGAATTCATGTGGTAAGCCTAATTCCTTGTAACCAGTACCATGTAAGATAGGTGATCTAGAGTGGGAAACAGGTTCACCAACGACGTAGAATTGCTTCTTCGGTAATGAACCAATCAAAAATGAAGCTTGGTTAATTTCTTTTACAGATAATTGACCTGGAGCTGAAGCATTTGGTAAAGCAGAATGGGTAACAGGAGTTAAAATTGGGTTAACAACACGTGAAAGTTTTCCTAATTCTGACATGTTAATAGCAATCAATGGCTTCTTGGTGTGTGCTAATCTGAATTCTTCTAATCTGACATTGTCAATGAAATCAGTTGCCATACCAACGAACTTAACTACATCGACATTGACTTTGAGGGCTAATTGGTATTTGTTTTCCCATTCGGCAGAAGTCCACTTGAATTTAGCAGCAAAATCATGGTGGGATCCAATAATCTTGGTGAATCTTCTACGAGAAGTCAAAGTATCCAACAAACTTTCAGGTAAAGATAATTCCATATCGACATAAGCAATGCCTAACTTGTAAGCCAATTCAGTTAACTCTTGGATTTGATTGAAGGCACCATCTGGGAACTTACCACCTTGAGATTGGGTTCTAAGAGTGAACACAATAGGTAATGAAGTATGGCTTCTTAATAAACCAACTTGTTCAGCGACAAAATATGGTTCGTAAGATTTCAAAAGATCAACACGTAATTCAACGGCATCACAACCAGTTGTAATCTCTTCAATCTTGCTAACATACTCAGTAAGATCTGGGTAAGTCAAACAAACAAAGTATGATCTTTGTTTTGGTACTTCAACAACATGAGAACCAGTAATTTCACCAATATATTGAGTGATAGAGGTTTTCAAACAATTCTTCTCAGCAGCTGTCTCACAGTGTGGGGAGAAAAAGAAGTAGTTGGAACAGTCTTTGTACCAAGATTCTCTTCTTTTCCATACACCTTCAATTTCTTCAGCATATGCTGGACGCGAAGTATCCTTTTCGGACAAGAAATAGATTGTTTTCTCGATATCTCTATGTAAATGGATAACAATGCCACCATCCTTAATATATTCTTTCAATACTTCACGGGATTCAGCTAATTCAACAATACCACCACCAGTTGCTAAAACGTAGCCTTCTTTGTATTCAGAGATAGATTTCTTGGTGATTTCAAGTTCACGTTCTCTGAATAAATCCCAGCCGTGCTCTTGGATGAATGGTCTGATTTCTTGGCCAACAATTCTTTCGAACTCGGAGTCTAAATCAAGGTAACGGAAACCAGTAACTTCAGAAATGATGTTACCAACAGTGGTCTTACCAGCAGCTCTCATACCAATTAAGATTATACTCTTGTGACCATTAGGAACTGGGACAACAGATTTGTTGCTAGCTCTTCCTGAAAGAGCATCAGATTCATGACCATCTAAAGAAGCTTTGAAAGATGTATGTAAAATATCCCACCATCCAGGCCATGTCTTACCGGTACAGTATTTCTCTTGGATGATAACTGGCTCTTTACATAAACCAGCTAATAATGAAAAACTCATAGCAACACGGTGATCGTCGTAACAGTGGATACCTGGTTCTTCTGGAGTCTTCAAATCATTGTAATCAATACCATGAATAACAATACCATCGTCCAATTCGGTAGCAGTGACACCGAATTTGGCTAATTGAACACGCATAGCTTCAATACGGTTACATTCTTTGACTCTTTGATTTGCAATACCAGTGATAGTAGTGTATTGATTTGGATCATTAGCAATAGCAGCAACTACAGATGCTGTTAAGAATGCATCAGTCATAGGTTCCATATCAACGTGTGGTAATGGTTTTAACGAACCAACTGGTGGACCTTGAACAGTAGTTGATGTAGCTGTTTGAACAACGGTACAACCCATTGGCTTTAATACATCAACTGCAAAACGAGCATCACCTTGTAATGAAGCAGAACCGATATTTGGTACAGTACATTTAGTACCAGTCATAGCAGCAAAAGCTAATGGGTAAGTAGCAGAAGAAGCATCTGATTCGACAACATATTCAGCTGGATTGACATAATGACCCTTTGGAATGTGATAAGTATATTCTTCAGTTGTTGACTTGACAACGTTGATACCGAAGGCTTCCATCATCTTGATAGTCATATCAATGTATAATTGGGAAATTGGTTTACCACCGACTAAAGCTAATGTAACAGGCTCATCGGCGTATGGGGCACACATCAAGATTGAGGAGACGTATTGAGAAGAGATAGTAGCTCCAAGTTCGATTCTACCACCTTTTAGACCCTTACCACATCTGACTCTAACTGGTAAGGAGCCAACGTTATTCAAATATTCTATCTCAGATCCATTGTTTCTCAAAGCGTCGACTAATGGCCCATTTGGTCTTAATTGCATTCTAGCATTACCAGTCAAAACAATTGAGTCTGTATTACCATTGACATTGACCAAAGAAGCAACAGAGACTAAAAATCTAGAAGCTGTACCAGCGTTACCTAAGTATAATTCGTTATCACAGGCTAATAAGTTACCACCATTACCGTTCAAGACGACTGTATCACCATTATCCTCCCATGAGATTTCGGCACCTTTCAAAGCGGCAACAGCGGCAAGCATATATTGAGTATCGTCAGAATGTAATAAATTTTTGATCTTACATTGACCTTTACCCAAAGCAGCTAATATAAGAGCACGATTTGAAATAGATTTGGAACCTGGTGGAACAATAGTGGTTTCAGCAGGTGGGCTAGTGAAAGGAGAAACATAAACTTCGTCAGAAAGAACAACTCTTAAATCTTCATCATTGACATAAGAAGCATTTGGTTCATAACATTCACCAATCTTTTTCAAGAGAACGACTTTCTTCTTGGAACCATCATTCTTCTTGTCTATAGACATTTTCTTCAATAAGGTATCTACTGGGCAGACTTTACCATTGATCCTACTTTGAAGGACTTTATCATCCAAAGAGATTGGTAAACCATAACCGGCGTAACATTTTGAGAGACGAGAGACGGCAACTGGGGACAAAATACCCAAGTATCTACTCAATTCGGCTTCTTTGATAGAACCAATAGCAACACATTCACCATGTAAGGCTTGTGGAGTTAAGATAGCTTCATATGCATGACCGATGGAATGACCAAAATTCAAAAGGTTTCTTAATCCACCTTCTCTTTCATCTAAAGTGACAACTTCTGCTTTAACTCTGATTGAACCTAAGACAAGTTTGAAAATGTGGTCTAAGATCGGAAGTAAATCAACGGAACCATCAACTGGGTTTCTGTTTGTGATAACTTCTAAAAATTGCTTGGTATGTTTTTCTAATCTTGTAAATTCAGCTTCGTCCCAAATAGCAGCAGTCTTAATGACTTCAGCCATACCATTGATAAATTCCCTTTCTGGTAAAGTTTGTAAAAATTGAATATCGGCAAAGATAAATTCTGGTTGCCAGAAAGCACCAACAAAGTTCTTACCTAATGGAGTATCAATAGCAGTTTTACCACCAATTGATGAATCAACCATTGATAATAAAGTAGTTGGGACTTGTGCAAATCTAACACCACGCATGAAAGTGGCAGCTACGTAACCGATCATATCACCGATGACACCACCACCCATGGCAATGATAAAAGTATCACGGGTACAACCTTGAAGTAATAAATAGTCTTCAATTTCAGCCTTGGTAGATCTATTCTTATTAGATTCACCTGGTGGGACGACATAAGTTAACAATCTGGATTCTGGTCTGAACTTTGCGATTGCATCTTTCATATCATTTGAGTAAGTTTTCAAATGACCAGCTTTTTCAAGATTTGAGTCAGTAATGATAACATAAGTTGAAGATTTTTGGGTTTGAACAATTTCTTCACAGATTTGGGTTCTGATATTATAACCAACACGAATTGTGTTCTTACCCAAGATCTCAACTTTTTCGATTCTTGTTTCTTCGGCCATTTTGTAAATATTACTATATGAAATCAGGCTACGAAGATCCTGTATGTGATATCACCAAATGAAAGCGGAGTAATATTGTGTGTTTTACCATTGATATACAAATCTTCAATGAAGCTCCGAGAAATTCACCCAACTTTTTCCAAACTCGCATTACTGAGTCATCATCATCAATCAAGTTTTTTCAAGGCTGTGAAGTGAAGTCGGAACTCTCGTGCCTAATTGAATATTATTAAGATTAACAATTACAGTAGTATATTATAATGATAAATTATGATATTTGATGAGGGTATATACGTATAAAAGAAACATACACAAGTACAGGAATGCATACAGCCTATATATAGAACAAAAAAAGTGTAGTATCAATTAATGATAATAATAATAGTGGGGGTACAAAAAAAATCAAAAAAAGGATTCGGATCAAAGACAAAATTAAGAAGCGTAACTATTTGAATTAATGATTAGCAAGGTTGATTGAAATAAGTATATTAAGGAAAGAAAAAAACATCGTTAAAAAGTATATCAAATACTTTGTTTAATCTAACCAGAACACATTTCACATGCTTCAGGGTTTTCAATAGCACAGGCAATAACCTTTGCACTGAAAATATCGGCTTCAGTATTCTCTGAATCCTTCTTGGTTTCATCAGTTTCTTCTTCCCCGGTGAAATCAATGACATTTGAAGCTTTCTTAATGGTTAATTTAGACATGGAAGTTTCAATTGGTGTTGGAGCAGAAACTGGGGATGGAGTAGATGCTTCAGAGATAGTTGTGTTTGAGATATTTGAGATATCTTCAACAGGAGATGTCTTCTTACTGACATAACTCTTGATGTGTAATTTATCTAATAAGGCAACACCATTTTGAGCAGTAGAAGCGGAATCTTGATCAACTGTGAATTGAATAGCAGCGGCAGCAGCTTGGGTACGTAAGTAATACATACCAGTCTTTAATCCCTTTTTCCAACCGTAGAAATGCATAGAAGTTAATTTACCCATTGTTGGTGATTTCAAATGAATGTTCATAGATTGAGATTGATCAATATAAGCACCTCTATCAGCAGACATATCAATGATTGTCTTTTGAGATATTTCCCAAACAGTCTTATATAATCTCTTTAATTCATCTGGAACATTTGGTAAGTTTTGAATAGAACCATTATCTTGAATAATGAAATTCTTCATTGAATCATTCCATAAACCAAGATCGACTAAATCACGTAATAAATATGGATTAACGATTTGGAATTCACCAGCTAAGACTCTACGTGAGTAAATGTTAGAAGTGTATGGTTCGAAACATTCATTATTACCTAAGATTTGAGAAGTAGAAGCAGTTGGCATTGGAGCGACTAATAAAGAGTTTCTAAGACCATCTTTAATGATCTTTTCCTTCAATGAATCCCAATCCCAGAGATCAGTTGGTTTCTTATCCCAAAGATCGAATTGTAATATACCTTGAGAAGCTGGAGAACCTTCGAAAGTTTCATATTTACCTTCTTTAAGAGCTAATTCATGAGAAGCTTCTAAAGCACCGTGATAAATAGTTTCAAAGATTTGGATGTTCAACTCCTTGGCTTCTTCGGATTCAAAAGGCAATCTCAATTTCATGAAAGCATCGGCTAAACCTTGAACACCAACGGCAATTGGTCTATTTCTCATATTTGATCTTCTAGCAGTTTCAACTGGATAATAGTTTCTATCAATGATTCTGTTCAAGTTTCTAGTAACGGCTTTTGTGATTTCGTGTAATTTTTCAAAGTTGTACCAAGAAGTAGTTGCATCAGATTCAACAAAAGCTGGTAATGCAATAGAAGCCAAGTTACAAACGGCAGTTTCTTCTGGTGAAGAATATTCAACAATTTCACAACATAAGTTGGAAGATTTGATCATACCCAAGTTCTTTTGGTTAGTCTTTCTGTTACAGGCATCTTTGTATAACATGAATGGAGTACCAGTTTCAGTTTGAGCTTCTAAGATAGAATACCATAATTTTTGAGCTTTAACAGTTTTGGTACCTTTACCTTCTCTTTCATAACGGGTATATAATTCTTCGAACTCATCACCATAAACATCTGGTAAACCTGGAGCTTCAGAAGGAGAGAATAAAGTCCAATCACCATTGGCTTCAACTCTCTTCATGAATAAATCAGGAATCCATAAAGCAGGGAATAAATCTCTAGCTCTAATTTCTTCCTTACCGTGATTCTTTCTAATATCGATAAAATCAAAGATATCTGAATGCCATGGTTCGATATAAAGGGCAAATGCACCTGGTCTCTTATTACCACCTTGATCGACGTAACGAGCGGTATTGTTGAATACACGAACCATAGGGATAATACCATTTGATGTACCATTAGTACCAGCAATATAAGAACCAGTACCTCTAATGTTATGGATATGTAAACCGATACCACCGGCGGTCTTAGAGATTAAAGCACATTCTTTTAGAGTATCATAGATACCTTCAATGGAATCTTCTTTCATAGCAACTAAGAAACAAGAAGACATTTGAGGATGAGGAGTACCAGCATTGAATAAAGTTGGAGAAGCATGAGTGAAATATCTTTCAGACATTAAGTTATAAGAGTCAATAACTGATTTAATATCTTCACCATGAATACCGATAGCAACTCTCATCAATAAATGTTGAGGTCTTTCAGCGACTTGACCATCAACTCTTAATAAATATGATCTTTCTAAAGTCTTAAAACCGAAATAGTTGTAGGCAAAATCTCTATCATAAACAATAGCAGAATTCAATTCTTCAGCGTGTTTCATAACGATATCGTAAGTTTCTTTTGAGACCATTGGAGAGAACTTACCATTTTTTGGATCAGTATAATTGTATAAAGTATCAATGACAGTTGAAAATTGTTTTATAGTTTGTTTATGTAAATTTGAGATAGCAATTCTAGCAGCTAAAGTAGCATAATCTGGATGAATAGTGGTCATATAAGCGGCAGTTTCAGCAGCTAAATTGTCCAATTCGATGGTGGTAACACCTTGATAAACACCAGAGATTACACGTTGAGTAATGGCAACAGCATCAACGTGTTTTGGATCTAAACCATAACATAAACGGGAAACTCTTGCTGTAATCTTATCGAAACGAACAGGTTCTTTATGACCATCTCTTTTATAAACATACATTTTTGGATGATGAAATTATTGGAAATATGGGATAGATGGGGATGGATGAGATTAAACCAAGAAATATATAGTATATAGGACCCAATAGTAAATAACTAAGGTCTTATGGAAGAAAAAGGGAAATCTTTGAATATATATTCAAAATAAAATTATTGCATAGACGCGTTTCTTAGTAATGAAAAGAGTGCTTAAAGCGTGTATTTGCCATAATCTTACAAAAATCGCGGTGTCTAGCGTGCGTAGTTTGCGGTTTAACTTTTCGTGTTTTATTATTGTATTGCCGATTTGAGCAGCGGTGGGCGTTTCATTTATTTCGTTTACTATGTGCTGCTTTGTTTATGGTTCCCTTTTGGTAGTGGGAATATGCGTTGCAGTGAGATTAGGTAAATAAATAATTATTTGAGTAGTAGTGGGTTTCCATTTCATATATGTTTATATCGGTCTTTCAAATTATTATGTGTGGGGTGGGTGTGTTTTAGCTAGCAATCTTTAATGCGAGGATACATCGGATGTGTTGTTTGCTTTGTGAGTATGTATATATGTGTATATATGTGTATTTATCTATATATAAACATTACTGTTTATGTAATTGTAGAGTATAAAGAACTAGTTTAATTTAGTGAAATTGCAATACTAGTACGGAACCACACTTATTTGTTATCTCTACCCACCTACCTATCTATCACTCTCTACCTCCCCATCTGTCTATCAATCTGTCTATCAATCTTCTGTTTACAGAAATTAGTAATGGCGCCGATCGACTTAGAAAATAAATTTATTTTAAAATTGACGCGTCGGTTTTGTTTTAGATGCAGTCGATCGACGAAGAAAGAAAAATTATAAATCTCAATAATACATATAGCAGTCACGCTCGACTTCATAAAGACAGTAAACACCTCACACTACATCCTACCGGCTAGTCTTGCACAGCCTGCGAATGACCTGTCTCAGTATTGCTTGAGCGCTGCCTAAAACTGCCCCTCTGCCAATTTCGCGACTGCCCGGCAAGCTCCATTGGCGCCTGGAAAATATTGATTATGATCAATTATCAATATTAATCAATCCACACTGCACACCGCAAACCGCCAACAGCCAAACTGCTCTAAACTCTCACTTTCACCACCAACTCTCTGGGAAAAAGAATTTTGGAAAAGGAAAATCTTGGTTTGGTTTGGTTTGGTTGAAATTTTTACTATAGGCTTATTTTATACTAGTATAATATTATATCAATAATCTTTGTGATTTTATTTACTGTATATTCTATCTGGATTTATCATTCATATAAACATATTAAAGATGGCCAAGGTTAGTCAAGGTATGTCTTCCATTCAATCAAATTAAGTATATATATTCTCAATATGTTTTCATCCATTCAAATTGTTCATTCGTTCATTTTAATCGCAATATACTTCTAAATGAGTAAGGAATAGAGAAATAAACTCATCATATCGATAAATACATTACTTTGATCATCATATGAATATTCTTGCATTGTAATGCTATGATCTTTCCCTTCGTTGAGTTGAAAACTACGTAAACAAATGGTTGAATTGAAATATTAATTGAATACTTATACTGGACGTTGAAATCAATGATATATACAAGAGGAACAGGCACTTGAAATTTCATTGAATAGTGTATACAAGTTGACTTATCAGATCAGTTTATGACCAATATATCATGCAAAGAGCACACATGATTAATACACTTTTCAATCTTGTTATATTCAATGAAACGAATGAAAAGTTCATATAAGTTATCAAACTTTATTATACGTAATGTGATTGACTGAACAACTGAATGAGTAAATGGATTAATAAACAAAAGGAATATCATATATCTGTTTTCAAAAAGTTCCACAAATACTAACTTATTACTTATTATTATAGACGTTTCTTCATCTAGATCTAAAGCTAGAAAGGCTTATTTCAATGCCCCATCTTCTATCAGAAGAAAGATCATGTCTGCTCCATTATCTAAGGAATTAAGAGAAAAATATCAAATCAAATCTTTACCAGTCAGAAAACAAGATGAAGTTTTAGTCGTTAGAGGTTCAAAGAAAGGTTCCGAAGGTGCTATCTCTTCCGTTTACAGATTAAAATACTCTATTCAATTAGAAAAATTAACCAAAGAAAAATCAAACGGTGCTTCTGTTCCATTAAATATTCACCCATCAAAAGTTGTCATTACTAAATTACACTTAGATAAGGATAGAAAAGCCTTGATTGCCAAGAAAGGTGGTAAAGCTGAATAAATTATTTGATCATTTTTATTTATCTTCTCTCTTATAAAAATATATACTAATAGTTAAAAACCAATTTTTGACACGAATTAATTATTCTTTTGTAATTGTAATTATTTACTATCATTAAAGTATACACACATACTACTCCCTTATTTGAATATTGCTTCATAGAACTTTTCAAATTCCTGTTGAATAATCACGTGATGACATTTGTGACAATTCAAATTGTTGTGAGATGTAAGATCTATAATTTTTACAATCAAATTATTCTGTTCTTAAAGATATCCAAATCAACAGGCTATCAAAACTTCATTCAACAGTATCGATTTAATATCAATTCAAAACTTTAATCTGATTATCTACTTCATCTAAGTTTCACATCACATCATGTTAATTACCTATCTCCACAGAATCTATTTTTTTATACAAACAATTCAAGAACAGACTTTTGTTTTTAAAAAATGATATAAATTCTCCAAGAAATTGTCTTCTTTGTCTCCCAACATATCATGAACTTGATATCCTTTTTCTTTCTTCTTCAGATTATCAAATACAAAAGTCTTCTATTCAATTATTTGAAAACAAGGACCTTGAAACAACAAATAATCAACTAAAATGAAATTCTCAACAATCTTAACTGGCGCTGTATTATTACCACTGGCAACCAGTGCCTTTCCTGCAATTGAAATAAAAGATGGAAATTATCCTAAGATTCAACAACCACCTTATCCAAAATCAAAATTTGGTTATAAGACTGATAACCTTGCTGTTCAACTCTGGGTTAAATCTAAATACGAAGAATTGGATGGTAGAGGTATCTTAGCTCCACATACAGATATGGGTACAAATCATTTATTTGTCGGTGCTAAAGCTCATTCACCTATCTTAACTTTTTCCCCAGTTACAAAATCTTTATATTACAAGATGTCTGCAGATAGAACTCAAACTTTCAATTTATTCGGTAATTATCTCGTCTTATCAGTAGGTAATGGTGATCCAGGTCAAATTCCAGTCACCAGAGATACTTCAAACAAAACTACCGAGGGAATTATGTCATTTGATGGATTTAGTCACAAATTTTGGGCCTGTAGAGATCTTGACGATGTTAGTAACTTATCCTCTGAATACTATCAGTTGATGTACTACCATGTTGCTGAATTACCAAAGAATCACAAGTGTCTTAACGTTGAATTAGTCATGAGAGATTACGAAGATTTGAATCGTATTAGATATCCTTCAAGAAACTTGATCTCTGATGAGGACGTTGAAAACAAGATCAATGCATTAAACGTTGATGGTTATAACTTCAGAAACTCAACTGTTTCTAAGACAATCGTCTCGAAGGAAACTTCAGCCCTTTCTGTCATTTACCCAAAATCATCATCACTTTCACGTTCAAACATGAGTCACGCAGAATCAAATATTCAACTCAATTCAACTTGGTCGATGGGTAATTATTCTATGTCTGCTGGTTCTTACAAATACACACAAACTGGATCTATCTTTGGTTTTATTATCATCATTGTCGTCTTCACTATCATTGTTTGAGATCAATTCAAAAAAAAAAAATCTAGTTAGATATATTCTTTTTCTGTTTAAATTATTTACTGTTTATTTATTATCGTTCTTTGTCTATTTTTTTTATACTTATATAACATAAGATTTAATGAAACGAAACTTTTTTGAAATCCAGTAAAGAATAGAACTTCATCTGATAACACGTTTAGCCAGGGTCAATACTGTTTTATATGCCATTCTCACTTTAGTGTCCGTATTAAACCCAACTTCCTTATGCAACCTCTGGTAAAAGTAGTCCAATACATGTGGCTCCCTTACTGGATTCTTAGATGTCCAATTATGTACCGAGCTCCATGTTTTAGCATAATTGAAATACTCTCCTACCGTATACTCCTTTTGGAGAACAAAAGGTGTAGGTTTGGTTAATTTAGGATCGTCAGGATTGTATTCATAAGATACAACTGATTTGAATCTACTGTCTTTCGCAACAGCGTCATTCATCTCTGGTAACAGATTCCTCAATTTGCCTCTGCCTGGCTGCTGCCAATATGGGCCTAATAGATCACCCTTTTCATAAACAACCTCCTCAAATATTTCATTAGCTTTGGGGTAATCAACGAAAACAGGATCAACATAACCCCAATATGCCAATGTTCCATTATTTTTCAAAACACGAGAGATTTCATCCAAGAATTTCTCTTCTTGCATCCAATGTACACATTCAGCAGCAACTGCTAAATCTACTTGTTCATCATTGGGGAATACTTCAGTTAAATCTTCTGCAGTTGAAACATATGCTTCGACCTTATTCAACTTATCTAATCCTTTTTCAAGTACGTTATCTTTCAATTTATTCACCATGACTTCAGAAATATCGGTGGCAACAATCTTGTCAAACTCGTTTATCAAAGGAACACTAGCTTCACCAGGCCCACATCCGACATCAAGCACAACGTCTCGTCCCGCAATATTCCCTGATTTCTTACCATCGTGATATTCTAGAATTGATTTGAATAAACTCGAAGGATAAGTGGGACGAAATTTGCTGTAATCTGAAGCGTTGAATTTCTTGTCTGAGAAGGCACTCATCATCAAACAATCTTTATATGTTCTGGTTAAAGTGCAATGGGGCCCCCTCGTGTATGCACGAATCGATAGAGGCAAAGGTATCTGGAAAAGAATCTATTTATCTACAAGACAAGATTTAAGGTTTTGAATATGCAGATGACTCGATCCGCAAATATTGGATCCGAACGCGCAGATGAAATAAACTCCGCACTTTAATCCCAATTCCGAATCATTCTTCTTTCTTCGAATCAATGATTGAAACAACACGTTTCTTGGTCATAGACGTCCCTTTACTTTACAAATCAATGACCCGGGCCAATTTGATACATATACACTTCTTCCAGTAAAACTGTTTTTGAAAAGTCTCAACTCCCTAGTCTGTAAAGAATGAGCCACACTTGTGGATTGGAATTATCTCCGGAGTGCGGAAATCAGTATATAATATATGTAATCTTATGTATTCATTACTGGAAATATAATGCCTATGAATGTATTGAAATAGTTTAATGAAGTACACAGCAGCAGGTAACAAACCTTTTTCCTGTCTGTTGTATATATGTCATATAAACGTAGAGAATATACGTAGTAAATAATAAAATTGATAAATATCTTATATCACTGAAATAATATACGTGTATATTTATTTTATATGCAGAGGGATTGTTTTGACACGGGGATAAATACCAGGAACGCGTGTGTAGGATACGAGTCCAAAATAAGGGGATATGAACATAAAAGAAAAAAAGCGCAGAAAATAAGAGACGAAGAGACGAGAGGAATGCAGGAGGGAACAGTTAAAATCATAATGTAAAAGAGTATAAGATAAAAGAGATTAGAGAATTCATTAAAAACGTAAAAAATTAAAAAATGAGAGAGAGAGAGAGAGAGAGAGGAGGGGAGAGGGGAAAAAGATAAAAAAGATTAAAAAGGAATAAATTATAAAATGGTACTAAAAATGACTTAAAAATGACTTAAAAATGACTAAAAAATGACAAAAGATGTATGTATATAAACAAAGTAAAATAAAAAGATAAAAAATAGTAATAAATAATAATAAAACTAAAAAATATATGCAAAAAATAGTTGATAGCAATAACAGTTAATCATGGAATAAGTTCGATTAGCTCTGTTGATTGTTGTAGTTGTTTGGGTTGAGTTGGGAATTTCGTTGATTGTTTGGTTATCTAAAATGAAAGCTGGAGCTTTTGTTGTTCTCTTGCCCATTTTGCTGTATCTCTGGTAGATTGACTGAATTTTGGGTTTGACTTTGTTCTCTTGATGAAATCAGTAATCCAATCTTGAGAATATAATGCCTTCAATCTGCCATCCTTATACATAGATCCAATATCACCAATTAATCCAACAGCTGATCTGCAAACTGAATCATTTGTTGATAATTCAAGTGAGCTGTATATTTGCATCAAAAATTCAAAGATTTGAGAGAAATATGGGAATAAAGAATCTGGGTAATCATGTAAACCAGTCACTATACCAACATAAGTATTTAATACAGCTTCTTGGACTTCCTTGATGTATACTTCGAGATCAAATGGATCATCTTCAGCAACTAATTTTTGAGCAGAGTTACAGATATTCATAACACCTTCCAAATATTGGATGAATTCATATCCAATTGATGAAGCAATATCACCGAAACAAGATAAAATTATAGGTCTTAATTCACGTCTAACATCTGCATTGGATAATGTGTTACCTAAGATAGCCATAAAACCTTGACAATAAGGAATAAAATCTTCAGCTAAAGAATGAGAGATATCAACAACTAAACCAATTGCAGCATCACAAACTGGAGAATCTGTATTTTCTAAAGCCTTAGTTAAAAATGGTAAGAAAGATGGCATATATTTATTGAAATTCTTATCAATAGCACTAGCAATTGAGGAAATAGCAATAAAAATATCCTCTTCAATGAGTGAAGAAGAATCTTGTAATTGAAGTAATTTTATGAATTTTTCCATTAAATTATCAGAAACACCAAGAACTTCACCACCAAATCTTCTAATAACATTAGTTAACAAAGAAAGAATATTTGATTGAATTTCGGATAAATTCTGTTTTTCTTCGTTAGAAGCACCACTAGAACTTGTTGTCATATTGAATTGGATTGTGATGGTTTGATCTAATCTATTCAACATCTCAGATGCAATTTCATTAACTAGACCAAGATCACTTGTTGCACTAAACAATACTAATGTCGACAATGCTTCGTAAGCTGAAGTTCTTGAAGAGTGTTCATTTTCACCTCTTCCACTGATTTGAATCAATACAGGGACAAGAACAGAGTAATAACTAGACATTATACTAGTATCTTGTGTAGCAGCTTCTGAACATAATTGTTCGATAAGGTTGATCAAAGTCCAACAACAATTAGTTGAAACTTTAGCATGATCTTGAAGACCGATAAGTAAAGCATTCATGACTTCAGGTAACATGGTTTCGGTATCAATAGCATCAACAACAAGATCTGCAATTCTACCTAAACACCAAGCAACGGTTTCCTTAACGTGTAAACTTTCATCCTTGATAAGGTTCAAAATTGGTTGTAAAGCTTGACGAATCAAGATCTTCAATTGATCACGATCTGGACCATCTAAAATAGAACCAAAAGCCATAACAGAAGCTTCTCTATTTCTCCAATTGTCCTTTGTTAAATTTGCTTCTACAAATACTAAAACTGGTTGAACAACATAATTTGAAGTATTCTGAGCAAATAATTGTAAACAAGCACCGGCAGCCATAGCAACTGACCAATCATCATCTTCAGGATCTTCATTTTGTCTCGTTAATAACTCTAATAAAGTTGGTAAAACATCGGCAATAGCAACAAGGGCAAAGTTATATGATTCATAAGCACCAGGAGCAGCATCACCATAATCTTCTTTCATAAAGGCGATTTCTAATTCTTCTTCACAAACAGTAGACCAAAATTCAACAGCCATACAGGCAACTTTATCATCTTTACTTTGCATACCTGCAACAGTTAAGCCATAAAGTGCCTTTTCCATATAAACTTTCATGTATTGATAATAAATACTCATTATTTTAGCCAATGCACCAAATGCTAAAGCTTGTAATTCATTATCTTCAGCTTGGGTAGCTTCACAAACAACTTGCATGATATAGTTTCTTTCACCTTCTTTTTCGAAATTTGAAGCAATGAAATCTAGAGAATGAACTAAAGCATTCAAAGCAGTTTTTCTAACTGTGAAAGAAGGTTCAGAAGATTGAGCACCTTGAACAATTGCAATCAAGATACCATTTGATTGGGCTATAACGGCTTGATTTGTTGGATCGGCACTTTCACAAATATAACCAATGGCTAATAATGATGCACGCTTGACATTCTCTGGTCTTTCAGTCTTGGTATTATCTACAATAATATGCATCAAATCACTCCATTCAGATCTTGGTAATTCTATATCAGCAATAGCAGCAATCAATTGAGCAGCAGCATTGGCTACACGATCATTTGGAGTTAATAGAGCTTTTAAAGCGTTATCCTTTATGAGTGTTTTAGTTGGAAGATCAACTTGAATCCATCTTTCACCTTGTTGTGTTTTTTTATTTAAATCCTTTGAAGTCAATTGATTCTTTATCCCCAAACCTGCTAAAATTCTAACTTCTGTCTTCTTAGATTCATCAGCCAATACTTGAACCATTAAAGTCAAATATGTGACCCAATTCTCTTCTGCAAGAGAATATAACTGGGATTCAGCTTCAGATCTCTTGGTCTGATCAGTGCTTAAAATAGCAGTTTCAAGAACAGTAGAGATATCCATATTGATCTGATGTTTATTTTTTTTATACTATGATTCAGTTTCTTTCTTGATTTATTATCAGTTGAAATACACGAAAACAGGAACAGTGTAAAAAGTCAAATACTATTCTCCAATATCTATGTGATATATATACGGATCAAATCAATTATTTGAACAAATGACAACTAATAGAACCCTGAGAAGTAAGACCGCGTATGGTTTATTATAGAAAATAATAAAACAGTGAGGGCAACTTTGTAAGCTTAGAAGGGTATTTTTCAAATAAAATCAGAACTATAAGTACAGCAAATCAATGAAGAGTACTGTTTTGAGTTCTTGATTAAAAAAAAGGATAGTTTGAGTAGTATGCAAAGGGCAAAGAAGGCAACTTAAAAATATATTTTAATATGATTTTATCTCTTGATGTTATTAATTTTTGTATGAGAACGGTGAGACTTCCTATTTTTTCCAGCTCGTCTGGTAGAGAGCGGGTAACAAGGGGAAGTTGCTGCGTCGATCGGCGCTTTGTTTCTATTTTATTCTACAACTATATGCATTGTGTATTTGTAATTGGTGAATATTATTTATACTACTTAAAACATGTCTAATGTATAGGTTTTCTTGTCTCTTTCCCTCTTCCAAAGCGATATCCAGTTGGCCATAGTGGTTGACATCACAGGGTTATCCATATTAACGGTGGGTATGATTTCATCATATTCCAAGAGACAACAGAAGAAAGATAATTCTCTAAAGCTAGAATGCTCACTATAAGGAACTCGATAAGCTTGAATAATTTCATCTTTCTTGAACTGTCTTTGCATCACTCTTATGACTTCCGATTCACCAGAGTAATGATTTTCTTCTTTTGATTTCAAATTATTTGTGTTTTTCATTATTTGATTCATAATCTCATAATCATTCAAGTTTTGCATCCATTTAACACTGGGCCTATACGCCCAACCTGTTGGTGAGATTCCAATTATGGATTTGAAACTCCTTCTATAGAGATTCAAGTAACTTGACAGTGCTTCTTTGTTTATATCTCTCAATGGGACGATATGGATCTTACAAATGAATGGATCATCACTAATGTATGAAACCAATTCTGGCCATTCAAAAAGTTGGAAAGTTTCTCTTTTGGTATGATTACAATATATCTTTGTATTCAATTTCTTTGCTAAATCTAACGCTATTCTTTCCTTTCCTATGAAATAAGTACCAATGCATATGAGTAGATCTTTAGAAGTAGTCAAAGTGCTGTCTCCTTCTTTGCCATCGCCACCGATGGATTTAGACCTGAAAAAATCAGTTAACCTAGTTTGTAAATTCTTATTCTTGGAAATAACTTCGTTGAAAAATTTACTTACACTTTCAACTACAACCTCTTGCTTTGGAAAATTATACATAGCTTGGCAATATGTCGTATCAAGATATATCTTGTCAAATCTATAATTATATGACAATATCTTTTCAATCATTTCTCTATTGACTCTAAAATCTCCACAATGTAAATATTTGATTCCTCCCAATGATTCAATTATGAAGATTGCACTACCGGGGCAGTGATTAGCATCTATACATCTTATAGTTATATTGGTATCATTTTCAATCAAATTATAACTTCCTCCAATATCTATCTTGGTGAAAATATCTTCATCTATCTTGAATTTCTGAACGGCTAAATTTGCCGTTGCTGTAGAACAGATAATTTTAGAACCATTGCTCCAGTTTTTAGTCAAACCGCCATAATGATCGGAATGGAAATGAGTTAATATATAATAATCTATTTGTGGGTTTGCAGCATAACAAAATGCATCAACTGCAATTTGGAAATCATTCTCAAATCTCAAGATTTTATGTTCAGGTATTGGTTTCTTTTCTCTTTTTGGTTTCACTTCTTTTGTTGTTGTTAGGTCATTATCGTTTTCGTTATCATTATCATTACCACTAATTTCATCATTATTGGATTTTTTGTCTATTTTTGTATTTTTATTGTTAGCTTGTTTCACTTTTGTAGGAGAGCTCAATAATTCTGATTTTCTTGATTTATAAACAAATTTACTCTCTGTTGGTTTTGGAAAACAGTTATTAACATGTAAAACTCGATCATCTAACATGATATCATCGAGGCTCAGCATGCAAAAGGGACACAAAACACTATCTACAATGTCTTCCTTTGAGTCCGTTTCAACCTCGTCGTTCTCAATGAACAAAGGCTCATCCTTGACGTGCTGCTCACTATCTTCCTTTTCCAGATCAGTATCAACTTTAACTTCAATTTCAACTTCATCTTTCAGTAGTTCTTCTTCGATTTCATTATCAAGAACAATAACTTCACTACACCCATCAAACAAATCTTCATCCTGTGAATCAATCTCTATCTTTGTCCCGCTCTGAGATCTATCATTTTCATCATCACTAGTCAGATCAATATTATTGATCTTTCTCAATTTGTCCCTATTTGAGTAATAAGTAACAATAGACATCTGCTTTCCACTATCATCGTTGGAAAGTTTTGGTTTCTTTCTAACAGCGGGTCCCATGATGACAAGGGGACTCGTATAGACTTACAGCTCAACGTTAATAAACAGCAATAGACAAGTTTACTGTTATATCTGTGCATGAAAAGTATGGAGTAAATAGAGAGCAATTGTTTTGCCATTTTCATGCATGAAGTCACGTCCTTCGACGCGACGCGATAATTTTGACTTTTCTTTTGTTAGTGAGTTCAAAGAGACTGATCTTATGTGTATGTGTATGTGTATGTATGTATATGTATATTTATAAGAGATACTATAAACATAAGAAGTGGTTTGTGAAAGAAAAGAAGTAATTGTATAATTCTTCTTAATTATACAACGACAATCATGGGGTTGTTGTCTATTATACGAAAACAGAAATTGAAAGAAAGAGAAATTAGAGTTTTGATGCTTGGATTAGACAATTCAGGTAAGACAACAATTGTTAAATCTTTGAAAAATGAAGATGTTAAACAAATATCACCTACTATGGGTTTTAATATTGAGACACTACAAATATCAGGTTTCAATTTGAATATTTGGGATATTGGTGGACAAGTTTCCCTGAGATCATTTTGGTTCAATTATTTTGAAAAGACCGATTTTCTTATTTGGGTTATTGATTCTTCTTCAATTCAAAGATTACAAGAAAGTTTCAAAGAGTTCTCTAAGATTCTACAAGAGGATAGACTAGCCGGTGCTGGATTCCTGATTTTGATCAACAAGATAGACTTATACGAAGGAGATCGAGAAACTCTGGAGAAGAAAGTGGTGGATACTCTGCAATTAGAAGACTCTGTAAATACACAGATACAAGACTGGAAAGTTATGTGTTGTTCTGCTTTCACCAAAGAGGGCCTCTTGGAGAGCATAGACTGGCTTACGGGGAAATACAGTGAAAGATATTACATAGTTACCTAAAGGGGTAATGACATTTGTATTTATTGCCCAATTAGGCAATACTATTCCTAATTTACCTAATTTACTACTTTTTCGCCCATCACATGCTAAATTTCCCTGATCTTATTTGCTTTCTTCTCCACAAATTGAGTTTAGGACGGATGGTTATTTTTTAGAAAAGCACATGGGAAAGGTGGGAAGTTATAAATATACACTAGATTATCCTCTTTTTACACTGGTGGTCTATTGTTTGTGTTTTATCATAGAATAATAAAACTTTTATATAAAGCAAAACACAAAATGGTTAAAGTTACAGTATTAGGTTGTTCTGGTGGTATTGGACAACCATTATCATTATTATTAAAATTGAATTCTAAGATTGACGAATTATCGTTATATGATATAGTTGGATCGCCAGGTATAAAAGCAGATTTATCACATATACCAACTAAATGTAAAGTTAAAAGTTTTCAACCAGATTCCAAAAATGAAGGATTATCAAATAGTTTAAAAAACTCAGATATTGTCTTGATTCCAGCTGGTATACCACGTAAACCTGGTATGACTAGAGATGATTTATTTGCTAAAAATGCTGGAATTGTACGTGATTTAATCAATCAAATTGCAATTAATTCACCAAATGCTTTTATTTGTATTATTTCAAATCCTGTAAATTCAATGGTTCCAATTGCAAAAGAAATCCTAACAAAACATGGAGTATTTAATGCAAAGAAATTAATTGGTATAACAACTTTAGATATCTTAAGACTTGAAACATTTTTAAGTGATTTAATCAATATTGATTTGGATTATATCAAAGGGAAAGTTATTACCATTGGTGGTCATTCTGGTGATACTATTGTACCTATTTTACATATGGATAAAAGAATTTCAAATCTTATTGAGAAATCATTAACTCAAGAACAAATTGATTCATTAATTCATAGAGTTCAATATGGTGGAGATGAAGTTGTTAAAGCTAAAAATGGTACAGGTTCAGCAACTTTATCCATGGCTTATGCCGCGTATCGTTTCACTGAATCTTTACTAGATGTATTATCAGGTGGAACTCCTACGGTTAATGAAGTTGGATATGTTTATGTAAAAGGTTTGAAAAATGGGGATAAATTGATTGCGAATAAACTTAATTCAGATACTGAATTTTTCAGTTTACCAATAAAGATTTCCAAGAAAGGTATTGAATATATTGAATGGCCAAAGATAAGTTATAAATTAGAGGAAAAATTATGTGATTTGAGTATTGGTAAATTAAGTGGTGATATTGCAAAAGGTACAAATTTTGTTAAAGGTACAAAATTATAATATAAGTTATATATACAAGTTATATAATTAGTTTGATTTAATTTATTCATTGTTAAAAGAAAACGAATTCATTGCTATTGTTATATAATTCACTACAAAAAAATTATATACTTTCCATAATTCATAAACTTGGGGGGAAATTCAATGAATTTAATAAAGAGTAAAAAAAAATCATGAATTTTATTTTATTAATTGCTTTGAATTCCATTGGAGAATTATTATTGCATTATTGATTGTTCATTGTTGTTGTTGTTACTCCACTTAACACGGGGGGAATGATAAGTGAATTTTAACTAAGCAAAGCCGTTGCGGGGGGACAAACAGCTTTATTGATTTACTACACCAGCGGGGGAACTAACTGTAATAAAGTAACTGAGTTCAATCAAATGACGTAACATTTTTTTTTTATATTTTTATATTTTTTGAGTTTTTTTATGTTTTTTATGATTTTTTGTCGATCTCATCAATGTTGTTGGGTGTGGGGGATCAATTGATTTAAGAACGTGTTGAATAAAAGTGAACTAGACTTGAGATGAATATTTAGTAAGAAAGAAAGAAAGAAAGAAAGAAAGAAAGAAAGAAAGAAAGAAAAAGAACGGCGGTTGAATTGATTGAAATCAATAAAACCTACAATTGACGGTTAATCAATTGCTGAGTTGACCAAATTCAATGATTCCTAATATCATCTTTCTAACTAGTTCAAATCAAATCAAATCAATTATGGAAAAGCTATATTTTATAAATTGGTTAGTATGATACTTCCAAGTCAATGGATGAATAAAAGTCCCCGTAAAGACACCAACAACCGATATAAGTGGAATTGAACCCTGTACTGGCCAATGACTACATGATTGAAGACAGAGGTCTAATCACCAGTCTAATCACTTATCTTACTTAGTCTACCCCATAATTCAACTACGGCTTACAGACACCCGGGAGCGAGCCGATCCGTATGCATCGGTATAAGTTTAAGTACACCTTAAATGAATACTGGAAGTTGACAAGTAATACAAAGATCAAGAACCAGTAAGGTTCATATGGGTGTGTCTGTCCTTATAAGAGATTTATCCATCCATCCTTGTTGTATGTCTTATATTTTGCACATTTCTTCACGCTAGTATTAACTAGATCAAGTTCAACCGTTTAATCTCAGCCTTTCCTAGACTATTCTTGACAAAAACCAATGTAAGTGTGGTTTTTGAAGAAACTAGTCTTTGTTTGGTTAGGCACCGGTATGGCAAATGTATGAATTTGTTTTCAATTTGTTCAGTTCAGATAATTATGTAATTTGATATCTGAAACCACGTATGTACGTATGTATGTATATGAAATAATGCAATTGATAAAACCTGTAAGTTAGTAATGGAGACATACATAATGATAATCAATCAGATAGTTTGATATAAGTGGGCAAAGAACCGATAAAGAAAGAAGAAGGAAAAAAAAAACAGTATAGATTCAAGAAGGAAGTAAAGATGGGGGTGGGGGTTGTATTTATACCCTCATTTTTCCCCCAATTCTCAAATTCTGAAAATTGACTCTTTTTTCCCTAATGAGATAATCAATTAGACTAAATCGGTTAATTTGAAGGCTATTTGTGTACTTTATTTGATTAAGCCGGGGCAGATTATTGGTTACCTATGCAGAATTACAATTACACAAATACAATTACTGGATTTACATTAAACAGGCTAATCAATAGATTTCATAAATTCGTATCGCTAAAGAGAAATATAGTGACAGATAGATAATAAGTAAGTAAGGAGTAAGTAAGTTATAAGTAAATAATAAGAAAATAAGTAAAAAAGTGTATGATTTGTATAACTATATATATCATAAACTTTATTCAACTAATAAATAGACAAGACAAAGAATCAATTAATTGATGGATTCATTAATTCTTCTTTTGAAAATGATTGAAAATTATTATTATAAGTTGATTTAAATTCTTTTAATTTTAAAGGTGGTAATAAATTTTCAATTTGTTCAATTGGATTTTCAAACATTGAAACTTCTCTTTTATTAAAATCAAATAAATTTGGTAAAAATCTTTGATTTGGATTTTTAAAATTTCTTGTATTTGGTAATATAAAAGGTTGATTTGTTTCATCTTGTTGATTTGTTAAGAGTCTTAATTCATCAAAAAATTTTGAATTTAATGAATTTATTGCATCAATTCTTTTTATTGGTGAATAATTTAAAATTAATTGTAATAATTCTATACAATCATAATCAATTACTTTGAAAATTTTTTGTAATGGTATTGGTTTAATACTAGGAAATTGATGTTCCATATAATTTGAATTCATTGATTTAATTTCATCTTTTGTTGGAGTACCTAAAACTTTTATAATTTCAACTAATTGATCAATACCAGAATCACCTGGAAATAAAGGTTGACCTAATAATAATTCAGCAATTACACAACCTGCTGACCAAATATCAATTTTTGTTGTATAATTTCTTGAACCAAAAATTAATTCAGGAGCTCTATAATATCTTGAACAAATATAAGAAACATTTGGTTCTTGTGGATTCAAAATTTTAGCAGAACCAAAATCACATAATTTTAATATACAATTATAAGGATCAATTAATAAGTTTTGAGGTTTAATATCTCTATGACAAATTCCTAATGAATGAATATAATTTAAAGATCTTAACAATTGAAAAGAATATAATTTAACTTCAAATATTGGCATTGATTGATTTTTTGATATGTAATAATGAGATGATTTGTAAAGAGTTTCAGGTATAAATTCTAATATTAGGTATAGATATAAATCGTCTTGATTATTTGTATTATTTGTATTATTCGTAGCAGCATTAGCATTATTATTCGTAGCATCGTTATTATTATTGGTATTATTTTGCGAATTATTTTTAGAATTATCATGTTTGTAAAAATAACTTAATAAACTAACTATATTTTTATGATTGATTAATTTCATTATTTCAAGTTCTCTATTTTTAAACCTTCTATCTTGTAAAACTCTTTTAATTGCAGCTTTATCATTATTTGGTTGAATATTAATTTGATATACATAACCAAATGAGCCATGACCTATCATCGCCCTTTGAGAATATTTAAGTCTAAATGGCTGATTTGTATGACCATCATGGGCATCTTCTTCTAAATATTGGAGTTGGTCGTTCATATTATTCTATACGAAAGTATGTGTATGTATTAGTAATTAGAAAATCTCGAATTGTAATTGTGGATATTAAAACTTTAAAAAGAAGAGCAATAACAACAAGAAGAAAAATGAATTGAAAGGAGTTGAATGGTAATAAATTAAGGTAAGGTTAATAAATTAATACAATGAAAGAATGGAGGTGATATGGTATGATATGTTGTGATATGATATGTATTTAGATGAGATAGATAAGAGGAGCAAAAATGAAGATGATGATGAAAATGAAATCAAATCAAACAAAATGCCCTGAATGAAGTGGAGTGAGTTGGTATGAGTATAAACAAGAACCAATATAGGTTATATGTATGTAACAATGTATTTTAATGAGTAAATATAATTGAATGGATAAATCAATAAATCAATAGATCAATGAATGAATAGATCAATTAATTACCAAATTTTGAGTTGTTGTTGATCAACAGTTTGAAGGTATGTTTGTGCTGGTGGGTTAGTTTCCTTGTTAACTTCTTGTTTGTTCTTCATATTCAGTTCCTCTTCTTCTGGTGCTTTGTTTTGTCTGGGGCTGATTGCTGGCTGGCTGCGCGGGTGGAAGGGCGCGAGCGGGTAACTGCTGTTTCTGCGGTTTGTTCCCCACAATTTTTGCGTTTACTCTACGGCTTTGTCTTGGGGAAGAAAGGGGGCTGTCGGTGTGTGGGTGTGTGGGTGGTGGAGTGCGTGATCGTGGCTGAGTAGGTGGGTGGGTGGATAGCGGGATGGGGCTGGTGAACTGGGCTGGCACTTCCAGTATATAGCCGATTGAAACTTTATAATTAGGTAGGTAAGAGGGACAGTAGTGGTGGTTTCCATGAAGAACCATAAAATGTCTCGTGTTCAACTCATATCCAGACTACTAAGAAACAAAAGACTTTACTCCTCAATAAACTACGATGGAACTCCTTCACCTATTTTGAAATCTTCAACTTCAATTTTCAAAGATTCTTATTTGAAAAATATAGAAACAGTTGATTTAGAATTCGATCATTATACAACAAATTTACCAAATTCAAATAATCCAATTGTATTTGTTCATGGTTTATTTGGTTCTAAATTGAATAACCGTAGTGTATCAAAACAATTATCAAAATTACTTAATCGTGATGTTTATAATGTTGATTTAAGAAATCATGGTGATTCTCCTCATATTGAAAGACATGATTATCCATCAATGTCACAAGATTTAGAAAATTTTATCATTGAAAAAGGTTTAATCGATCCTATTTTAATAGGTCATTCAATGGGTGCTAAAGTTTCAATGGCAACTTGTCTTAGATCTCCTAATTTAGTATCCATGTTAATCTCTGTTGATAATGCTCCATTAGATACTTCAAATTCAATTAATATTTCAAAATATGCAACTTATATTAGGAAATTAAAAGAAATTACCAATGATGACAATATACATACTTTAAAAGAAGCTGATGCTAAATTATCAACAGTTGAAGAAAATTTACCTGTAAGACAATTCTTATTAACAAATTTAAAAAGACTTAAAAATTCAAATGGTTTAGATCAATTTGAATCAAGAATTCCATTAGATATAATGTTAAAATCATTGCCAAATATTTCTTTGTTTCCATTTGATCCAGCTGTTTCAACTTTTAGTAAACCTTCTTTATTCATAAGAGGTTCAAAATCTCCTTATATTGCAGATGAATTCATAAGTGCAATTGCAATGTTTTTCCCACAATTCGAATTAAAAGATGTCGATGCTGGTCATTGGTTAATTGCTGAAAAACCAAAAGATTTCATCGATCTTGTTGTTGAATTCATTGAAAGAAAAGAAGATTTGTAAATAATTAAATAGATACATACATAGATAATAGACAAATCCATACATACAACATACAACATTTCACTCTATACAAATACAACACACTCACCCCCACTGCGTATAGTCGCGTATCAATCTCCCGGGCCCCGGAACAACTTTTTAACTAACAGAATAACACTCCCTCACACCACTCATATTAACAATTTCTTGCGTCGATTTCTACCCGACTTATAACGAAAACTAACACAATCGACGCGGTCGCTTCCGAGAAGGAAATCAAAAATCCGTCTGTCTCCATTTTTGTAAGCGCACTATTGCCCAGTTGGTTGGTTCCTGTAAATCAACCAGTTTTATCACCTTCTGAACCCGCCTTTCATAAATATTTGATAATTATTCAATTGATTTACCTTCTTTAATCGTTTAATTCAATCAGTACTTTACTCCCAGTTAGACATGTTTAGACTTAATACTCAAAGAAGATTGTTCTCAAGTGCTAGAACAGCATTTGAAGCTGCTCAAAGTATGTATTTTTAATCACCCACTTGTTTTATTATGCGTTATTATTAATCTACAAAGATATTATTGCTCAATTTTTACTCAATTTGTAGAAATCTCTCTTCCCAATAACATTTCCTTAGAAAAAAGATTGTATACTAACTGTTTCTCCTTTTTGAACTAGAAAAACACGATTTAGTCATTATTGGTGGTGGTCCAGGTGGTTACGTTGCCGCTATTAAGGCTGCTCAATTAGGTTTTGATACCGCTTGTATCGAATCAAGAGGTGCTTTAGGTGGTACTTGTTTAAACGTTGGTTGTATCCCATCCAAGGCTTTATTAAATAACTCCCATCTTTTACATCAAATGCAACATGAAGCTAAATCAAGAGGTATTGATATCGATGGTGAAGTTAAAATTAATTTAGAAAATTTCATGAAGGCAAAGGATACTTCTGTTAAACAATTAACTGGTGGTATTGAAATGTTATTCAAGAAAAATGGTGTCAAATATTATAAAGGTTATGGTTCATTTGTTGATGATAAAACCGTTAAAGTTGATCCAATTGAAGGTGGTGAAGAAGCCGTTTTATCTGCTGATAATATTATTATTGCCACAGGTTCCGAAGCTTCTCCTTTCCCGGGTATTGAAGTTGATGAAGAAAGAATCGTTACTTCTACTGGTGCTTTAGCATTAAAAGAAATTCCAAAGAGATTGGTTGTTATCGGTGGTGGTATCATTGGTCTTGAAATGGGTTCTGTTTGGTCAAGATTAGGTTCTGAAGTTACCGTTTTAGAATTCCAAAATTCTGTTGGTGCTGGTATGGATGCTGAAGTTTCAAAAGCTACTCAAAAATTCCTTACTAAACAAGGTTTGAAATTCCATTTAGGTGCTAAAGTTACTAAAGGTGTTAGAGATGGTGAAATCGTTAAAATCGAATATGAAGATACCAAAAAGGGTACTACTGAATCTTTAGAAGCTGATGTCTTATTAGTTGCCGTTGGTAGAAGACCATTTACTAAAGGATTAAACTTAGAAGCTTTAGGTTTAGATGTTGATAAGCGTGGTAGAATTGTTATCGATAGTGAATTTAAGACTAAATATCCTCATATTAGAACAATTGGTGATGTCACTTTTGGTCCAATGTTAGCCCATAAAGCTGAAGAAGAAGGTATTGCCGCTGTTGAATATATTAAAAATGGTCATGGTCATGTTAACTATGCTAACATCCCAGGTGTTATGTATTCTCACCCAGAAGTTGCTTGGGTTGGTCAAACTGAACAACAATTAAAAGAAGCTGGTATTAAATATAAAGTTGGTAAATTCCCATTCATTGCTAACTCAAGAGCTAAGACAAATCAAGATACTGAAGGTTTTGTAAAATTCTTAGCAGATGCTGAAACTCAAAGAGTATTGGGTGTTCATATCATTGGTCCAAATGCTGGTGAAATGATTGCTGAAGCTGGTTTAGCTTTAGAATATGGTGCTTCAACTGAAGATATTGCCAGAACTTGTCATGCTCATCCAACTTTATCTGAAGCTTTCAAAGAAGCTGCTTTAGCCACTTTTGATAAGCCAATCAACTTTTAAATTATTGATTAAATAGACAAATCTCCAAAAAGATCTCTCATGACGTTGTGATAATCTGTATTTTGATTCCAACACTCCACCTACCTATCTATTCCTATTCTAAAGTACTTTCAAATATATACATATATTACTAAAGAAAAAGACGAAAAATATAAATAATTAAATGTATTCGTAGTATCATTTCAAGCCTAAATAATTGTAAATTAATATATATGTACAGAAAGGGAAAGAAGAAAGATATTATGTTTCTGTCTGTATATATAATGTAAATCGTTCGTCGTTTAATTGTCGTTTACTAGTATTGGTTCGAAT
Source organism: Wenyingozyma ramenticola (assembly GCA_024271885.1). Taxonomy (NCBI): domain Eukaryota; kingdom Fungi; phylum Ascomycota; class Pichiomycetes; order Pichiales; family Pichiaceae; genus Wenyingozyma; species Wenyingozyma ramenticola. The sequence continues at coordinate 142,920 of JANBXF010000011.1, forward strand.
AAAAGAGGTAAAATCTCAGATGCATCCCCTTTGAATGCCCAATCTCCTTCATTAACTTCTTCTTCGTCGATCTCTGTATTGAATATCGCAACTTTACCGTTTTGATTTCTTACAATATCGATATACGAAGCTGCGGGCCAGACTGTCTGTGATGTTCCAATAACAAGTATTAAATCAACTTGATTTCGAACAATAAATTCATCTGCTCTGTCCAAAAGGTGAAGTGGTAATGGCTCTCCAAACCACACTACACCTGGTCTTAATAATCCTGTCTTGCATGATGGACAATGCGGCAGTTGTAACTCATCAATGAATTTCTTTGGTTGGAATTGATGGGGTATTCCATTATCTTCAATATTCTTCTTCAATGCTTCAATTCCTGCATCAGCTGCAATTTGGAGTTCAGGTGATTCTGAAGGTGGGTTTTCAAAGTTGTCTTGTTTGACATATGAACATAAGAAATTTGTACATCTTACTTGAAATAAAGATCCATGAATCTCTAATAAACTATCTTTAGAATGACCAGCTTTCTTTGATAATCCATCGACATTTTGTGTAATGGTCAGAAATTTCTTCTTCAACTCTGGCAGTTTATAAGACAATTGAGACAAAGTCAAATGTCCTGCATTGGGTTTTGCTTCTAATGCCATCGCTCTACGATAAGTATAGAATTGCCAAACCAATCCTGGATCATTGATAAATGCATCAGGGGTTGCTAGATCAATTGAATTATAATTGTACCATAAACCACCAGACCCTCTGAATGTGGGTAATCCGGAACTACTCGATAATCCCGCACCAACTAATGCCAATATCGTTCGACACTTGGAAGAAGATACAAACTCTTGAAAGCTCTTTATTTGATCTATACTTATTCTTCCTCTCATGGTGGTTTCCGCTATTTTATCTTCTGAAATTATCGATTGATTCTGCTGCGGTAAATTTACATCAAGATTCCCATGACCATTTTCACTCATCACATTCCACTTATAGGTAAATCTTAAAGGAACTGTATGTACACTATTCACAGTAAAATTCTACCCAAAAGTTCCTTATTTCCATCAACTTCTTAGTGTATCTACCCTTCGGCATCATCAACTTGAGTGGACTAGCTAGCTTTCTTTTCAAGGCTCAACTATTTTTCTGTCATTCTCCATGCGTGTCATCAAACGCGACCCTCTCGCTTGTTTCGTCAGGGAGAGAGAGGGATGATTTGTTGATTTGTCTACAATTCATAGGACCCAGATCTCCGTTTAGAATTAGTTGAGTGTTCCATCCATCCACCCAATTGCTGAGGATAGTCAGGTACATTTTCGTTTCTTGTCTGCTGCATTCGGATCCTTTTTATTATATTTGTTTTCTGCTACACTCCTTATAAACTAGGTTTGAAAGCAGTCACAACAACGCGAATCAAAGAAATTGCAAAGTTGAATTTGAAATAAAAAATAAAAGCCACCAAGATGTCAACAGGAAGAAAGATTACAGAATCAGAGAGGGCTTCTTTAAACAAGAAGTTACAAACTTTCCATGAACAGATTTACACCTTGAAGGATTCTGAGAATGAGGAAATTTCACATACTTTCCACGCTTTGCCTCCTAGAAGTTTGACTGATTATTACAAGATGATCAAAAAACCAATGTCATTACAAAAGATTAAAGTCTTACTGTCTCAGAAGAAATACATGCATCCTCAAAATTTCATAAATGATTTAGCTCAAATAGTTTGGAATGCTATGTTCTACAATGTGAAAGGTTCAGTCATTTATGAACAGGCAGAAATTTTACAAAATTTTATTAATAATGAGATAATAGAGAAATGTAAGAAAGATACAAAGATGTTTGGACATGATCAAATCATATATCCTTATCTGGGCGAAATTCCAGATGAAGCTGAACACCCCGAAGAGGAAGCAAAAGTAGAACAAGTAACAACCACATCTACTGTTACTCAACCACCTTCAACTGTTGTTGTGGAAGAAGATGAAGAAGATTTTGAAACTTCGAGGAGAGAAACCCCAGGTCTTAATGATGATGATTTTGATTATGATGATGAGCCAGCCCAAGTCAATACTAGCATCAATGTTAATAATAGCAATCAAGTAATTCAAGGTTATTCAGCTTCTGAAAATCAATTACTTCTCAATGCATGGATCAAAAGAGGTAGACCACCAATCATCGATAGACCACATGAACAAAGAATCAAGAATATAATGAGAAACCTAAAGAAGGTCAAGTCATTCGATACTCATGAGATCATAACTGGTTTCTTTGAGAAGCTTCCAAATGCTCAGCATAATCCACAGTATTATGAAATTATTTCAAATCCAATTTCTTTTAGAGATATCAAAGATAAGATTAAACAAAGAGCCTATGATAATGTTCAACCTTTTTTGAATGATATGTATCTTCTGATTTCAAATGCTAAGATCATCAATTCATCAAATCAAAGATTATTAGGGTATGCTCTCTTATTGGAGAAAAACTTTCAAAAATATGTTAATGAAGAAATGAACAAACCAGATTCTGATTTTTTCCAAAACGATTCATCCCATCAATTGCGTATACCATTAGATGTTATTGAAGTGAAAGGGAATTATTATAAAGTAGGTAATTGGGTTTTGATTAAAAATCCAAATGATGAAACAAAACCAATTATTGGACAGATTTTCAGAATCTGGTCAGTTCCCGATGAAAATAATCAAAGATATATCAATGTCTGTTGGTATTATAGATCAGAATGGACTACTCATAGATCAGATAGATTATTCTTAGATAATGAAGTATTCAAGACTGGTCAGTACAGAGATCACGTCGCTGAAGATATAATTGGACCATGTTATGTTGCTTATTTCACAAGATGGTTGAAAGGTGATCCAGATTTCAAGATTCCTGGACCTATTTTTATCTGTGAATATAGATTCAATGATCATGATAAAAATTTCAACAAGATTAGAACTTGGAAGGCATGTTTACCTGATGAAGTTAGACACATTGAGGATCCTATTAGAGTTTTAAATGAACCTAGATTATTAAAGAAATACTTATCTCCAATCAGACATCTTTTACCTCCTAATGCTAAAGATTCAGATATTTTACCTGAACCAATTATTGGTAACTTGAATGCCCCACCTATTGTTGGTGCAGTTTATTACAAGACTCCATCAGTTGATGATGATCCAAATCAATATTATTGCTCTTTGAATCCAGAAAATACAAACTTAGGGGCTCCTTTACCTGAAGTTAATCCAGTTGATGATAACGGTGCTCCTATCCCAGTGAAATCCTACACTGCCACTGTATCCGGTAATGTTCGTGTTCCATTAGGTAGCTCAACTGCTAGTGGTCAAGCATATTCAAATGTTCCATATAACGGTAGTAATAATCCAAACTTGAACATGGTTAATACAACGAATAATTCTTTGACTAACAATTCACCTGGTATACAAACAGGAAATGTCACACCAATGGATCGTCAACAACAACAACATGATATTTCTAATCATGGCAGTAGCATCAATTTGAACAACGCAACTAACCCCATGGCTGCTGTTAGTAATAACAGTACTTTAATCAATAATAATGGTATTCATGTACCACCTGTACAAAGTGCATTACCTACTAATAACTCTACAGTCGCTACAAACTATACCGCTTATCCATCACATTACTCAAATTCGAATTATCAAGCAACAAAATCTGTTGGTGCAGTTAATGCCAATTCTACTAGTATGTCTCCAACTCCAAATTCTCAAATTTCAAGAACTATCAATTTACAAGGAGTGTATGCCAATCAAGCCAATCAAAGATTACAACAGCAGCAACAACTGCAGCAAAGTACTCAATTCCACAGAACCATTCAATCACCATACAATAGCATCTCATATCAATATTCTCCAATACATCAACCAACATTTAGTTCATCGTTTGTATTAGATGCTTCACATGATGGTCAACTAGATACTTTTGCTAAAGATGGATTGACTAAAATTGAAGCTACTAATTATCAAAGATTTTATAAGAATATGTCTGCTAATTCTATTTTAAATGCACAAAATAGTTTAGTTAGACCAGATGAAGTGGAAGAGGAATCTTTGATACTTTTTAGAGGTATTCCACAAGTTATTCCTAATAGATTGGTTGTTCCAGATATAGTGAAATCGGAATGGAATAGAATTCATATCAAAAGACGTTTTGAAGATAATGAAGCTGATGCTGAAGATGAGATTATCTCTAATCCAAATACTCTAGGCTTGAAACTACCGAAACTAGGACACTCTTTAGCTTATATCAACTGGAAGTTGAAGCAAAGACAAACTAAAGAGTAGAGTAGAGTAGAATGTATAATAGATGTATCATATTGACAGTTGTCCGAATATAGGATGTTTCTATCTTTTATGTTCTAGATTTTTGGTTTTCGATATCAAAATTTTATATATATTAGTCTGTACCATAAATAATTTCAAATTTCACAAAAAATTTACTTTATATTAGAATGTTCTCTCAGTGAACTATGTTGATAGTAAACACTAGGCTTCAAAATAACACGTTTATCAGAAGGAGGACACAAAAACATTCTCTAGGAAAACCTGTTTAGCTAAGCTTCGTAGAAAAGCCCACTAGAAAGTATATTGAGCGCGTAGTGAAGGAGGGATCTAGTATAGGGTATAAGCAGGTATAAGCAATAGGAAGGTATATTGAAGTTACTGGTATATACGTTTGAAAGTTTTGAATGATTAAAAGAACGTGTTTATATGATGACTATATATTGGCCTCTGGGAATATATATATATTGTGGGAATACACACTATTAAAACATGTTCACTTATGTCCATATATGGCAAGTGTGAAAAGAGTTAAATGTCTTGCATTTAAATTACTGGCTGCAGACCGCGTCTCGTTATTTTTTATATTCTCGAGGCTTGGGGCTTGGTTTTCTCCTTTCTCCTTTCTCCGTTCTCTTATTGATCCACGGTTGACTCGAGCCACGTATGGATGTATAAGCAAAAGCGTTGAACGAGAGGAACATACCGGGGGTTTCATAGGTGTGTCTGGGCTGATAGTCTACAATGGAGTTGAAACAATGAGCGGGTGGACACATTGTCTCTCGTCCTTTGATCTATTAATAATACCATACCAAGAATCTTCTTCCTGGATAGGTAATTGTTTGTGTTTTTCTTCGTGCGGCGATAGCTGAAAGGGGAGACGTGCCATTTAATAAATACGTATAGGTTGTAGATGGGATACTATTTCCGAAGTTAATCATGACGTGTCCTTCTTTGACCATGTGATTCGACAAGTTTCATGATGTTAACCATATCGACTTGTAAATATTCAAAGATGAAACCAGTGTAAAGTTACCTTCTAAGTCCTTTGAGACCTCTAAGGCCTACAAGCTTGCATAGAACTTTGTTTAAAATATACGTCATCTCAAAAAGATTAAAAAGAAAAAATAGAAAAAAGGAACACAAAAGCTTCCCCGGCGGACGCGTTTCGCGTTTCAAAACAATAGATCTGATGCAAGCTCTCCTTTTGTTTGTCAACATCATCTTACACTTAACGTATATAATTTGTTTCTTTTTTGGGCCTTAAGTGCATGGTCTGGCTTTATGACTCCTTTAGATTTTGATCCGTACCTTTTAACGCAGTAAACAGGTAAATAAATAAACAAACCAAGGACTTAGTACCAAGCATTTGTTTATATTGCAAGCTTGAGCCATGAATTTTAAATACGTCCTTTTATTTGTATATATATATATCTTTGAAGACCTGCTTACCATTTGTGACACGTTAGAGTTACCTGTCATATTTTCAAATCTCATACTTTCTTCAAACAAGTCTTCATAGATCATTATATCATAGAGTTGGTTTCAAATAGAAACATTTCCTTGTTGCAATATATCAGTCTTTACATTCCTTAATATATATACACTTATCCATCGTTCTTTTAACAAATAAGTTTGTTCACACTCCTTTGCACGCAATATATACACAAAGACAATCTACAAAATGTACGTGAAAAACTTACTGCCTCTTACTGTGTTGATGAGTTCAGTTATAGCTGCTCCAGCTATTTTTGACTTCCATCACCATCATCACCATCACGCCAAAAGAGAACCAGAAGTTGTGACCGTATATGTCACTCAAACTCAAAATATTGATACCTCAAGTCCAACTTACGTGAACTCTGTTGTTGCTGAAGCAGAAGTCGATGGTGCAAGTGTTGAAGTCATTACAACCTCCTCTTCCTCTGTTCCATCATCATCCGTTGTTGATAAATCAGTCTCTTTCACTGAAGCCGCTTCTTCCTCAATCGCCTCTGCTGCTGCTTCCTCCTCCTCCTCTGGTGCTAAAGCATCTTCTACTGCTTCTGCAGGCTCCGCTGCTTATTACGCTGAGAAATCCAAAGGTATTGCTTACTCTCCATACTCTGATTCTGGTTCTTGTAAAGATGCCAGTACCCAGCAATCTGATATTCAAAAATTATCTGCTTACGATGTTATTCGTGTTTACGCTCCAGATTGTTCTTGTATCGAAAACATTTTAGCTGCTAAGACATCTTCCCAAAAGATCTTTGCTGGTTTATACTATGTCGATTCATTATCTTCAGATATTGATCTCTTATCCACCCAAGTTGCCACTTCTTCCGAAGGTTGGGATGCTATTTATGCCGTTGCAGTCGGTAATGAATGGGTTAACAGTGGTACTTACTCTGTTTCTCAAGTATCAGATGCTGTCTCCAGTGGTAGATCTTTACTTTCGAGTGCTGGTTATTCTGGTAAAGTTGTCACTGTTGATACTTTAGTCGCTTATCAATCAAATACCGATTTATGTGAAATCAGTGATTTCATTGCTGTTAACTCTCATCCATTTTGGGATGGTAATACCCTTGCAGAAGATTCCGGTTCATTCTTAGAAACTCAAATTTCTAATATCTACAAGACTTGTGGTAGTTCTAAGAGTGTCTTAGTTTGTGAAACCGGTTGGCCAACCTCTGGTAGTGATTACGGTGTTGCTGTTCCTTCACAATCAAATCAAATCGCTGCTTTGAAATCTATCGCTGAATCATCAATTGTTTCACAAGTTCTCGTGTTCACAACCTATAACGATTATTGGAAATCGGCTGGTGACTATGGCGTTGAACAGTCTTGGGGTGTTTACGCCAATTAGTTAATTTTTAATCTTTTCTTTTCATTAACATTTTTAGAAACATTTTAAAAAAAACCAATTCAATATCCGAAAAGATTTTGAATTTTGCTGCATTCTCCTGATATATAGTTTATATATTTATTTATTATTTACTCCTTGCATTTTAACATTATATTTTTCTTCTTTATACTTATTTATACATAATGACTTAATCCTATTATTGATTACTCTTCACTACTTAACCCTTGGTATCAATACAACTTAACGTAAATACTTCAATATAAGGTAAAAACAATAGAAAGTGAATATTGCACCAATGTAAAAAATCCACTTATCCTCAAATGCTTTCTTTTCAATCTGCCTTATAGTAGCTCTTGAAACTCCTAAAGTTTCCAATGAACTAACCATTTTTTGTTGAGCTTTGGCTATGATTTCGTTTTGTTCTACTAAATCATCAAATGCAAGTCTACCCATCTCTATAATATCATCTAATTGCTGATTCGACTTCTGTAGAATAGATTGTTCCTTGTGAAGGCCTTCTTGCATACTAAGACCAGAAGGCTGATTAGCATCACTACTTTGAGTATGTCTATTAACCATGGTATTTCCCTCTTGATACGGATTATCGGATACTGCTGTACTTCTATTAAACAATTGGTTCTTGGTTATCTCTGCCAATTGTTCTTCCCTTTGTTTCTTCAAAGTTTGAAACTTCATCTTATATTCACCCAATTCCATTCTGAAATTACTAAGCCTTGATTCATTTTTGAGTTTTTTGGTTTCATTGATAGTTTCCTTGGAGATAAGATCTTCATATTCATGTAAAGTTCTACTCAGCTGTGTTATTGTAGTGGTTATCTTTCCTATTATCGATAATGGAGATCCAACTGGATCCTTTTCAAAAGATTCCAAATCTTTACGAAGCTGCTGGGTTTGCTTCAATGCATTATTGTACAACAAACTCTATATGAATAAGATAGTTAGTAATCAATCAACCTTGAAAGCTCAAGTAGGATGGTGTTTGTACTTACCATGTGTCAATTATATTCAAAGTTAGAAAGTCTTCCAATATAAAAACCATTAGTCAAACTACTATCAAAGGGTAAATAAACAACAAATAATTATATCAAAAGCGACTGAGTTTCAAAAAAACAAAAAAAGAACACACATCATTAAGAGGCTTTTTTTTTCAATTCATTTAACGCGATGGTATATTACTATTTTATCTAGTTTGAGTGTATTTATATATGCATGTTTATGTAATTATATATATAGGATCGGGAATTGAATATGTACTGTATTTGTTAATTATCTATGGTTTTTTGTAATAGATAGCAGTGGTATCAGCACCACAAGAAATGGATTGTTGTGGTGAAAGATTTAATCTATCATTTGGATCGACCTTCTTTGGTTTCTTAGGATCTTGAGGTTCTCTCAATGTCATAATAGTTGATGGAGCACCTAGTCTAATTCTCTTACCATTACCTAATTGACCATATTCATTATCACCCCAACAATAAACATCATTATTTGATAAGATTACAAAAGCATGGTTACTTCCAATAGACCAGTTTTTTATACCTGTAGTTTCTATCTTATTTGTGACTTCATTGAATTCTTTAATGTCATTCAAAGACTTAATCTTATGTGGTTCAGCTTGACCATGAATGAAATGACCGATACCCAATTCACCTTTTAAACCATGACCCCAAGCAAAATGAGTCAAAGAATCTTGTTGAGAATCTGTCAAATCAGTTAAATTTAATGATGTTTTATTGCTGTTCTTGGTATTACTGTTCTTCAAAGTCTTTTCAAACAAATGATAAATATTAGAAGAGACATAAGTAGCAAAAGCAGTTTGACCACCAGCGGCAATATTTATAGCTTGTGGGAGATCAGTTTTACCAAAATGTTTCATGATTGATTCGACTTTAACTGGGTATGGGATGATTTCAGAGTTATAATTGATTGGCTTAGCCAATGAACCATAAGTGTTTTTACCGAATGTCCAAATGAAACCTAAATTATCAAGACACATAGTAAAGAAATCTCCAGTGGCTATTTGATTGATTTTTCTCTTTGATACGTTACCATCTTCAATATATTTGTTCAACAAGGTAATTTCATGTACTTCATTTGGAGCAGGAGGGTTGTCAAATTGTGATAAATTAGGGATACCAAATTGACCTTTTGACTGTTGAATCTGTTTCAAACCTGTGGCTAAAGAAAATACTAAACCATCTTTGGATAATAATACAAGATGTTCTTTACCAGCACTTATATCTTCTATCTTGGATTTGGAAGGTATGGCCAATTTCCTAAATGGCTTATTATCAGAAGTTTTGAATAAGTATAATGTTTTCCAATTTCTTTTAGTATTTGATGAACCGTTTTGAAGATCAGTTTGATCTTTTTTACTTTCAGGTAAATATAAGACTTCTCCGTTGGATTTTAAAAGGTATAACGCACCATTACTGATTTGTGCTTTGATTAAGTTTTCACCTTTCAACGATGGGGTTATAGTTTTAGTTTTCGTTTCGTTAGATTTAGTTGAATTGTCATAACCTTTACCCCATTGATATAAATTACCTTTATCATCGATTGCCGCACCAGATTTTTCACCTAGTTGTAAATCTCTTAAAGTCATATTATCGAAGAAATCAAGTCTTTTAAATATAGTCTGGAATTTGACGTTTTTCGTTTGAGAAGGGTTAACTAAACCGTTTTCATTATTACCACAGATATAAACACCTGGGACAGAAGAGTTATTTGGATTTGATAAGGTAAAAGTTTCTTGCTCTAATGATTGTTGTTTCTTTAATTTCTTAGCTTGAATATCTTCGAACAATTTATCAAAAGATTCTTGATTCAAAGAACTGTTTGAAATACCAAATACTTTATATTTGATCACTGCCCAATTGTTATAAACTTCAAAGGAAACAAGAATACCAGCAATAGCAGTTATACCTAAAACTATAGCACTTGCCCTTTGCGTCAACTCATAACTTTTTTTCATTTGCTCTTGCTCCTCATGAGACAAAGGAGTTCCTTCATCCTCCATGATTTGTTGATTGAAAGAGGAAATCTTCCCTTTCTTATCACTTCCGTTTTTACTATCGTAAGTATTGAATCTTTTGGAAACAAGTTTGAAAGAAGAGATAGAAGAAATAGAAGAAACCCTTCCTACAAGAAACCTGGAGTTCAAACCATGTCTCACTAAGTTCCTACTGAGCATGCTGGTTACTTCTGATCTGTGGAATCAATCTAATCAGGTGTATTTTGTGACCCTGTGTATACAAATCGATTATTATCTATTCAACTCAGCTCATTGGCTCTTGTAAAATCTAAAATCTTTCAATTTGAAAACGAGGCTGCTGGAACTAGGCAGTGCTGGTTTGGGCAGACACGTGACTTGTCCTATTTTGCTGTTATCTGTGTTTGTACTGTATGTATGAGACGTTTTAAAAGGTTATATTGGCATATAGTGTTACTGGATTGTCTATTTGGTAATGCTATAGAAGAAATAATTTTCAATTGTGTCATCTAACGTACAACAGGTGTGAAAAGTGGTAATTATTTCATTCAGTAAAAGAGAATATCAAAATTTATCAAAATTTAATTTCTTGATATTTATCAGTATACTGCTGAAAGCAAATACCTGTAAAACACTCACATTTTCGGTACAATCATAATCCAGCTATCCATTGCATCTATTCTATTCCAATACAACCATATAACCCTGCTATATACACACAATCTATCTATGAAGTCCACTGTTTTAAGGTCTCTTGGAGGCACAAAAGTGGCTGGGGAAACACTTTTACGAGGCTGAGTCAATAATGAAAGTGGCGAGTGTAAGATTTACACAGTTCACTTTGCATAGATAACAAGCAATATCTTGTGGGTTTGTAGATAGATGATAGATATATGGTCAGTCAAGATATACATCTTATTTGATATACATAACGATGCTTGCTAGAGTATCCAAGAACTTCATCCATTTAAGTGCTAGACCTGTGATCAATCCAGTGAGGTTTATAACATTTTCAAGACCATTATTATATTCATCTCCTATCCCATCATCTCCAAATTTTGACACGCATCAATTTGCCGTGGAATTAGAGAAGAATGGATTCACACCAGAACAAGCAAAGACAGCAGTCCATGTTATCAGGAAGGCAATCAATGATGGTATATCTCTATATGGTGCTAATTTAACAACAAAGGAATCTTTGAGTAAGATGTCATATCAGCAAAAAGTTGATTTTGCTAAATTGAAAGGTGAATTACAATTAAGTGATAGAAGTGAGTTCAATTCATTGAGAAATGAACATGAAAGATTGAGAAATGATTTGGAGAAAGTGCGTACCAAATTCAAAGAAGAAATAAATAAGAGTCTGAGTTCTGTAAGGTTAGATCTAAGTCTTGAAAAAGGTAGAATTAGAGAAGAGAACTCAATTTATGATTTAAAGATCAAAGAAACAGACACCAGAATCGACGAAGAAATTACAAATATTCAAGTTCAAATCAATAGTGTCAAGACTCAAGTTATGCAATGGTTATTCGGTGTTTGTACAGGTACATTTGCCGTGGTTCTGGCGTATGTTCGTCTTATAAGCTAAGTTAATTTTTAAATAAGTGAATCTATTACATAAATAGAGTGATGAATGAATATACGGTACGATATAAATTATATGATATTATGCTTGAATTATTTAGATTTCAAATTTCAAAATGTATTATTAATGATTTTTGTTTAATTATAATCTATATAAAAAAATTCATTTTACTTATAATTTTTTCAAAAAATTTATAAGTTGAAGGTTTCCTTTAAAATTCTGATGGTGTCTTCTGGAGAGTTAACGGCATGACCAATAGTTCTTGGATCTTCGTAGATTTCATAATCGTTACCACCTTTGTAAGATTTATCACCAAAGAAATGGATTTGATCGAAATCCTTTTCAACGTGTTGTAAACAATAAGTTTTATCCCATCCAGTTGGGAAAACATCGAAGGAGATTTGACCACCAATAGAGTAAGTAAGAGCTAAATCTGGGAATTGAGCTTTGATAGCATCAACCATCTTAGCTCTGACCTTGTTTTCTAAATCGAATTTTTCATAATCATTTCTTTCTTGAGTAGAAGCATTTCTACCAATTGGAGAGACATTAATCATACCATTTCTGAATTCAATGAAAGTACCTCTTCTAACTGGTAAATCTAAATCAGATAAATATCTTAAGATGAATTTAACTAATTCATTATATTTGGTTTCACCAATCCATCCAATGAATGATTGAGAAGCTAATTTTTCACCTAATTTATAAGCGGTAAGACCGTTTTCACTGAAACAGTAGTCAAAATCACTTAAGATATTTGGACCTAATTGTTCTAATTGTTTACTGAAATCGGAACCACCAACGAAACCAATAGCACACTTTTTCTTCAAAGCAATTAAAGTTTCTTTCATTTCATCTGAAATGAATAATCTGGCTGGTGTTAAAGTACCATCAACATCAAAGAGACAGATGGTCTTTGGGAATTCTCTGGATGCAAAAGTGGACATATTAAGAAGTGTAAAGTTATGAGTTATGATAATAGAATGGAAAATTTATTGGAAATAAACCTATAAAAGAAACTAGCTGATATAAGAAATATCTATGGTTGTTAAATAAACAAGGACCAAATTCGATGAACATGGAACGTGTCGCTGATTTTCGTGCGCTACTACAAATTTCATTTTGACTTGTAACAATGAAAGCTAATTTTAGAGTGAGTGTGGTTTATTATATTACCATTTGCAGTATATATCTACACATTTCTATATGGATCTGCACGTTTCTTATATACCATGGTATATATATATATATATGTGGTATAGTGAGAAATAAATAGATAGATTTACCAAGTTGATATTATAAGATTATTATAATTTTATTGCGGAATGTTCCAACATTTTGATACTTAATGTATTTAATATATAGTATCGTTTTTTAGAGAATTAAACATATCAAAAATCTAAGCAGATTCTTCAGCAACGAAGTATTCTGGGAAGTTTTGCATGTTGTAGTCTAAAGAACCCTTCTTGGATAAGAATTTAACGAAAGCACCGTCATCCTTAACTTCATTGTTTTGTCTCTTAGCAACATATTCATCTCTGTTTAAGTTGGTGAAACCCCATTTCTTAGAGATAATAATCTTTTGTTGACCTGGGAACTTGTATCTAGCTCTTCTTAAACCTTCAATAACAACAGCCTTGTTGGAATCTTTAGTTCTAACAGAGAATAAAATTTGACCAATGGCAACTCTGGCAGCTAAACCATGTGGTTTACCCCAAGCACCTCTCATACCTTGTTGTAATCTATCGGCACCGGCACATGACAACATCTTGTTGATTCTTAAAACATGATGTGGGTGGACTCTGATTCTTAAATGGAATGATTCTCTACCGGAAACGGTTGTAATGTACTTGTTAGCACAGATACGAGCAGCTTCTAAAGCTTCAGAAGATAATTGTTCTAATTCGTTAGAGACTAAGTGGATACATAATGGGAATTCATCAACGGTAGCCTTCTTTCTACCTAAATCGAAGATTCTAACTTTACCATCTGGGACACCTCTGTTATATCTTGACTTTGGGAATGGTTTGTTCTTACAGTATCTGTAACATCTAGCTGGTCTTCTAGCCATTTTGAATGTTCTATTTGAATAAAAGGGAATAAGTTAGTATAAAAGTCTAATAGGAAGAAGAAAAAAGAAGAAGAAGCTTCAACAAAACTTAGGAATAAGTTAAATTTTTAAGTCACTGAAAATGAGTATTTGTCAGCATGCACCAAAAAAAAAGGAAAGCCAATTTTTTTTAATGTGGCGGCAATATTGTCATATATCATTGCGTACAGTACACAGTTCAATACATTGCTCTCTTATAATTTGTATTTGCCATTAACATTCCAACGAGTTGAATCCATTTGTTTTATACAGTGTAACTCTACAAAATGGAAAAAAAATCATCCTTTGAAAAATCATTGAAATGATGATGATCATACACTCTTGAAATTATTTAAAACTTGACTGATTCCACACACTGTTGAAGCTATTCTATTGCTCATGATGATGTACATACTTATTAATAAATGATAGTTAACTAACGGTATAACAGATTCAAGATTATTATGAATATGACGTTAATAATACTTAATAACAAGCACTTTTGATAAGTAGATGGTAGTAGACCAGACACCGTCAAACTGCTCAGCTCTTCCTTTCCTCTTTCCTCTTTCCTCTTTCTTTCCTCTGTCACTCTCTCAGTGCAAATTTTCATTTTCTCATGGCTGGTGTTCCGTGTGTGAGTTAACTGTGTGTGACTGTTACTTTCGGCAGATCACACCAAACACCTGATTTATAAGAGATATCGCTCAGCCACACATTTTGATTTAAACCACAAGCCACATGATAAGATACACCAGCCATCAATATCGAGCTAGCACAGCCTTCTAATGAACTGACGATTTTTAAACACGACATTTGCAGGGGTTGCAAAATGTGTACAGGTGTTTTTGGTATCTATCACGTGCACATAGTAAGTTTGAAAATTTTAGAAAAAAAAAATAAAAAAAAAATTCTAGATAGAGTAAGATAGATAATGTAAATAAGTGATTTTGATCTTGTTTCTTTTCTATTGGTATACCATTCACAGAAAGTTTCAGAAACGAATAACTACCTTCCTACATATACACAATGGGAAGATACTCTGTGAAACGTTATAAGACTAAGAGAAGAACAAAGGATCTTGATCTTATCCATAAGGAATTATCATCTCCAGAAACAATTCAATTTTTAAAACATCAAGTTCAAGATGAATCAAAACCTGGTTTGGGTCAATATTACTGTATTCATTGTGCTAAATATTTCCAAGATAATAATGCTCTTGCCTCTCATCTTAAGACCAAAATTCATAAGAGAAGAGCCAAGGAATTGTCTAAAAATCCTTATACTCAGTTAGAATCAGATGCTGCTACTGGTTTAAATCTTAATAAATTTATCGAAAAAGTTAATGATTATCAAACAAATGAACCTAGTAGATCAGTTATGGAGAAACAGTTATTAAGTACTTATATCGAAGAAAATGAAGAAAAGGATAGAATAAGGCATGCTGAGTTATACCCAGAAGAAGCAGCAGCAGCTGCTGCTGCTGAAGCTGAAGCAAAGGCAAAAGCTGAATCTAAAGCCGCTGCTATAATAGAAGAAGACATTGAAGTAGATGAAGTATTGGGTGACGAAATGTAAAAAAAAAAAGAAAATAAAACTATAACTATAACTATAACTCTTCATTTTAAAATTATTTGGCATTTGTGTTTTGTTTATTTGGGTTAACTTTCATTATATCATTATGTACATTTTTCTATAAAAAATCTCGTATATCGCTTTTAATCAAAAAAACAAGAAACAGGAATTGAAAATTAATGTAAAGTTTAAAATTATACAGGTACCAGAAAAGGTATTTGACTCAATTTGGTTATCTTAAATCTTTTATTGTAAATGGTAATCCATCTCTTATAATCACATGACCCAATTTGATATCTGAATTGATTCTATTACAATTCACATAAAGGTTATTCTCATCATGAGGATGGAAACCTGATTTATTACATCTGGTAATAGTAGGGATCCCTGGAGGATCAGTCAATCTGAAAACACCAAAATCAGTACCTAAACTAACAAACCTTTCATTTGGAGAACAAACTATTGCAATTGCTTCACTTAACATAATTTGATATGAATTTTGTGTATGTAAATCCACAGAACTTAAGAAACATGATTGCGTAGGGTGTGTATGAATCCACCCTAGTACAAATAAATCCAAATTATCAATAATTTCAAATAATTTTTCTTCATTTTTAGTATCACAAGTATTTTCAGTAGATTCTTGTTCTGGAATTATCAAATATGTTATGAAGAAAGCATTCCTTGATAGTTTCCCACATAATATTCCACATGTTTCGAAACCTTTCTTAGTATTAGGAGAAGCGATTTTCAAAAATTCTTCTTTCAATTTAGTTGATATAAATACTTGTCTCAATGGTGAACCACCTTCTGTAAAGTTAACAGTCTTATGCAATATTTTATTTGAATCATTCTCTTGATGTGATTTCGGTATCGATGATGAATCCTTTCTTGGTAAATTAGGAACTTGAGGTGGATTAGGAACTTGAGGTGGATTCATCGAAGTTGTTGTTGATCTCTTATCATCTTCAATCACTGTCGGAAGTTCAGGGTAAGACGTGAATACTTCCTTATCCGATATTACCTCATCATAATCACCACTCATGGATAAACTCCTTAATTGTTTCAATAATTTCTCTTCATCGGCTGAATCAAAAGTACTAACTGATGAGGAACTAGTTAATTTCCTCTGATGATTACTATGCGTACTAAGATGACTACCTCTTCTTTGTTGTATCTTATGTGATTCTCTGAGCTTATACAAATCTTGAAGTTTTTTCTGTTCTTTGATGAAATCATCATGATTCTTAATTATTATAGCTTTCAAATGCTCACACTCTTTCATAATCGGCTCCAAACCATTTATCATTCCCATATATTCCTTATACAACTTATTCTCTATAGAGCCTGGTTTAGAATTTTTGAAAAGCTTAAGCTGTGGATGTTTCACTAATTTATTGACTATCAAATCTATGAAACGATAATACAACTTGAACGCTTCAATGTAATAGTTTTGTGATGCATATGATTCTCCATGTTTTATCAGTCGATGTGAAGTTCTTAACCAAATCTTCAAAGAAATTTGATTTGAATACTCATAGTTTGTAGCATCATGAGTTATTTCTTTTATTCCAGGAGGAGGTGCCACCTCTGACATCTTCCTTAATGCTACTGTTTGTGATAGTTAGACTTATTGTAGCCGTATTGCCTAATAAAGCAAATAAACAAAACGTACCTTAAAGGTATATATAACCTTTACTAATTAGGACTAGTTAGATTTTTTTTTACGTTTTTAAATAAGCCGAGTGCGGCTCTTTATGATACATCCGGCTTACTTTATAGAGACAACCGTTTTTTTTTGGGTTTTTTTTTGTAAATCCTTAGGTTTTCATCTGATCAAATATATAACATTATTATTTACTTGTACATATGTATCACATTCTTGATAATAATGAACGGATGAAGACTTTCATCCTGACCAACCAAGGCTATGTAATTCTTTTCTAACTTCATCTTCAGTCTTAATCTTTAAAGTTTGGGTGTCTTCTAGAACACCACCTTTGAATTGTTTATCTTTTAATAATTCAATAGCTCTCAATTTCTTGAGTAATCTTCTAATCTTCTTTTCTTCTAATGATATAACCCCGCCAACAACTAATGATTGTGGATCTGGAGTAGATTGACTACTGGTTGGCGGAGATGGGGATTGAGTTTGAGACGAGTAGACATTATTATCAGTAGATTCGTTAGATCCAGCAGTTGAAGTAGTAGTAGTAGTGGCAGCAGCAGCTTCTTCATTTTTTTTGTTTAACTTATTGGCCCTTTTCTTTCTATTCTTTGCAGCAGCTTTTGATTCTTCAGTAGCTACAACTGCAGCTCCGGGTATTATTCTTGGTGTATCTTGTGGTGCTTGTTGTCTTGGGACAGGTGAAAATCCTGGAATGGATGAACTGCCAACTTTTTGAGCAGCTTCCATTTGAGATAATGTCTTTGGAGTTGATGATCCACTAGCTGAGGAAGAAGAAGCAGCAGCTCTTCTAGCATGTGGTGGTATATATGCACCAGCTGGTTTTTTATCACTAGAATTCAATTTAATTTTCTTTGCCATAAACTCAACAGCAGAAATATGAGGAGCACAACAATCATTGAGATCTTTAATTGGAGGGAAATCATTCAATGGTTGAAATCTCCAATCACAACTATTTAATTCTTGGAATTGTTTGACATAACATAATGTACCATTTGCATACCAAATTTTAACACAATTATCAACTCTAAGTCTTGGAGAAGTAGTTGCAGTTAAGATATAACGACCATCTGGTGACCATTTACAAACAGATGTATTAGCAGCTTGGAAAGAAGAAATTTTCTTAAATTGATTTGTTCTATCTAAGATATCAACATCACCTTGTAAATTACCAAAACCAGCAACTAATATATATTTGGCATGTGGAGAATATAAGATTGTATTTCTTGAATCTGGTGGTAAAGAATGAATTGAATTACCTCTTGCATCAAAGAAAGTTGTTGCAGCAGGCATAAATCCATGAATAACTGCAAACTCTCTTGAAGTTGGAGACCAAGTAATATCATGAATTGGACCATTTTTATCGATATCAATCCTCTGATCAAATGAACCGGATATACCTAATAAATAAAGAGTAGTTTCACCATAATAAGATTTATTTGTTGCATCAACATCTGTTGAGACTAATGCTAATAAAGAAGTACCAAGTGCATTCCATCTAAATTGACAAGTTTCACCTTTGAAAAATTGTTTTTGAGTAATTGGATTTCTAACGTTTGGTAAACTAAAGACTTTAATGAAAGAAGGTTTACCTTTATTTTCAGGTATAAATACAGCAATTGAAGGATTTTTACCTGGTGAAACTTGAAAAGATTGAATTTTACCAAATTCTTTCAAGTTAAGGGAATAAAGTGGTTTTTTAGAAGGATTTTCTTCATCAATTTTGAAAAATTCAATTTGAGTGGGACTTGTTAATCTACAAAATTGACTTTCATCAGATGTAAATTGAGGTTTCCAACCAGATTGTGATTGATTATTATAAGAATTGATTAAAGTAGCTGATTTTTTAGCTAAGTCCAATTTCCATACTCTAACATTTTCATTATAATTACCAGAATTATCATCTAATCTAACTGGTTTTGACCAAGTTGTTATGAATTTACCAGATGGTGAAAAATGGAAATCGAAAGTATCTTTCAATTCTAAGAAAATCAACAATTCGCCATTTGATGGATCTGTTATATAAACACCATTTGGTTGAGTATACGCAAATGCAGAACCATCTGATGAGAAAGATGAACTTCTACATTCTGATTCTGGCTTTGATGAGATAGAAATGGATTGGAAATTGGGTTGACATGAGATCAGTTCAACAGTTTTCGGTTGTCGACCTATTTCAAAATGGTTAGTATAAGGAAGAGAGCAAAAGCAAAAGCAAAAGCAAAAGCAAAAGCAAAAGCAAAAAAAAAAGAGGTTGAAATATTGATGATGTAAAACATATATATATATAGATATATATTTACTTTTTCAACTCAAGACTAACATACAATAAATCTCTGGGATCTTGGACATCTTGTGAGTATGTATAAAGTATTGGATATGACACAGTTGTATATACGATAATCAAAAAAGGATCAATCAAATTTACGTGAAGTTTCTAAATTGTTCTTTCAGCATATGTTGAAATCAAAAGAAAAAAAATTGGTGAGCGCTGCGAAGATCGTTTTGAGAAGGATTGGCATTTACACGCTATATATAAAATTTGATAATTTGACTTATTTTAGAATTATGGCTTTTATACTAATGAATATAATCATTGAATGGAATTATCTAGCAATTTACATATAAGATCATATATATATATAGATATAGACAAGTGGTTACCTAGATAATCAATGCTTGTTTTTTGTTTTTAGTCAATAATGATCAGATTTTAAGATGAAATCTATTGATTTATTCGTAAATCCAAGCAGTCATAGTTGGCTTGTAGTCAACTAATTCTTCTTTCTTGAACCATAAAGCAATTTCCTTGTTAGCGTTTTCAACAGAGTCGGAACCGTGAATGATGTTTCTACCCATGTCTAAAGCAAAGTCACCTCTGATAGTACCTGGAGCAGATTGTAATGGGTTAGTAGCACCTAATAAAACTCTACCTTGTTTAACAACATCCTTACCTTCCCAAACGGTAGCTAAGACTGGACCAGACATCATATAAGATAATAAAGATGGGAAGAATGGCTTAGATTGTAAATCAGCATAGTGTTCTCTTAATAATTCTTCTTTGGCAAAAGTTAATTTGATACCAACTAATTTGAAACCTTTGTTTTGAAATCTTCTTAAGATTTCTGGGAAGATACCTCTTTGGACACCATCTGGCTTAACAGCAATAAAAGTTCTTTCGGAATTGGACATTTTGATTAAATTTATTTGGTTATAAATAGAATTGAAGAGGAGAAGAAATCAGAAGTAAAAGAAAAGTAGAAGAAAGTGAAGAAATATCTAGTCAAAAATTCAAAAATTTCATCCAATTGAGTTCTCGAATCGCTCAATTCAATTCGCTGGCAAATGGGAAAATTTGAATTGAATAAATTTAGAATTTTAGTTCGCAAAATGGAGAAACGGCGGTGGTGGGGAGTGAAATCAGCGACGCAAAGAAAAGGTCGGCGTCGGGTCTGTTTTAATGGGATTTTTAGTAACACGGTATTAGCACATACACCTAAGACCAAATCGAGTGAGCCTTCTATTGAAATGTAAATAAATAAAGAAAGGAAGAACTTTTGTCACGTAAATGGAAAGTAGTATAGGGAAACTACCCACTCTACTCTAAAAATCACATAACACAATACACGCAGATATGGAACACCCTGCGACACCAAGGGTTGCGCCACCAGCCGGTACAAAGAGATCTCCTACCACTCCTTTAACCCCTTCTCTAATTCAAGGAAACATCTTCAAAAGATCAACTTTGATAAAGACGAATGCAAAATTAACAACAGATACTCAACAGATATCACAGATACAGGCAAAGAGTGATAGTAAAATCAATAACAATAATAATGACAATGTGTCAGAGGGATATATTTCATTAGAATCAGAACTTTACAATATAAATATATCGAAATTGAATTGGTTAAAAGATCAAAAAATCAAAAGGTTACAAGATGACCTTGAATTCCTAGAAATTGAGAGGAAATTCAATGCATGATTACATCGCTTATCTTATCTAGTCCACACTATTTTATTTTTTATTTTAATTATACTTAGTTTATCTATTAATTTTTCACGCACGAACAACTTTATCAACACAACTTGCAAAATAATCAATATTATTTTCATTTAATCCGGATACCGATATACGTGAAGATGGTGCCATATAGATATGATATGTTGATTTCAAATCTTCAACTTGTTCCGGCTTTAATCCAAGGTATGAAAACATACCACTCTGTCTAACAATATGCTCCCAATTCCCTGGTGTTTTCAATTCTTTCAATTTATTATATAATAATTCACGCATTAATAAAATTCTATTAGCCATTGTTTTAATATCATCTTTCCATTGCTTATTTAATTCAACATCATTCAAAACTAAATTAACAACATTAGCTCCAAATGATGGTGGATTAGATACTTCTACTCTTTGAATTCTTTCTAAAACACTTTGAACATTTTTAGTATATTTAGAATCTGGTAAAACTACTTGAATAACACCAACTCTTTCTCCGTATAAACCTAAATTCTTGGAAAATGACATGGTTGTAATACCAGATGGTATATTCAATTCATTAAAGAATAAATCAATTGGTTCAGCATCCTTTGTCAAATCTCCACTATTAAAACCAAGATATGCACAATCAAAAAATGGGAATAATGATTTTTTAGTAATTATCTTTGCAAGTTCTTTCCATTGTTTAATAGAAAAATCAAATCCTGTAGGATTATGAGAACAAAGATGTAATACTACTATAGATCCATCTTCCATATTGTTAAAATCTTCAACTAAATTTTTAAAATCAATTTCCTTTTTTTCAGAATTATAATATCTATATTCACCAATTTGGAAACCTACAGCTTCAAAGACACCATCATGATTGGGCCAAGTAGGATTTGATAAATATACTTTATGATTTAAACCATAATATTTGGCTAAATAAATTGCACCAACATGAATTGAACCTGTACCGGAAATTGCTTGAATTGATGCAATCTCATCTTTAGCAATTCTATTAGAATCCTCACCAAATAATAAAGTAGTAGCAGAGTCTCTTAAACTTTTAAGACCAGCAATTGGTAAATACTCATGCCCTGAATCTAACAATTTGTACTTTGCCATTCTGACACTTGGCAGAACCCATGGATTACCATTGGCATCACGATAAGCACCTTGACCAAGGTTAACTTTCTTATCAAAAGTATCAGCTTTATAATCAGCTGTTAATTTGAAAAGAGCATCTGGTGCGTAATAAGGAACTGACTCTAAGTAAGACATTTGATATTATTGTAGAAGTAAGACCTGATGATACAGTTATCTTCACTGACAAAACCTGAACTAAGTTTGATCGTCGTACTAATTTTTTTTTTTTGATTGCCTTTGCCCTCCTATCTATACGAGGTCCCTTTAAGAAAAACCCTAAAACATATAATACGGAAGGATGATCCCGCACACTTCCGCATCGGGCAAAAGGCTGAAACAGAAAATTCCTTTGCGGTAAGCTGATCCGCCCCTTATCCGAGTATTGCATGCGGTACAGTCGCTTATTTGTATCCGGTTTTCGACGCGCGTCGCCAGGGGTTGATAAGCTTAAACTTTTCACCCCATACAGATTTCATAAACTCAGGGTTCCATCTTCAATATATGTCCACAGCTATTACATAGGCTCACAGCATCAAGTAGACATCGTTTAAATGTTGGATTAATGATACGTTTGCTAATACTAATCGTTATCATAGTAGTAATAATCCTTTATAAATCATTAAATTAGAAAGTAACTATATATATCTCTAAACTATTCAAGCTTCAATTGGTTTCAAGATGACAAGACAATCACCTGGATTAACCATATCATTCTCATCAACAATAACCTCTAATATTTCATAATCTTCGACACCTTCTTTTGCAGTCTTGATTCTCATTGGGATTTCCATCTTCATCGCCTCTAATATAATCAATACATCAGATGCTTTTACTATTTCACCTCTCTTGTAACTGATCTTGAATACATTAGCGGCCATTGTAGCATCAACTCTGATATTGTTAGGATCATTCAAAATAGCTTCATCGGCATTTTTGCTATCTTTACTGGCTTCCTTTTCCAAGAGCCATTGTTCATATAAGCGATTCTCTCTTTCTTTAATTTTTGCAAATGCAATCTCTTGTTTCTTTGCGAGCTCTTCATAATCATCCTTAATATCATCTAAGAACTTACCATAAGCCCCAAAATCAAACTCAGTTGTAGAAGTTTCAACTTCCAAATGACCAGACACAAGCCCTTTATTTAGTTCATCCAATTTAGCCTCATCAACTTCATAGAATTGAACTTGATCAAAACATTGGAAAAACCATGGTTGGCCCTTGAACATTTTTATTCTTGAAAAAGTATCCCAACAAATGTTTGGTAGAGTCATACCCCACATTTGATAACCACCAGCAGAATCAATAGAATAAATAGAGTGTGAAACACCAGCACTACCAATGGCACCTCTTGGAGTAAATGTTCTTGCAGGGTTGTATTTTGGTCCTTTAAATCTTAATCTTGGATCAGGATGAACTAATAGAGTATTAGCACATAAAAATGAAGCACAAGTAACAACAACTGGTGATTTTAAAACAAGTTCCTTAAATTGATCATATGTATCTAAACAAGTAGCTTCCATTAAGAAATCCTTATTGCTTGGTAAATAAGATGCATATGGTCTTTGAGAGTGCATATAACGCTGAATACAATGATCAATCGCAGAATGGTCAAAACAAACAGGCAACTTATACAAAGTTGATGTGACCTTCAATTCACTTGTTGGTGGTAATTCTTTCTCTAATTGGGATAAAGCCTTGATTATTTTAGAACGATCAATTGTTAATGGATCAAACAAAACTGAGAAACCTGAGGTTGCAACGTCACATCTGATTATCGAACTCTTGATATCTGGATTGGATGACAAGTACTCTTCAAATCTGTCTAACAATACCTTTTGACGTCCATTGTTTGATAAAAGATATTTATCTATACCAAATTCACCAAGAATCATACCTTCACCAGCTTGACGTAAATTGAAAACAGGTAACTCTTTGGAAGCATCACGATGATATAAAATTGGCTCCTCAATAGTTCCTCTATCATCTAATGAGTCATCAAAAGGTATTGCATTGGATTCGTCAGGTTTCGTCTCTAAGTATTTCAAGTAATCTGCTCTTGATTTACTCAGTTTAACAGCATCTTCAAATCCAATCAACTCAAATTTAATTCCCGCACCTGTTTTGGCTTGTCCAAACTTCCACCAATCAGCCTTTATAGGAACAGAAACACAAACAAATCCAGACAAGGTACCACCGTCAACTCCAAATAAAGTCATGACAGAACCAACAGCACTCAAACCACAAACAGGATAAGGATATTCCAAAATATTACTTGGATGAGAACCACCATCACCACCACTTTCTCTTGAAAATTTGAGAGCAGGACCGTCAAGTCTTTGAGCACCTCTGTTAGAATTCAAATTAACATAGTAAGTTGTGTCATACAAAGCATCTCTACCTTCTTGACCCACAATTTCGTCAGAATCATGAGGCCCTCTAAGCATTCTGATTGTCCATTCATGATTCTCAGGTAAGTCAAAGTTTGGTCTACATTTATTAGGAAGAGAGTAACCAAAGCTCACTCGATCTTTCTTGTAATCAAATCCAATAACTGATAAACAATCCCCTGGTAAGATAATTCTACCTTGGTGACCACCTAAGTTTAAGGCTGGAGAACACGATTTGGAACCAAGATATTCAGCAACATCGGGAAATCCACCTTTGATAGTCAAGTAACATTTTGAACCATGTCCCAAGGCCATTCCTATTTCAACCACGGTGTTGGAAGGAATATCAATAGCAGTAAACATTGGTAAATCATCTCTTCCCTGAATCTTAAACTCAAAAGGAGCACCAGTAAGGCAAATTGTTGCAGGAGAATGAAATTTAATAACAGGACCTTTTACGGTGATCTCCAAGCTCTCACCATTAGTATCGTTACCAACAATAATGTTACCTATTTGTAATGAAAGTGGATCAACAGGACCACTCAGAGGAACACCACCATTATAGTTAGTACGACCTGGAAAATCTTGAATAGAAGTATAAATACCAGCTTCTTCAAATTCAATAAGACATGGTTTAAACTCAAATGATTTCGATAGAAATGAAGTTAAGGTAAATCCATTTCTGAAGTTATTGCTTTTCAAGATTTCCTTACAATACTCAATATTCGTTGGTGGGCCTTGTAGCTTAATATCTTCCAATAGATTTATCATTCCATTGATTGCAGCATCTCGAGTCTCTGCCCAAACCATAATTTTAGCTAATAAAGGATCGAAGTAAGGTGAGATTTTGGAACCTGTTGAAACCCAATGATCAATTCTGACCTTACAGTTTCTTCCTGTTTCTGGAAACTCAACTTTATGAAGAATACCTGGCGAAGGTTGAAAGTCTCTAATAGGGTTTTCAGCATATGCTCTGCATTCGATTGCATGACCATAGGGAATTGGAACACCATCTTCCGTGACTTTGTAAGTTCCCATTGCTTTCATGACACTCAATGGAATACCAGGATCCCCTCTTAATTGATACTCTGTCTGAAGAAGCATCATATAAACAAGGTCCACGCCATAACACAACTCGGTAATACCATGTTCAACTTGAAGTCTGGTATTCATCTCCAAGAAATAAAATTCGCCGGTATCATTATCAACTAAAAACTCAACTGTACCTGCAGATCTGTACTTAACACCTGAAGCTAGAGCACACGCGCATTTGCAGAGATTTTTACGAAGCTCAGAATGATTGTATTCTTTCAGTTCAATGAATGGGCTTGGTGCTTCTTCAATTACCTTTTGATGTCTACGTTGTATAGAACATTCTCTTTCACCAAATGCAAGAACATCACCATCACCATTACCAAAAACTTGAACTTCAATGTGACGACCGTTCTCCACGTACTTTTCCAAAAATACGTCGCTGTTTTTGAATAGCGAAGTTCCTCTTGATTTGACCTCTTCCAAATTTGCTTTTAGCTCACTCTCGGAGTGACAAACTTTAAGACCCATTCCACCCCCACCTGCTGAAGCCTTCAACATAACAGGATAACCAATTATAGAGGCTTCTTTAGTGGCATGCTCAAGATCTTGAATCAACCCCGAACCTGGAACAACTGGAACATTGTTTTTGACTGCCAAGTCTCTGGCAAAGTGCTTCAAGCCAAAACATTCGACAGTTTCCGAGGTTGGTCCAGCAAACAAAATACCTTCAGCTTCTAATGCTGCAGTGAAATCGGAGTTTTCAGATAATAATCCATACCCTGGTACAGCAACCTGACATTGAGTTTCCTTCGCAACTTTAACAATCTCATTGATATCAATATAAGCAGTAGCACCTGTACCTGGGATCAATACAGCTTCATCGGCCTCTAATACATGTAGAGAATCCACATCTTCCTTACAGAATATTGAAACTGATCTCAAATTAGCCTAGCAATAAAATGTGATGTTAGTATTTTGTCCAGCTTCATACGCTTGATTATTAGATACATACTTCTTTACATGAACGAATTATACGACATGCAATTTCACCACGGTTAGCTACAAGTACTTTCTTTACTTTTTCAAACTCCATTTTGTATATGGTCTATTTAGCTTCAAAAGAATGTGAATTGTATACTTGAAAAGTTAAGAGATTCTTTGTTCAGACTGAAATATAAAACAAAACTTTCAATCCCTCTCCTTTCCCCCACTTATTGAATAAGGGCAGCCTTTGAGTTAGCCGCTAAAGATAGCAGACAAATGAAATGTACCCGCTGAAAGTTATGTAACGAATGGTACACCCATGAAATCAGAATCTGATTGGCCTCAAATAGAAGAATATCTACTGATAAGAAATTCACACTTTTCGGAAGACAGAAAGCGAGCTCTAATTCTTCCTCGCACTAAAATCGGGACGAAAAGAAATCTTAACGCAGATAGCGATCTTTTAGGAAGTTTCCGGAACGAGGCTGACCCCACATCACCGAGCCACCGCTGCATGTATGCTGGTTTTCCAAATTCTCCTTGAAGTTTGAAATATTCAATTCTTCTTCATTTTGAGTCATCATAGATCAATAATATTTAACTTTGAGTTTTTCATGTTTTGTGAATCTTACTTTTTCTTGTAGCTGAATTTGAATTCTCTCAGATTCAAAAAGTCATACTTCTACTTTTGAATACATTACGATCAAATTTTGATTACTCTTAAAAATGTCCGAATCACGTTTATCTGGAGACGCATTACCAAACAAGCTCTTGAAAAGGTTTGAAATGAACTGTGATATGGGAGAAGGATTTGGAAGATGGAAAATGGGTCCTGATGATGAAATTATGCCATACATTGATTCTGCTAATGTTGCTTGTGGATTTCATGCTGGTGATTACAACATTATGAAACATACTGTTCAAATGGCAAAAAAATATGGAGTACGTGTAGGTTCTCATCCTGGTTTACCAGACAAAATAGGATTTGGTCGTAGACCGTGGATGATTGCCCCTGAAGAGATTTATAACATGATCCTTTATCAAACTGGTGCATTGAAGGCATTTCTAGATGCTGAAGGCGTCCCACTGGCTTATGTGAAACCTCATGGACAATTGTTTTTTTACATTGATCAGGATGAGGATGTTATGAGAGCTGCTTTGAGAGCAGTCAAAACATTTGGTGTTCCAATGGTTGGAGCCAAAAGTTCCAGGTATTTGGAAGTGGCAAAAGAGGAAGGCGTTGAGTTGATTCAAGAATTTTATTGTGATATCGATTGGACCTCTGAAGGTAGACTGGTTCCTCCTGCAAAATCAAGAAATAAAACACCCCAAATCATCTACGATACTGTTTACCAAGCTGGAATGACTGATAAAACAGAGGATGTTGACGGAAATGAATTAGACCTTAACTTCGGAGGTATTCCTTTTAGTGTTTGTTTACATTCTGATATGCCAAACGCTTTGGACAATATCAAGAAAGCTAGAGAGGCAATTGATTCGGTAAACAAGTCCAAAGGTTTCCCGCTAAGAGAAACAATTTGAAATAAGAAAATTTATGTAATTCTTTTTTAACTCCGATTATATAATTTATATCATACTTGGTAGTTCAACAAGAAAATAAAGAGTTTGCAACAAAGGAAGGCGCATATATGTAAGAAAAGAAGTACCAATCAATCTTTCCATATTATCTCCGCCAAGATTTAGAAAAGTTTTAGAAGATCGTGTCATAATCAGTGCAGTGCTGAAAATCCAAACAAACACTTGATTGTCCTCCCTTCGATAAGGTGGCACTTGTGCCTTAGCGGTAAGGAAGTCAAACCTATATCAAACCGGTAATTCGATTCCTTTACTGCGCGAGTTCCGATATGTTTTGCTATTATATCCTGTGATTAATTTGGCTCTATCTTGATCAACAATAGAGATAGACCTAGTTAGGTAACTTGCCTCCCTGATAAGTTGAGGACACCACCTTCGATTGCGTATAATAAAATATTAGCGGATACCAAGCTTCAGTGTAGATAGGGAGTTCCGATAAGCCTCGAGCATGCATTCTTCCCTATAATCTTTCTTAAAATTATTTAATATATAGTATTTTCTTTCCATTCTTAATGACAGATACTATTAAGTTTCAGATTGATACTGGAATTCACTAGAGAGTATATTCAATTGCAGGGCAACAAACAAAATGGCAAGTGAAAATACAATTGAATTATTTTCTAAAGGATGGGGTTATGGCTACATCATCGGGGTAGGATTTGCTTTTGCGGTGATCATGGTAAGTATCTCCTGGATTCTTTCAAAATATATGAACGAGGTCCAAGACTCAGAGATGCTGATGACTGCCAAAAGATCCATCAAAACAGGTTTAACAGCTAGTGCTGTTGTTTCTTCGTGGACGATTGGTAGTACTTTGTTACTCAGTTGTACGGAGACATATACCTACGGTGTCGCTTCTGCTTGGTGGTATGGTGCTGGTGCCTGCGTTCAAATTGTCATTTTCTCTACTGCTGCTATGGAATTGAAAAGAAGGGCACCAAATGCTCATACTTTTCAAGAGTTTATTCGTACTCGTTTTGGACCATACACTCATATTATCTCCCTGTGCTATTCATTGGGTCAACAAATCGTTTACTCATGTAACTTGCTTATTAACGGTGCTTCGGTCTTCAGTAATCTTACCGGGATTAACAACGATGCTGCCATTGTTATATTCCCTATCGGTGTAACAATTTATACTTTACTTGGTGGTATCAAGGCAACATTCTTAACTGATTGGACCCACGGTGTTATTATTTATATTATGATGTTGGTCTTTTCTTTCAGTTGTTATGCTACTAGTGAAAGTGTGGGATCTCCTGGTAGACTATGGGAGTTGCTTAACATCGCAAGTGAAAGAAGAGATATTGTTGGCAATGCTGAAGGAAGTTTATTAACTTTTGATTCTCGTCAATCAGGTTTATTTGGTTTAGTGTTATTTGGAGCAGGATGGGCAGCTTCTGTTGATTCTCAACTGTTTCAAAAGGCAATTGCTTGTGACATGGGTAGCCCCAAAAATAGATTTTCGGGTATCTTAGTATCATATACATTGGGTTCAATTTGTTGGTTCACTATTCCATTTGTATTAGCCACAACTTTAGGTTTAGCTTGTGCTGGATTAGAAGGAACTGAATACTTCCCTACAGCATCACGTTTTATGACTTCTGAGGAAATTGGTGCTGGTTTGGTCATGCCATATGGTGCTTACGCTTTGATGGGAAAGACAGGAATGTCCATGGTATTGACAATGGTTTTTATGGCTGTTACTGCTGCCTTTTCATCTGAAACTGTTGCTGTCTCATCTTTGATTACTTATGATATATACAAAATTTACTTCAACCCTGAAGCCAAAGGTAAAAAGCTTGTTATGGTTTCCCATTGTGGTGTTATTGCATTTGCCATTATTACCATTGGTTTAGGTATTGGTTTGGCACATGCAGGCTTCTCAGTTTCATTTATCACAACTGTTTCTGGTATTGTTGTTAATGTCTGTGTTATTCCAATGGGATGCTCTTTATTCTGGGATAAGATGACAGGATTCAATTACTGTATGTCATCTCTTATTTCTTCTGGTATTGCACTTGCAGTTTGGCTTGGATATACTGCACATCAATCAGGTAATAACATCTCACTTGCAACATTATCCACCAATGAGGCTTTGGCTGCAGGAAATACAGTTGCTATTTTCTGCCCCATGATATTCATTCCTATATTCTATTTCCTGAAGAAACCAACTGAAGCTTTTGACTGGAAGAAATTGTTAACCATCAAACAAGATGATAACGAAGACTTTGACAAGAGTCATGGTATTACAAATGTCTTATCACAAGAAGAAGCTACAGAATATGTTGTAGAGGCTGCTGTAGAAAACGATAAGTTTATGGTTAGCCAAAGAAATATTGGTATATGTGTTGCTTCATTCTTAGTTTTCTTTTATTTGATTATTTTCCCATTACCTTTATATGGATCTCATTACGTCTTTTCAAAGAATTTCTTTGTTGGGTGGGTTGTTGTTATGTTTTTGTGGGGTTTCTTTGCAGCCATAACTATTACTCTTCTTCCAATATGGGAAGGTCGTCATGCCATTATTAATCTAGTAAAAGTCATGCTGGGTAAAAGCTCTAAGCCCGATGGAGATATTTATTTTGTTAAATCAAGAGAGTCCGTTAATGCAGCTACTATAGATGGTGCACTAGGAAAGGAGCAGACCGAAGTTGTTGTCAATGAATTTGATTCTGAAAAGTCCAATTAGTGCTGGTGCTAGTTTAGTTTTTGATATATCATTTATTAAATTACTTGTCATATAGTTTTTCGAATAATCTTTATTATCTTTTATACGACTTTCTTTGATTTTTTTTTCTTTTTGATATACTTTTCAATATTTTTAATACTCCTATCTTTTTTTATCGTTCCAATTCCCTTTTTTAATTATATCTTATTTTTCTATTTGTATTTCTTTTTCTTAATAATTCTGCTTTCTATTCTTCTATATAAACACACTCAATATAACCCCATAAAAACTTGATACTAAGAGTTGATTTTAATTCAGGTTAACATGTTGCTGGTGGATTTTTAGAAAAAGAAAAACAACTAATAAAAGTATTTTAATAATCAACTATGGAAAAAAACTTATTAAAGAATTTATTTAAACTCTGCCTCGACTTCAAATAATGTGTCACACAAAGCTCTAACAATAATATCCGCTTCATCTTTAGTTAGGGTGAAGGAAGGAGCCACGGTTACGTGACAACCCACTTTACCATCAATAGTACCACCATATGACATACAAGTAATGCCCTTCTCTAAAGTCCTGTTGGCAATCTTACCAGGAATGTCAACTTCAGCAGCGAAAGGTTCTTTGGTATATTTATCTTTAACAACTTCGATGGACCAAAATGAGCCAGCACCTCTGACTTCCCCAGCAATTGAGCAATCTTTCAAGATTTCCTTCAGTTGAGCCCCTAAATAGTTCCCTGTCTTGTAGATGTTTGGAATAAGGTTATCCCTAGCTATTTTTTGTTGAACGGCTAAACCAACTCTACAATTGAAATCGTGTGAATGATAAGTTTGAGCTCCCGCAATAAATCCAGTACCGTTGTCAAACACATCTTTGATCTTTGGGGAGATCAATAAACCGGCTAGGGTAACATAACCAGAACCAATAGTCTTACCAACAGATTGAATATCTGGACCACCTGTGGTCATAAATTGCTCCCATGTATGGAGTGTACCACATCTACCCATTCCACACATAACTTCATCTAACATAAATAAGACTCCATATTTATGGCAAACAGCTTTACAACCATCTAGGTAACCTTCTACAGGAGTTGGAGTTCCAAAAGTCGAGCCACCTACTGTCTCTAAGATGACACCAGCAACTTTAGTTGGATCAGAAGCAATGATAGTATCTTCAAGCTCTTTGACCAGTCTAGCAGAATACTCCTTTTCGGTCTCGCCCTCTTTCATGTGACGGTATGGATAACATTGGGAGATTTTAGGAGTCTGATCGTCTGAAAGTAAAATGTCTTTGAACATTGGTTTTCTAGAACCATCACCTATAGACAATGCACCAATAGTGTAACCATGATATGATTGTTTTCTGGAAATAAACTTATACCTTTCTGGTTCTCCGTTCTCAATATGATATTGCTTCATGATCTTCAAAGCGTTTTCGTTAGCTTCAGAACCTGATCCGGTGAACAGAGCAGAAGAGAATGCTCCATGAGATCTGTCACATATAAATTTACCAAGATCTTCAGCTGCATAGTTTGTGAAAAATGCACCGAAAGTATAAACACTCTCGGCAGCAGCTTTTTGCATCTCAGCAATAATTTCTGGGTCCTGGTGACCTACTGATGAAACAGCAGCACCAGACACCGCATCCAAAATTGTTCTACGCTCCTTGGTATTTGGATCCTCAATGGTCAAGTAAAGGCCTTTACCACCAACGGCCATCGGTTTTAATTTAGAAACATGACTTTGAAAGATGTATGACTCATTTTTTTGAACAGTCATCTTCAGTTTTGATTGTATTAGTGAAAAAGAATCTAGTAAGAGTGAGTATTTATCTTTGTGACAAATATATTGGAATAAAGATCTTGTTGATAGGATACAGGTCTCTTTATATATCCATTCATTGATCTCTTGTAGTCAAATGCTTCCGCTTTATCTTGGAAAAAATATTACCTAAAAAGGTAATTGTAAAAAAAAAATCGAGAATCTTATCAGATAGGAATTTAGCGCTTGTCGCTGTCACTTTACCTGAGTGATAAGTTGCTGGAAAAATGTGTCTTATTTTCAATTGAACCAGGATGGACACTCTGTTTTAGTCTCTATTGGACTAATATTGAGTTTTAGTAGCTATCAATGTCATCATATTTTCATTATTTTTTTTCCTACTTTTCATCAACTCACTTGAATTTACACATTCTGTTCCACTTTAAGTCAATTCGTCAAACCATCTCTTTGCATAAGTAAGATTGTGACTGGAAGGAACTCCAATACTGTTGTCAAAAACCGATAACAAAATATTTACTTTTGGAATTCCCTCGAAAGCTGGTCGCTTCTATCCGTTTTCGTGAGCCGCTAAGAAGCCCGCAAAAAAAAACTGGAGATATTTGAGCGAAGTTGGTAGGTCAGCGTCCTCACCGACGCCAGTAGATGAGACTATACCACGCCTGGCAGCATGCGCAAAACTCCTTCAGAAATGTGAAATTATATAGCTCAAAAAGTAATCGAAACGTTTGAGCTGTCCTCGTTAGAAATATGATGAGGTATATCTAAAACTTGATAGTAAAATATTAAGGAGAGATAGAACATCCGATATACAATTGATCTAACGAAGAGGAATTAATATATGGATCTATTTATTCCCTTTGTAATAACCCGAGACATAATTTATAGTGGAGAAGTAAATGATCATGGTGTTTCATGTAATGTAAGATATTGCAACTCATGCAATCTGAAACATAGAGGAACCACTCAATTCAATTAAGGACTTGGTGCATGATGCATCAGGTTGATTTCAGATCATGTAATGAGGTGTGAATACATGAGGTTAGGGCAACGATGGTGTCCATTGCGATTATCATACTATCTAATTTTAATGTATGAAAATGCGGATTCGTTGAACAGAAATGCTACGCCTACACGTGTGTTGTTTCGCATGTATATATACAAGAGATTTACTGGTAGTCAAAAGTATATCCCCCTTCGCTGAGGAATTTGCGCATCTATCTACCATAATCACTATGTTGTGAACGAATAAAACTCCGCCAGATGCTCCTCATTCGCAAAGTCATATCCGAGGTTTACCATATTCTTTTACGCTAGCGTATGGTAGCTAAAACATGATTCTCATGCATATCAATGTATGAGGTCGTATTTATGCCTGGTAAACTTATCTCTTGTTTGCCTCTAGACTGCTGACCAAAATGTTCAACTAAGTGGAAGTAAAAAAAGAAAGAGAAGAAAAATTAATGGCAGTGCGGGCTAGATGACTCAAGATGATATCTCAATTTGGCAATATGACTCAATTTTCATTCAAAGAATTTGAGAACTATCAATACAGGGTTGCCTTACAGCAGTGCATAAATTCCCATGAAAATTGAGCTCATGAATATATCACTATTTCATTCTTTCCTCTTCTTTCCTCTTCTTTCCTCTTCTTTCCTTTTCTTTTCTTCTTTGATTTCCGATAACAATAAAATCATGATATCATTTCTGAACAGTAAAGCAATCTTGAAGCCATCATTCAAATCTAAAGTGACTTTCAGATTGATTCACCACCTGTCAAACGATACTTCCAAGGTACGCCAACCTGGGAACATCTTGAATTATGTTGCCTCGGTTAACGAGACAATTCATGATTGGAAGAAATCAGAGATTAGAGAGATTTATCATTCTCCATTGATGGAGCTAACATTTCAAGCCCAACTTCAGCACAGAAAGTTTCATGATCCAACTAAGGTGCAATTATGTACTTTAATGAACATCAAAACTGGTGGATGTTCGGAAGATTGTAAGTATTGTGCTCAGTCTTCAAGATATCAGACTAATGTTAAAGCAGAGAAGATGGTCCCTGTCGAAGAAGTTATCGAGGCAGCTAAAGAGGCAAAAAGAAATGGTAGTACCAGATTTTGTTTAGGTTCTGCTTGGAGAGAAATGAAAGGGAGGAAAAGTGCTCTTAACAGAATTGGTTCTATGGTTACAGCAATAAACGATATGGGAATGGAAAGCTGTGTAACTTTGGGTATGATTGAGGGCGAGCAATTAAAGGTTTTGAAAGATGCTGGACTCACAGCATATAATCACAACATTGACACTTCGAGAGAACATTATCCAAATGTAATTACCACAAGAAGTTATGACGACAGGCTGAAGACAATTGACAACGTTCAATCTTCTGGAATCAGTGCTTGTACAGGTGGTATCTTAGGTCTTGGCGAAACTGAGGAAGACCATGTCGGGTTTCTATACACTTTGGCAACCTTGCATACGCACCCTGAAAGTTTGCCTATAAATAGACTTGTGCCAATCAAGGGAACTCCAATGAATGAAATCGTAAAAGACAAAAAATTGGCATTTGATGAAATCTTGAGAACTATTGCAACCGCAAGATTAATCATGCCCGAATCAATCATTAGATTGGCTGCGGGAAGATATACCATGAAACAACATGAACAATTTTTATGTTTCCTTGCTGGATGTAATGCCATTTTTACTGGTAAAAAAATGTTGACTACAATGTGCACAGGTTGGGATGAAGATAAAGCTATGCTGAAAAGCTGGGGACTTGAACCTCTTGAGAGCTTTACAAGCACCAAAAAACAAATTAGTCCTAGAATAGATAATAGAGCTGATTATTCAACCAATTCCGTATTCAACGAAAAGGTTGTTGTTTCGTCTACTAACGAAATTTGATAACAAAACATACATAATTCCATATTCAATAAAACTTAACCATAAAAACATTCAATTAAGGTACTTAACAATATATAAATTACAAAATCTAGATGATAACTAGCGGTCTATAATGCCTTCTGTAATTGACAAACTTATCAAAACGACTAAGACTTTTTTACCATTCGTAAGCAGAGAAACCGTTGGTCTGACTCAAATAAGCTATTTACTTCGGAGCAGTTATCAAACCGATCGATAATAGATAAGGTGACGTTACATCATAAAATATCAATCACCTCAACTAGTCTGGAGTATATGGAGTGTGTTATTTGAGATCGGGAGTGATTCGAACTGGTTTTGTATGGGGAAATTAGGGCGGTGTAAGGGGAATTGAGACAAGTCTTTATGTGAGATCCGGAGTGTTTATTCAAAATTTGGAGTGTTTTTCTGAAATTTGGAGTTTTTTTCTGAAATTTGGAGTGCCTTTTTGAAATTTGGAGTGTTTATTTGAAAATTTGGAGTGTTTTGTTTTTCGCGACCTAATTAGGAATGTGAGTATCTATTTTCGGATGAGTACCCAATTAGGAAGTAAAGTCTGAGAGTACCCATTTAGGAAGGTAGGGGGATAAGTAATGAGTTGGTATTGTGATATTTAAGGAAATAAAGGAAGATGAAAGGAGGGAAGATGAATAAAGAAATTGTTGGAAAGAAAGATAAAAAGATTAGCTATTGAAGACAATTGGTACTGATTGAAATTGATAATGAAAGAAAGAAAGGTAGGTGTGAGTGAGATTAATATTAAGTGAAAAGAATGAAGTATTTGTTAGAAGTTAGGTTATGATGATGTGATAATAATGATAGTTGGAAGGTAAATGATTTTAGGTTAAAGATAAAGTAGCGTAAGAAGTATTACTAGTAAGTTGTTGATATGGAAGAAAGATAATTTGTAGCAGTTAGATATGTAGGATTGATAGTGAATTAGAAGGTTGAGCCTTTTAAACTAACTAAGTTGGTAATTGGTGAAGTTAATGTATTAAACGTTTGGAAATGTATGGAAATATGAGAGGTATGAAGAGCTGATGTTCAAAGAAAAAAAGGAGGTGATCAGTTGTATTAAGTTCAGAAGAAATCAATATTGTTGCGGTGAATATTATAGATGAAAGGTAAGTAAAATGTTGCCCTGAAGATTATATAAATATTATAAGAGTTATAATAAAAGTTAGATTCTATGATAATATGGAGTAAGAAGGTAATGATTGATGAAGGGAATCGTAAGAGATTATTGTATGAACAAAATAGTGATAATTGAAAATGCTGATGAAGAATGTAGGAAGTATTTATATGATAGAAGATAGAGAAATGAAAGTAGTTGAGAAGACAATCGGAAAGTTAGGAAGCTTGGGTGAAAGAGAAAACAAAGAAGAGTTATATGGAATGTTTAATGTTGAAGAAGAAGAATAATGTAGAGAGTTAACATGGACTGAAAGTGATGATAAAGAATAAAATAGTTAGAGGCGGGTATTTAGTTTTTAGTTTTATTGGTGTTAGGATGGTATGTGACGATTGACGCTGTGGTAGGCAATAAGGGTAGAGTTGAGTAGTTATTTGTAATATTAAATTTATGGATCACATGGAAAGTACAGTGAATAATTATGAAGATTGCACATTTAGTATTTAGGAAGAAAAGGAAAATGAATGGGATGGTGAAGATGACGAGTGAAGCAAAAGATGGGGTATGATAGCAGGCGAGTGAGCAGCACCCAGCACGGCCTGAAGAAACTAGCGGTGATTGAGAGTTGGGTGTGGTGTGTGGGTGTAGGTGTGGTTGTGGGTGTGGGTGTGTGTGGGTGTGGGTGTGTGGGTGTGGGTGTGGGTGTGTGGGTGTGGGTGTGGGTGTGTGGGTGTGGGTGTGGGTGTGGGTGTGGGTGTGGGTGTGGGTGTGGGTGTGTGGGTGTGGGTGTGGGTGTGGGTGTGTGGGTGTGTGTGGGTGTGGGTGTGGGTGTGGGTGTGTGTGGGTGTGGGTGTGTGGGTGTGGGTGTGGGGGTGTGGGTGTGGGTGTGGGTGTGTGGGTGTGGGTGTGGGTGTGGGTGTGGGTGTGTGGGTGTGGGTGTGGGTGTGGGTTGTGTGGGTGTGGGT
>JANBXF010000012.1:0-90000 GCA_024271885.1 Wenyingozyma ramenticola
AAGATGGAGTTTCAACAATGACACCTGTAGTAGTGTAAGTGATGCTTCCTGAAGTATTGGTGATTGGACCGGTTGTAGTTGAAGTGAACGATTTAGACCATCCAACGGTTGTTGTTGTTGGTGTAGCAGAAGATGGAGTTTCAACAATGACACCTGTAGTAGTGTAAGTGATGCTTCCTGAAGTATTGGTGATTGGACCGGTTGTAGTTGAAGTGAATGATTTAGACCATCCAACGGTTGTTGTTGTTGGCTTAGCAGAAGATGGAGCTGTTGGGCTACCTGAGCTTGGAGATTTCGAGCTACCAGAGCTTGAAGTCTTTGGGCTACCTGAGCTTGGAGTTGTTGGGCTACCTGAGCTTGGAGAATTCGAGCTACCAGAGCTTGAAGTCTTTGGGCTACTTGAGCTTGGAGATGATTTTGGTGTTTTCTTTGGAGTTGTCTTTGGAGTTGTCTTTGTCTTTGGCTTTGGAGTTGTCTTTGTCTTTGGCTTTGTCTTTGGGGTCGTTGATGGGCTACCAGAGCTTGGACCTTCGGAACTTGGAGCTGATGAACTTGGAGCATCTGAGCTTGGAGTATCGGAACTTGGAGCTTCTGAACTTGGAGCTTCTGAACTTGGAGCTGATGAACTTGGAGCTGATGAACTTGGTGGTGCTGAACTTACATTTGCACCACAAATAGCACCATCTTGTGAGATCATTTGGAAAATATGACCAGTGAAATCGTCTGATACTTCACCACTTGGACTTTCATATCTTATACCAAAGTTACCCCATACGGATAAAGTATTAATGTAAACCATTCTAATTGGATAATAAGAACCAGCAGTTAAGTAAACAAAAGAGTAGGGAGCATCAATACTTTCAGTACTAACAGTCACAATCATAGCAACATAGTCATCTGCTGCATTATCAGGAATAGTAGGCGAACAACAGTCTAATGCACCATTACCAATCCAAATTGTTACACCATTATTAGCAGCCAACACCTTGAATCCATATAAACCAGTTTCGGTTGCTAAAAAGAAACCAGTGTATTGATAAACAGCATGATTAACAGTTTTAGGTTTAAGACCATATGGACCAGTTTTCTTATCATTGGTATGATACTTATACCCGATACTTTCAATTCCAGATGAAGAAAGATAAATCTTCTCAGTTCTATATAATGAAGCATAATACTTACTGTCCGTTAAATCACCTTTATCACTTAAGAATTGATAGACAGTAACATCGAAACCAGGAGAGGAAGTATAGCCAGCAAAGTAACAAGCGGTCTCAGAAGCGGACTGTGAGTTGAAATTAGCAGAAATAATATGAGCATCACTACGACCATGGACAGTAACCTCATTAGAAACGGTGACAGAACCTTTTCCTTTGGTCTTCTTTCCTCCTTTTCCTCCGTTTCCTTTGGTCTTCTTTCCTCCTTTTCCTTTGGTCTTCTTTCCTCCTTTTCCTTTGGTCTTCTTTCCTCCTTTTCCAGTTTTCTTTGCTGCTGGAGTCTTTTTTCCAGTTTTCTTTGCTGCTGGAGTCTTTTTTCCAGTTTTCTTTGCTGCTGGAGTCTTTTTTCCAGTTTTCTTTGCTGCTGGAGTTTTCTTTGCTGCTGGAGTCTTTTTTGCTGCTGGAGTCTTTTTTGCTGCTGGAGTCTTTTTTGCTGCTGGAGTCTTTTTTGCTGCTGCTCCACCACCTTTATTTGCTGCTGCTCCACCACCTTTATTTGCTGCTGCTCCACCACCTTTCTTTGCTGCCACAGTATTCTTTGCTGCTGCTGCTCCACCACCTTTCTTTGCTGCTGCTGCTGCAACAGTTTCGATGAAGTCAGTCCCTAAACCAAAAAGGGCAAGTGTCAATAAATTTGAAACTTTCATGATTAGAGTGTTGTCTTTAAAGCCAATAGGATAATAATATAATGTAATTTCTGTTCAAGATCATTATTCGGAAAAGGGAGGAAATGCTAATATATTTATATTGTCTTTCGTGTTTGGTTTGCATTATCTGGTCTTCGTGTCCTTGACAGGAAAAGGAATGGTGTCAAACAATTCATAGGTACTAATGAGTAAGACTTTTATACAAATCTGGATTGAAAATTCATAGGTGACCCATATGAATTTAGTTTATTAGGCCCCCTTGAGTTCCTCTTGGATAATGAAATCCCCCCCTTAGATTGTTAATAGTCCATTTCAAGCTGAAGAATGTAGCATAATTTTATTTGAATCCCCAGAATAGTACGAAAACTGTCAACAAAACATTGATTTGAAATTGTTCAATTTGGTCCTCATGGAAATTCGAACTTCAATTTCCAAAAACAAAATTCTCATGCGCGATTTTTTGCGCGATATTCTTGCTCGCTTTCTTTTCAGATTGGAATGAAAACAAGTCTTAACAACGCCGATTTTCTCTGAACACTGAAAATCAGCGTTGTTCACTTTTTGAAAGTATATCTTGAAAAAAAGTTAATCTTCTTGAGTACCTTTGCAAACCTATTTTCCTTAAAATTTGAATATTTCGAAGCAAGAATAAAGAATAAAAACTGCAACGGTAAATAATATAAAGAAGAAAGAAAGAATTGTGTATAAGAATGGACAACTTTCAGAAATCTTTTCAAAAATATATATATCAAATTGGATTGGGGGTGGCCTACAGTGGTGAATACTCAATACCCCTTTCCCTTCTAGTCTGTACACGTATTACTATCCCAAAGCGTATAGGATCGCCAGCCAAACGTGCGAAAATGTAATAATTTTCATTGATATAACGATGACAATAAGAATGCGCATGGGCCTAAAATGAGCTTGCTGAATGTTTCGCATCCTTCTAGATATGGGCCATTGAGATTGAATTGGTAGGTAGCATGAATGAGTAGCTTTATGACACGTATTGTTAATTAACTCCCGCACCCTGTTGTGATGTCCTGCCTTACTTTAGTATAGTATAGGTTATAATATCATACAATATTATAGTACTGCCTCAGAAAGTTAAACTTTCCTGGACCTGTGGTAGCGCGTTTGTTTTCCTCGAGAAGAAAAAAAAATCTAAAGCGAAATATTAGTAAACTTCCTATTGTTCAATAAACTTCCTATTGTTCAATAAAATTCCTATTGTTCTCGTAAAAACAAAAAACCTTATCGGTATAGTCTAGATTGAATTTACGAGTGTAAT
The DNA here is from genome assembly GCA_024271885.1 of Wenyingozyma ramenticola. NCBI lineage: Eukaryota > Fungi > Ascomycota > Pichiomycetes > Pichiales > Pichiaceae > Wenyingozyma > Wenyingozyma ramenticola. The sequence goes on from JANBXF010000012.1 coordinate 3,156, forward strand.
TTAGAATGAATTTCTTTTTGTGTTGTGTAATTAGTCCCCCAGTCATACTCAGTTCCCAACAATTTATCTCAGCTCAACAGTTGTTGGAATGTTTCGGCAAGGTAACAAACCACAATTGAATCTTATGCTCTTTTTTTTCCTTCATTATTGGCTGATTCATGTTTGCAGTGAAGAGAAGTAAGGTGCACTAGATAGATGCTCTACCGATTAGTAGTAATTCTTTTCGAAAGTAAGTTCAGGAAGGAAGTGCTTTGTTATCTCTGGTAAAGGTACCAATCTCACATGCGGCTATTGAAAAAATTTGCATTTGTAAAAGACTAGCCTGCTTGTTATGCTTGAGAAAAGGCATTAGTTCCTGGATTATGCAGTCTTGCAGAAAATTGAACGCATAGCTCTTGGGATTCCGAATTTTAATTGATGGTTTGTACTTAGTTGACTGAGGATGGTAGGTATCATATGGTCATTTGAATTCGGTTTTCGAATCAATGGTTTTTACTTACTTGATTGAGAATGGTGAGTACTAAATGGTCATTTGAATTCCGATTTTCAATTAATAGTTTGTATTTACTTGATTGAGGATAGCGTGTTCTGAATGGTCATTTGAATTCCGAATTCTAATCAATGGTTTGCACTTACTTGATTGAGGATAGTGGGTACTAAATGGTCATTACTCGTGTTTCATTCCACATTCCTTGAAGGAATGTTCCACTTATACTTTTAACAAACAAACTCGTTTTGAGACAGTAAAGAACTTGCTTGTCTAAATTTGTTGGGGATTGATTATTCGCATGTGAACTAGGCAGCGAATATCCTCAGCTTTCAGGCTGAGGATGTATGACAATTCTACGAAAAGAATTTCCACCTATCTACCAAACCTTATTTAGATCAAGTCAATAAATCTATTTCCAACGCTACTGTTTGCAAAAAATTCGACCTGACTTTCCTATAGAAGCACCTACTCTGCAGCATTACAACTGGCTCAATATGTATTAACTTAAGATATTATATCGAACCAAGTGAATTTTCAATTCCAAGCGTTAATGTTTTCAGGATATTCTTTTCACTACTCATTACCTTCATCTATTTCCAGGTTATAGATTATTAAATCGAATCGTTTCAGCATATCTTGAACAGACCCATTGGAAATGGTTTTTGCTTTTTCAAGGAGAACTTTGGCCTGATTTATATACTAATATTAATCAGCATATAATCAAAGCATATATTCAAAGTATTCAAAGCAATCAAAGGATAGGCGGCGAATCCCACTGGTGGCAGTGGTATTTACGTTAAAGCAGATATCACAGAAGACTTTTTAGCTGATAGGTTCATGTGATCAGCAATTAACTTGATACTCTTTGGTCACACAATTTCCAGACATAAAACCAAAGCATAAACCGACTTTCAGCATATTTATCTCTTCAAAAATATCACAATCAAATTTCAAGATCGATATGCATAGCTGAAAAATAGATGGTATATTTCTTACTATATTATAGCTTTGAAATTAAGATAGGGATTATGATTTTCAAACAAATGACTATCAATGAAGTACATAACTCAAAAAATCTTTATAGTGAAAGGTTATTCTTTCTAGTTAGATTAGTAGATATTGAATAAACATATATATACTTATATTACTAATAAGAGAAATAAATACAAATTTCAATGATCAGCTCTACGTAAAAATTATAGGCACCTATCTATCTACCTTATAATAGTGATAAACAAAATTATAGTCTTGTTCAATAACGCAATAAAATTTTATTCACCACCAATCAAAGTAATAGGGCTGGTGGGATCCAATTTTGTTAGAACATTCACTTTTGCATACAACATTTGGGAGTTCTTCTCTGCCGATATTTATTAAGAATACAGCATGAAAGTGATTAGTTTTGAAAGAGCTTTGTTGCCCGCCATTTGACAGTTCAGGATTCCCTAAAGCCAGGATATGTACTTCAGTCACAACTCTAACTTTTATGCTGTAGCCAATTTGAATTAGGGTATATTCTTTGTGATCTCTTTTGGGGTTATGGCCAAAAGAATAAGAAGGAATAACTGTTGCCAACTCAAAGCTCCGCTTGTTTTCAATGAATATGAGACCTCCTTTCTTGGCTAAAATCCTTGAAAAAATGTGCACTAACACTGAATCACTAGCAGACTCTCCTATTTGACGGGTTGTAATTGTTGTTTCTAAAAATCCTGCCTGAGTAGTATTCTCCAGGAATTGAAAAATAGACCAAACGGATCCTGCAACGACAAAATATTTGACTTGGAGAGACAAAACTTCAAATGGAGTGAGATACATTTAAAATACCATCAATGTCAGAGCTATTAACTCTTCCCCTTTAAAGGTTTCACAACCAACGGTGGTGGGAATATCTTAAATAATATCAGGATTGGTTTTGGAGAGGGAGTTAAACTCACCAAGAGCTGCAGTAACTGCTTCAACTAAAATTTGGCTTCCGGAAATTTTCCTTCGACAAACAATCAGTATGTTCACCCTCATATTGAATTTGAAGTTCCAATAGATTAGTAAACGTTAGACAACAAATAATCAACCATAGGAGAGCCAATAAAAACCCTACCAATCCTACTTGAGATTTAAATTGTTCACTAATTTATTTGTGGTCCTAACTAGTTGGATACTGTGCACGTATTTCGAGTTTGTAGATTGATTGGGTAAATATAGTTGGTTAACAATCATCTACTCGCCAGCACAATACACAACCTGAATTGATAGAAATATATACTCTTTCAACTGCAAAATCTACGGACTAAGAGTCCGAAGTTGTACGATCATGATTTTCATTTATACCTTCATTTTTCTAGTTCAGGAGCCATAAAGCATTTCATCAAAAGAGCAGCAAAGAAGACAGCATACATTTGTTTATTTATCCTTTTTTCTATAAGCTCAAATTCAGTTGGATTTTTGTCAAGAAGAGTAGTGAACATTAATAACTCCGGAGTATTGCGTAAAGATGATTAGGCTTGGCAGAATATTAGAATAATCCACGACAGTTTTTATTTTTCATTATATAGGTAACTTACTTATTATTGAGAGATTATGCTCTGGTGAGCTTTTTATAAGCTTCCATTAACTTTAACATATTGAGAGACGGTATCAACTATCGTCTTCTTTTTTGGAATGAATTCATATTTACCTCCAATTAAAGCAATGGAGTCGGTATGATCCAATGTGGTTGGTTCGTGAACGTCTTGTTTGAAACCTTTGATCTTGTATCCAATGTTTGGAAGCTCTTCATTGACAACATCAATCAATAATTGATCATAAAAGTGATTAGGTCCTAATAGCACTCTACCTCCATTGGAAAGTTCAGGATTTTCTAAAGCCAAGATATGAATCTTAGCAACATCCCTAACGTCAACAAAATATGAATTTACGCTTGGGGTATAATCATCAGACTCCTTTTCAAGAAACGAAAATAAAATAGCATTGCTTTGATTGATCACTTTCTTATTGGCTTGTTCGTCAAAGACTTGGGGACCAAAAACGAAAGCAGGATGAATTGTAGCCAATGTGAAATTTGGCTTTCTTTCTTCAATGAATTTAATACTTGCCTTTTCAGCTGAGATTTTAGAAACACCATAGGCCAGCATTGGATCATTGCCAACGTCTTCCTTAGTCAATGGGTTCCAGTCTCTGTTTGTTAAAACTTTATCTGCGTAATCTTCAAGAGGGAAGGCAAAAATAGAGATAGCAGAACCAGTAATAACAACATTTTTAACTTGAGCTGCTGTATCTTGAATTGATTTCAATACATTAACGGTTCCATCAATGGCAGGCTTATAGAGCTTTTCCTCGTACTCTTCAGGTTTAATGGACATACCAAGACCAGTTGCTGTGTGAATAACTTGGGTAATCTCGGGGTGGGATTCAAGAAGAGAATCAAAAGCACCAGGAGCTGCAATGTCTGGAACTTCAGCAAAGGAAATCTTAGCGTCTGGATGTTTTTCCTTGAATAAATCAGTAGCATGATCACCTTTAGATTGAGTTCTAGAAGTTCCAATAACTTCATAACCTTTTGTCAATAAAGCATCAACGATATGAGAGGCAATAAAACCCATAGCGCCTGTAACTAATACCGCCATATTGAAAATTTTTGATTTGTTTGTTTTGGAATCGTTTCGATTTTGATTCGCTTTCAATTGAAACTTTGCTTTTCAATAATAACAAGGGAATTGATTTCTAGAGACTGTACATTCGCATTTACAAAATATTGAATAAAATCTTCTTTATTTATACTCTGATTTTCGATTTGTAATCATAACCTTAATCAAGAAATGGTGTCATTTGGCAACTATGCCTATGTCTTCTTCTTTAGTTTTGCCATCCACACAAACGCTTGGTATACAGTAAGCTGTTCAATTCTTTAGTATTTAGTATCTCAATATGCATGTTTAGCAAGTACCAAAAAGGTAGATTACAACCTTATGTGATCATAAAGTGTGAAAAAGATTAAACCGTTGGGTGTTGAACTCAATTCGATTAGTAATCAGCCTTGGCTCACTAAATAAAGTCTTTGCAAACTGATGAAGTCTCCATGTGCCATTTGAAAGTTATTAACGCTATCTTTGTTAAAGGTTGGTTACCTTTGACGGAGTTCGGGATTGATGATTGAAAAATACGGGATGAATTTTGAGAATAGATTTTTAAATTTACGAAGTTTATTTCTGATTTTTTACAGGCAATGAATAATTTTGAAAAAAATTAATTTTATAATACAAACTTATATACTGCAATTCAACAGTTTTCGTTTTATGGGGTAAATGAAGAACAAAAGTACCAGACTTTAATTTTTTCTATCAATAAATAAGATTAAATCGTAATTAGAACAATTCAGAGATAATAGAGAATCATTGAGTGTTTTCAGTTTTGATGAAAACATCTTGATCTTTAGCAGCAGAAGGAGCAGAAGCATTGGTTGATTCTCCATCCATCTCCACATTGAATTTAGCTCTTTTCTTCAATCTTTCTAATTCTTCTGTATTTCTTTGATTACCCTTTTCAACAACAAGGTTCCTTAGTAATTTATTTTCCATTTCTAGTTGTTGAATCTTCAACTCTAATCTAGACGCATTATTTGATAATTCACGAATATTTCTCTCCATTTCTTGTTCCTTTATCTTCTTCTTGATTCTAAAACGAGCAGAAGCAGCTGTGTTGCGACGCTTTTTATCGAGTTCTGTAGCATCCAAATTGCCAGAATCAGAAGGAGTTGCAGAAGTAGTTGATGGAGCAGGAGATGATGTACGACGAGAGGAGACACTTAATTGACTAGCAGATACTGTTGGTTGTTGGAATACGGTTTCTTCTTGATTTTTATAAGCAGAATACGGTATATTGAATTGAAATTGAGAATTGTTAGCATTATTTTCCTCTGTGAAAGTTTGCTGCTGTGAAAGTGGAGAATGTTGCTGAACTTGTTGGTGCTGCTGTTGTGGTGGTGGTGGTATTCCATTAAGTTTATTTGGTTGACCAGATTGTTCAGTCTTATGGAATGCAATAAGAGTAGCCAAAGCATCAATTTGTGTTTGAGTTAAACCAGCTGCAGATAAAGTAGATTGAGCACCTTGTGGAACATCAACTTTTGGTAAATTACCATTGTTACTTTTATTACCATTAGCTTGAATTTGACTCTGACTACGTGGTGAAGAGAAAGTTTGTTGATGAAATGAAGAAGTGTTTGGTTTGTATATGGAACCAGCCAATAATTCAGATATCGTTGAAGGGATGTTTCTGTTGTTGTTGTTATTATTGTTGCTATTATTCAAATTATTACTATCTGGAGTATTGTTTGTAGAGTTGCTTGCTTCAGTAGCAGTAGTATCATTTGGTGTATTACTAAGATTATGATTCTTTGGTTTTTCTTCATCGGCAAAGATGAAAGAATCATCAGCAAAAGCAGCAAGTTCTGCAGTTAGTTGTTCATCGAAATCCGTACTGTTTTGAGTGTTGAAAGTATTTGTCTGAGTATTACTTGCTGGAATGAAGTTATCCAAATAAACAAGTTGCTCTAATAATGCTAATGGAGTTTCATAAGTATCACTTGAAGTTGAACTTGAGTCACCATTATTGTTGCTATTGTTGTTGTTACTACTGGAACTTGTTCCGTAGTTGAATGAAGATGATGACATTTTCGAAGACTTTTTTGTTCTGGAGATTCGTTGATTCAATAACAATCTTAAGTGTTAAAAAGTTGGGGTTCCAGAGAGTTCTTTTGATAGATTGATTAATTGATTAATCGATTGCTTGATTGGAGTAAGTTGTGTCAAATAATATGATAATGAAGGATGGAAAGTATAGACGAAGTACAGTTGAAGATGAAAAAGAAGTTGTATTGTAACGTGAACGATTACGGGGAAGCTATTGAAAGTATTTCAAATTTTAGCTATTATGGTATAAAAAATCAAAAAAAAAACATGTTAAAACAGCTTACCTAGTGTAAATAGACAAAAAAAATGAGTCAATGTCACGTGTGGGCCAGCAAAGTGGGCAGATTGGTGTAAAGGTGTCACCACCACACTTGCGCTAAGTACTGCGTCACGTGCCATTGCGCAATCCGCCCCGAGCCACATTGTGCACACTATTGCGCCACAGCAACGCCATCAGGTCGTCGGCTGAGCAACGGACCGAGTTGCCAATAAGAGAAACTATAAGAGAAACTCTTGCCCTTGGCTGGTCTCCTACTCGGCCCGGGGAAAAAAAAGAAACGGTGAGACATTACACTGACTTGACACAAAACGCACCATTATTTATTAGTTGTGAACGTATGCTATCACGATGAATATATTGAATAGCATATGAATATAATCAACCATGATTGGTGAATTTACGATTTAGAGTGTTAAAGTGCAATATGATATATGTATATGTGAATATATCGATATTTTGAGGTAAATTACTTGGTAAAAGGCGCGTGTAAAAATGAATTTTGATCACCTTATGTATAAAGTTCACTAGCGCCAGTGTTAACTCGATTGTATTGATTGTAAAACCTACGAGTACTGATATTGAAACTGAAAATAATGTAGAAGAGTTTTGAATTGAATTTCTTATATCCCGGAATTATGTATATAGTTATTTAATTAATTGATTGATTAATTAAGTATTTGAAAAAGTAAAAAAAAAAAAGATAAAGATAAAAGATGCAATCGAAATGATTATGAGGTAAGTCCAGCAGAAAAGAGTAATAATGAATGCAAAATGTAAAATGGTAAGTAATATAATGTGTAATGAAGTTTGTAAAAGGTGTAATAAGGTAATGAATGCAGTAATATCATGAGAGTTTTATTCGTAAATGATTGATATTTTGGAACGTTTTCTTTCCAAAAAAAAATGGAATGAAGATTGATCAACCTGAGTCGTTTGAACTGTTTGAAGATCTTCTTCTAAACTTCAATTTCTTGCCAATCAGTTTATTGATATCTAAATTACCAAGTTGTGAATAAGAATTTCCAACATAAGAAGGTATTGAAGACATTGACGAAATTGAAAGATTTCTCTTTGGATTCTCTGTATTTGACTGACCATTACTACTGTTATTGTTGTTATTGTTGTTATTGCTATTATTATTATTAGTTGATGATAAATCTGGAGCAGTTGTATATGAACAGTCATTTGATCTTGGTATTACATTAGAATGTATTTCTTGATTAACTATTGAAAGGGGCGATATACATCTATCATTATTGGCAATATTATTATTATTAGTTGGAGAGATGATTGAATTTGGAGTCATGAGTGAATCGTTTCCATTATTGAAATCATTAGACGTTATTGTGTAATCTATAAAATCAGTATAGTGACAATGTAAGTAATTTTTGATATATTTTAAGAGATTTGATAAAATTTGTGAGTCTGGAATAGGTTTTGTATTTATAAGTTGATTTCTTAATTCAAATGGTAGATTTATTTCCTTTGGAGATTTTGAATCTATATATGTAACCAATAAGAAATTCCAATCTTGTAAAACTTGAGGTACATCCCCAGTTAATTCAAGTTGATCTATTATCTTTGATAATTCAATGTAAACTTCAAGATTTTCTAAACAAAAATTCTTCATAAGAAACTTAACAAAATTTATTCTTGAATATTGTGAGTTGTTACTTGTTGAATCATTTATGATTTCATCAAGTTTTGGGATATTCTCCGAGATTTCCATTATTGATTTTGATATATTTATTCGTGAATATGTCTGTGTGTCTTTATGCGATGTTCGTAAGCGTGTATAGTTTGTGAGAGGGAGCGTGCGTATATATATATATATATATATATATATATATGTTTGTAGCAACGGGTTTAAAGAAAACTCAGTAAATGATGGACAATATGTGATAACAAAAGATATATATATATAATGAAGTAATAAAAGAGGAAATACCGCTGTTAAAAGAAACAAGGAAATGAACAGGTATAAAAATAATAGGTGTAAAAAAACCTTAAAATTAAAAAAAAACCGTTACACGAAGAAAGAAAACGTTTTTTTCTGTCTCAGCTTAACATTGACAAGAGATTTTCAACCACCATCATGCACGATAACCAAAATATTTTAAAAATTTCTCGCAAACGTTAATCGGCCCAGCACAATAGAGCGCAGCAGCAGCCAAAAACTGCAAAAGCGCGAAAAAAGCACCCACTCAGACCCGGATCTCTTGCTAAAAGCCCTGGCCCGTTTCTTTTGCGGACTTGGGAGATAAGGGGGGAGGAGTAAGTAAGTTACTAAGTAAGGAAGGAACAGTAGAGTGGGTTCGGTTCACTAGAGTCTAGTCTAATGAACGTATGGTGTACGTACTATATGTGCCTTGTGGTATATATTTGTGTTGTTTACATCTACACACACACATTTATTGTCTCCACTCAAACTTACGGCATAACATACTTCTACCACCTTTGCTCGTACTCGTATTTACTAGATTATACAATATTTACAATAAAGCCACACCAGGTTTGGACGGTGAAAGGGACCAAAATACTTTAAATTTTCTCAGTTTATGTTCAATCTCAAACGGTTTATTTGGAACCAATAGACATTAAGCGCCTTGGCAAAATATTCTTTATGAAGAAACTGTTGTGGGAAAAAAGAAAGGTTTAATGTTACTAAAGTGGAGTTTCAAAAAAATGAAAAAAAAATAAGAAAGAAAAACAGATGATCTATTCGAAACTTTAAAAAAAAAAAAAATAAAGCTTTTTGTTTCCCCATCTTTTGCCCGCTTATTTCATGAGTATTCTACATAGAGATGGCAAAAGTTCATTTTCTAAATATTACTATGCTATAGAATATTCTACTATACTTGTAATCCATGTCACCCTTTTCATCTATACTGATATACACAGTGTGAACCAGAGAGAAAACAAAATATAAAAACAATAAAAATATCTCAAAAAAGAAATCACAAAAAATCTTCAAGGCTATGTGCGGTAAATCCACACACACAATTTTTGTGTTTGCTAATTTAGTGGTTTTGTTCTTAAATTTTATGTCTTATTTTTTAATTTTCATGGTTCTTTATTCTTTATAAGCACTAGATGGTAACATGACAGAATGTTAAGTGCCGCCTTACATCTCATTTTTAATGTAACAGAAATCAAGAATTACACTCATAATGTAATCATTTTGTAGGTTATCCACCCAAACTTTGCCTCATTTTTTCTATTGTAATTTAGCGCTATTATATTCATACTCACAATTGTAGCCTCGTATATTTCAAAATCAACTTAAAATCATACGTATGTATTTGAAATTAGCCATAGATTCGATGATACTGGGGTATATAATGGATAAATAAATAAAGTTTACTGTAGGAGAAGTCTTTCTATACTCTATACCATCATCACACAGTTGCTACAAACTGATTAAATTTTCTAAACACCGTTTTGTCCCCGCCCCGTGACCTTTTTCCCTTCTCTCTGAGTGTCTCAAAATTACCGGCCCCGGTAAGATTTTCTCAGACTGTAGATTTACTTAAACACAACATACACTATTTAGTTCTCTTGGCCTCTATTAATTGAATAAAAATAATAAATCGGTTGAACATCAAGTATAGATAGGTCGGTAATCGGTGTTCTGCTTTGTAAATCAAAAAAAGAAGCTTACCAATAAACCAGATTGCTATTCCCGGTGCTTATTCGTGGAGATGCCCGAGGAGACTTTTAATTTGTGCGCATAGAAATACCACGGGGGAGTGGGGAGAAGAGCGAGCGTATCTTATCTCTTTATCTCTTTATCTTGTTGATTAGACTCCCTTATCGGTACTATTTGGTCTAGATTATCGTCTTATCTATTGACTATTCTTTGTTATCTGTTTATCTGTTTATCTGTATCGTGACCGTGACCGTGACCATGACCGTGACCGTGTTGTCTATCTTACTATCTTGGGAGAAACTCAACAATCGTGTTTTGTTATTGATGTCATTATTCTTATTATATTACGTATAATTTACATATCTCTATATATTCAACCAAAGTAAACATCCACATTCCATTCTTTAATAATTTGAAACCAATGAGAAGGAGAAGTTAATCTAACTACCTCATATTCTGAATTTGTATTGTTATAGTCAATAGTTGCATCTCTTCTTCTCCATACTTCTTCAATAACTTTTATCAAATGAAAAATATTCTCTTGTCTTAGTTCTGCATAAAGATCATACCATCTATTAATAACCGTTAATCTATCTTCAGGCGTAACTAATTCACAAGAACATATTAATAATGGCAATACTTTAATAGGTTCAGTCATTGAAATCCCACCAATAACTTCAATATTTTCCAAGATTCTATGAGCCAATTCTAAATTTGTACTTTGAGCTTTGATTGGAAAAGCTTGTTGTAATAAGATTATAGTACTCCATTGGAAAGCTTGTGCCATTCTAAAATATTCATCATATAATTTAGTCTTAACTTGATTATTATAATCATCATTTAGAATATGTGGTTTCCAATTTTCAAGCTTGAATAATACCGATTTTGCATCCATTATATATTCATGTGGTATGATTGTTAAATTTCTAACTTTATATATCAAATCGGTTGATATATCCATTAATCTGAAAATCTCTTGTCCTAATCCTAAGATATGATCAATATTTTGACCATCTTTTAATAATAAAGATGCATCAAATGATGATGTTGATTTGAACATTGAATCTTGTAATGTAAACCTTGAAGTAACTTTTAAATATTGCCATGCTGAGAATAAAAAATTATAACTTGTATCTACATCAAAATTTGATAATTTCTTGATTACCAAATGAGATATCGTCTCTAAATAATCGATTGTTCCAAACCCATTCATAAAGATTTCAGCCAAGTTTAATAATAAACAACAAGTAATTAAAAAGTTGACATCTTTATTATCTGGATGTGGACTATCTGTAGTTTTCTTTATAAGTTTTTGAATATGAGAATTACATCTAATCATATAACTTTCAGCTTTCTTTTTATATTCATCATCACCTTTACTAATTTGTGCAAATGTAAGAGAACTCAAAAGATCAAACATTGTTGAACTTTCATAAATTAAAGGCACAATTTTAAGATTCCATGGATTGTTTTTTGGATCTGGATAAACACAAAGTAATTTTGATGTAGATGATGTAAATACATTGATTGTAAAAGTCTTTCTATCATAAACTGGATAAATAGCTGTTTCAAATGGATTTGGTGGTTTGACCTTTTCAATAGTTGTTGTATTGATATTTGTATTAACAATAGGGATAATATCTGTACTATTATTTCTTGTACTATTACCTTCATCACTACTACTTGAATCTGTACCTGAAGAACTATCAGTATCGACAAAATTAGTCAATATTTCTTCTATTTCATGCATATCAAATCCGTTTTCTTCCAAGCTCTTTTTGTTATCAAGACTAGTTATCACCATATTACCATTTGTTCCATACGGTTCATATGGATGGTTTTTAACTACATCGTAGATGGTATTATAAGCTTGTGAAGATTGAATCATTAGTTCATGTGGGGGTAATTGTTGTTGTTGTTGTTGTTGTTCGACAGGTATATATTGGGTATAATGCGGTTGATGAGCCATCGAAGGTATGTGTTCCGTATATTGATTATAATTCTGTGGAATGAATTTTGGTTGTTGCTGTTGCTGTTGCTGTTGCTGTTGCTGAGGTTGCTGAGGTTGATAATACATTGGTGCTTGTGGTTTTCCCTGTACCATAGAGTCGATATAAGGTTGGGGTACTGGGATTATATTAATATTCATATTTATATTTTCGTTCATATTGTTGTTGTTCACATTTGGAGGAATATTCGGATTGAAATTTGGATTGTAATTAGGATTAGGATTATTCGGATAAACATTTTGATTCATATTTCCATTGGTATTCGTATTCGTACTCATATTCTGATTCAAATTTGGATTCACATTTGGATTCACATTTTGATTATTGCTTTGATATGGATTCATATTAGGGTTAATGTTTAAATTGATATTCATATAATGATTTTGGTTATCATTGGGTATATTTGTATTGTATATGTACTGCTGTGGTTGTGGTGGTTGTGGTTGGGATTGGAATTGTCTAAGGTTATCGTTATGGTTATCATTATCATTATTAACATTAATTTCTTCATCTAAAGTATTATTTGGATGAAGGTTTATCTTTCTACCAACGATAGAGATAGCTGCTTGTTGAATAGCTAAACTAAGCGTATCCTGATTTTGGAAACTTATTGAATCCACTATAGCAGTTGCAGTATTTGATGATTGTGTTTTATTATTGATAATAGATATGTTTGAAGAGTTATTATTGCTATCGTTATTAGTACTAGTACCGCTATTTTTCCATTTAAATATTTTCTTATAACCATCACATTGTAAACCTTTTGATTGACAATTCATACAAAAAGGTTTAGTTTCATCACATTTAAGTTTTTTAACTTTACACCTTAAACAACCATATCTTGATTTTATTGCAATAGTTTTAGGTCTTGAAGGTTTATGATCACTTAGTTTAAGTCCCGGATTATTATTTGTTTCATTTAAGAAATGGTACTGAGACCCAGAGTTTGTCATATTGAAATAGATTTATAACACATCAATGTGTGTAAGAGTATCAGGAGAGCAGGTATTTGAAAGCAGACAGTAAGTAGAACTGATAAGGATGGGGGGGACTAATAGTCAAAAGAGGGGGGATAAATAAAATGAAGAGAAGGTTGTATATAAGGTTACTCACTTTATTTACCTGTTACTTCCCTCCTCTTCTCATTTGGTCCCATCCCAGTGACCCTAGTGACCCTTTATTTCTCTGCCGCCTCTGTCTGTGTGGCCCGCCTGCCTGCCGTGCATTGACAGCTGTGGGCAGATCACCCGTCCTGCTGGCTCAATCCTGCTGACTGGCCTGGTTCTAGCCTCTTTCCTGCCTCTTTCTGCCTGCTGCCTGTGCTCGCGCAGTGTGTGGCGCGGTAACGGTGCAGGAAGACAATGCCGCTTTACTAACTGTAAAAGGCGCTGCGCGGATAACGCCGTTGTTACTAGCGACCTGGACTCAATTAATATTTATAATTTCATTATTCACGAGCGACCGCTAGCGACTGCGGTGTTTTGCGTCGACAGTGATGACAGGGACGGCGACGTGGATTCCAGACTCAAACATCAAAGCAGGAAGGTTTATTAATAGCCCTGTAGAAGATCTGGTGAAAATAATATTTGAAAGTATTCTTCAATAACTTATATACAAGACAAGGGAGTTCATACAACAGCTAGGGAAATCCACTTCACTTTTCATAATGCAGAGCTATGAGAATAACCACAGTGGGATAGCCAGACCGGCATCTATCATAATTCCAACTTCATCGTCATCTGCTGCCCTTCATGATACTCCAGTAAGAAGTAACCCAAGCCCAGATCAATTACAAAAAAACTCAGATACCCCTTTAAATTGGAGCAATACGCAGGTATTAACATGGCTGACGAATTCAGGTATGAGTCAAGCTATTGTAGATGCTTTCGAAGAACATAATATCACTGGGATAGTCTTGCCTTATCTTAATTCAAATGAACTATTGGAGATGGGAGTTTCTAGTTTACCGCAGAGATTAGAGATCAAAAAATTAATCACAGATTTACTTACATCTAGTAGCGCAACTAATACCATTTCCAACTCAGGTACTTTATTAGACAAATCGAGTGAATTACAGGCTTTAATGATCTCAAATGAACTGATTCAAAATGTTTCAAAGCAGTTAACTCAATCTATAAATATGAACAGTCAAAATTACAGTTTCAAGAAACTAAACGATCAGTTTAATAAATTACGTGAAGATTTATTACCAATAGTTAAACAATTAAAAGACAAGAAACCACTACCATTACCCTCGGTTACTAATTCACCAACAAGGTTGAATCATCATCAAGCACAGTTACAATCATCTATACAACCTCAAAAGGCTATCAAAAATTTAAGTCATTCAACCAGTATAACTTCATTGAATTCTAGGAAGTCCGCTACTTCCATAGAGAGTCCATTCAATTATAACCAACAATCTCCTAATTTATCAGAAGTAGATTATAATAGAAAACCACCATCATCAGCTACTTCAATAACGAATTCAGCAACTTCAACCATCAATAATAGTACGAGTATTTTGAATATAAACTCATTAATGAATACTTCAAGTACGTTGACTTTGCCTACTATTGGAACCCCATCATCAGCAGTTGACCCTACAAAATCACCAGTACGTTCTTTCTTGGATCCAAATAATAATAAAAAATTGGCAAGATCAACAAGTTCTAATAATTTACAAAGCAGATCATCATCATTCTCTGGATCTGTACCACCTTTGAACAGATTGAATTCTAGTTCCTCAAATACGAATTCAACTATTTCCACTGCTTCTAACGGTCCTGGTAATAATACTCCAACTCATTCTAATGAACCTTTGAAACAATTACGTGCAAAGACAGATGATCCTTGTTATAAGACTTTACAAGCTGCAATGAAACGTCATAATTTATCGCCTTCAGATTGGAAAAAATTCGCTTTAGTTATATGTTATGGTGGTGATCAAGAAAGGGTATTAGGTTATGAAGAAAAACCTGTTCTTGTATTTAGAGAATTAAGTGAATTGGGACTTAATCCTAGTATTATGCTTCGACAGATTGAAGATGTTGATGAAGATTCTTTACATCATCAAAATAGTCATCATCATTATTACGAAGATGCTCAAACTCCAGGGGGTAGATTATAGTATATATTATAGTTATATAGTTGAATATTTTAATATTATAATATTTAATAAGGTTTAAACTTCCTCTTTTCCTTCATTTGTTTAACCCTTTCTTGATCTTGTTTGAATTTATTCAACAATTCATTCATTTCTTCCTTTTTCTTTTCTCTTATTTGGAATCTATAGAAATCAACTTTCTCCTTCTTTTTCATTCTAGCTTCATTTTTCTCTTTTTCAATCTCTGTTAATCTCTTTAATGATCCCATTATACTTTGTTTAGTCTTTCTCTGTGAACCAACAACTAAGGTAAATCCGTCTTCGTCTACTAAATCCTTCATATTGGTTAATTCTTCCTTTGCTGATCTTTCAGCGTTTTGGAAATCGTTTATAAATGTAGCAACTGCAATACTAAGTTCGTTTTGATCTAATTTCAAACTGGAATATTTATTTCTGTATCTATCTTCACCAACACCACTATCCATCATATTAAAATCCCACGTTGGCGGTACTACATTTTTATTCGTTATCAGTTTCTTTATCCCATTCAAAGCTAAATTTAATCCATCTTTGTCTAAAAATTCAACTATACCACATCCAATGGGTATCTTATTTGTATTAGTTGAATTACTTGCAACCAAAGGTAATCCATCATTGGATAATTCTGTTAAATTTATATCATCATTATAATCCATCATTTTATAGTTTTCATTCTTAGAAAATGATCTAACAATAGCGCCAATACTTATATCTTGGAATAATTTCTTAATCTGTTTGAAACTTGTATTTGGTGGTATATTCAATATGAATAATGCATGAGTATCTGAATTTGATGATGATGTACTAGTATGTTTCTTTATATATATGTAATGATAAGTCTTTGAACTTGTTGCTTTGTTTTGTGGTAAGAGTAGAGGTAAAACACTGTACCCTTTTATCGTCTGTACGCTAGATATCATATTGGCTTGATCGGTATTCTAATAGCTTCTCTCGTCAAATAACAAAATCACCTTCTGTTAAAAATCCTTATATCAATCAATTTATCTCTCTGCCTTTTCTGTCTCACTAAAAAAATGTCGTGTAAAAAGATGAAAATTTTTTTTTACCTGAGCTAGTGAGACTTGGTTTGTCACTATATAAATTACACTTCACTCTTCTTCCTTCTTTATTTCGCCTGTTTACTCTTCTTATCTTGTGTTCATTAGAACTATAGGAAAATAAGGTATGTTACACAGCAACACATAGATCCAAGAGATCATCTCAGTGGACAAGCTGCAAAGTAGTGGATTAATATGATGATACAATAATCAATGCATAGTTCAACTGATTATATATGAAGATAAAAATTACCATCGTCTTTCGCTCCTATCTGACTTTAATTAAACACTACACGGTTTGTCAATTGAGTGGATATTTCTCCTAACAGTCTTATCACTTATCAGAATACTAACTTTGTCAATCTAGTTAATTTATTTAAACTTATTTACTATAATAAATTCGTCCATTTTTCATTAATTAATTTATAACTTATTGTAAAACTATAAACAGGAAAATCAATTCATTGGCTTTAATGCATACATTCTAATAGGTAACAACTCCTTAGGAACACCTTTTTGTAAATCAGTCGATATTAATTTCCATTGTGCTAATTTGAATAATCTTCTGAAATTTTTATCTGATCTAGTCTTGGAAGAATCAACTTCATCGAATAAATCATCATCTGAAGAAGTATTGTTTTCTTTTATAACTAATAACCCATCTTTTTGTAAACATTTTTTACATTCATCTAACCATGTCAAGAAGGCATCATCTGGTAAATGACCACAACACCATTGACACCAAATAAGATAATATTTACCCTCATTTGTCTCATTACATCTCCAATCTTGCATTGGAATATCCAATATCTCACCAATCTTCCCCTGATCCATCAATGGTTTCAATTCTACTGCCATTTGATCTACAAAGGGTTTAACTGGCTCGAGTA
The DNA here is from genome assembly GCA_024271885.1 of Wenyingozyma ramenticola. NCBI lineage: Eukaryota > Fungi > Ascomycota > Pichiomycetes > Pichiales > Pichiaceae > Wenyingozyma > Wenyingozyma ramenticola. The sequence continues at coordinate 20,361 of JANBXF010000012.1, forward strand.
AATCGACTTTATCACATACTTTATGAAGAAAATCTCTTGTAACTCTACCTATACCAGCACCAAAATCTATACCGTACTTCAATTTCCCCGGCTCATTGCTAAATCTTGTCTTCAACTTTCTTATAAAAGTGCTGGAACCTACAACATCAGCTTTAGGTACCGAAGTCCCTTCACCATAACCTCCTAGTACACCATCAACATCTGGTGAAATTGCTGTCCAGTACTCTATAGCGGAATCGTAGTTGATCTGCTTGTCCACATCTTCCACGGCCTGCGGCCCTATACTTTCTTGTATCTCTCTAGCCGGCATCTCTCTATCTTATCTCTCTTTCTCTGTTGCTTATACCTCTATACCCCTCCACATCACCCACTTCACAGACAAAACCTTTCAAATAGAGCAAAAATCTCTGCTTTACTCTCCAGCACAGCCACATCCGGTCCATTATTGCCTATTTCCATCCGTGCACCCCTTTTTACCGTACAAAAAACCCGCACTCGCCACTCTCTCGTATAGGAATACACTCCCCAGCCACACTAAAACGACGACTCGCCCAATTTGGCGCTCGATAACTCAATCAGCCAGTCATTTTCAACCAACATCAGCCATTCGACACTTTTCGCTTTCATCGATCAAGTCTTATCAATTGGATTATTCTTATCTTCTAATATTTTTATATAAAGATCAAGATCCGGTCAAATCCTCACTCTTTGTTGAAATATATATACATATATATACAATGGCTGGTTTACGTTTACTTGATTTGGTTAAACCTTTTGTATCCTTCATCCCAGAAGTTGAATTACCATCTGAAAAATTGACATTTGATGAAAAAATCGTATATACACTTGGTGTTGGTGCAATTTATTTAGTCAGTGGATTACCTCTTAATGGTGTTAACCCAGATAAGATCAGTGACCCTTTCTATTGGTTACGTACTACTTTTGGTTCTTCCTCGGGTACTCTTTTAGAATTCGGTCTTTTACCAGTTATTACTTCTGCTTTCTTTTGGCAATTATTAGCAGGTTTCAAATTAATTAAAGTTAATTTCGAATTACCTTCTGATAGACAAATCTTCCAAACTTTACAAAAGATTACTTCCATCGTTTTAGCTTTAGTTTACTCAGTCCTTTTAGTATCCTCTGGTTATTTCAACTCTATTGATGATTTCAACAGTTCAAGTAAATCAATTTGGTCAGGTATCTTAATTGTTTTACAATTGACTGGTATGTCAAGTATTGTTACTTTATTAGTTGAAATCTTAGATAAGAATTACGGTTATGGTCCAGGTGTTTTAGCTATTATTGCCATCTCTGCTTCTTCTCAATTAGCTACTTCTCTTATTGGTATTACGGCAATTAAACCAAATACTTCAACTTTCTCACTTGGTTATTTCCAATCTACAGGTGCTATTGTTCAAACTATTAGAAATTTCACTTCCAAATCAATTAAAAACGCTGTTATTGATTCTTTTACCAGAGTTACTTCCACTAATTTATTACAAATTTATTTAGCTATCTTATCATTAGCTATTATCATTTACATCACCAATTTCAGAACTGAAGTTGCTATCAAATCTGCTAAAGTTAGATCAATGTCTTCAGTTTACCCAATCAAATTGGTTTACTGTGGTTGTTTACCTCTTTTATTTACATTCACCGTTTTATACAATTTAAACATCATTGTTTATGCAGCTACTAAAATCTTTGACTCAGCTATCTTGAGTGAATCTTTAGGTTTCTGGAAATTGAATGAACACAACTTAAGAATTGAAGATTTAACTCATGGTGTCTTATACTTCATTTCTCCTTCATTGGCTCCATCCCCTTGTGTCGTTGGTTTCTTATTAAGACCAATTTTATACTCATTATTCATCATTGTTACCTCTGTTATCTTTGCTTCTGCTTGGGTTAGATGTTCTGGTTCTGCTTCAAAGGATATTGCCAAACAATTCAAAGAACAAGATATCACTTTAGTTGGTTCAAGAGATGCCACTAAAGAATTAAACAAAATCATTCCAGTTGCTGCTGTTATTGGTGCTGCTGTCGTTGCTATAATCGCATCAGTTTTTGAAAATGTTGGTGCTTACGGTTTATCTGCAAGTAGTATAATCGGTGTTATTTCCGGTTTAACCATCTTAGAAATCGTTGTCTCTGAAACTCAACAAATGGGTGGTGCTAACTCCCAAATCTTACAAGCCATGGCTGGTCAACAATAGACATGAAATATTGAAATTGTTAGATATATATACAAACTTATATACACCTCCCTCTTCTTCTTTCCCTTTCCTTCCCCCTTTTCATCCTTCATTTATTTAAGTCCTTTTCTAGTATAAGGACAATCAAATCAAATCAAATCATATAAACAAAAAAATTATTACTCTTTTCAATTCAGATGAAAAATTGAAAATTTCACCCTCTTTATAACTTCATTCACGTTTAGTATTTTATAATTATTTACTCCTAATTGTTTAATTTAATTTTCATTCCAAAAGTTCTACATTAATTGCTTCAAAGTAATCAGAAACTAACCAATTAACTACTTCTTATCAACATTGAATTTGAAAGACTAAAACAGTAGCGCTTTGCTATGCAACATCCATGCACCGCAATTGCTCAGCCCAAAAAATGGAATTTTGATATTTTGAAAAGGCCAATTCCTAAGAGTTTACCTGTTTACCTGTTCTTTGTATGGGGCAATTGACTTTGATCCGATTTATAACCTGTGATTCATTGACTAAACTACAAAAATCAGTTCACAATGGAGAAATTCCCCTTTTTGAAACACTCCAATACAACTGGAAAAATGTTATCGGTTCAAAATTCTCCAGATAACGAGTACGCAAAGCTGAACCTTGCCGCTGTTAATCCACAAGATTTCAAAGATAATTCATATATCATCTGTGATAATAAGTTTGTATTTCTTGCAAGAACTTCAACTAAGATTTTACCAGGTGCAATTGGTTTCTCTGGTACTTCAAGATTTTGGGGTTCTTGGTCAACTGGTCAACAAATATCAGTTTCTAATTACGATTTTTTCGAATCAAATAAAAAAGGTACTTATTTAGGTGCTTTGAATATTGAAATCAAATTCTTCAATAACAGTAGAGCTACTCCAGAACCTTTTGATCCAGATGAATTAGAACAAGTCTTTGTTGAAAGATTTGAAAACTATGTCTTTCAACCTACACAAATCTTATTATTTGAATTTAAAGGTAGATATTTTGAATTGAAAATTCAATCATGTCAAGTAGTTGATTTAGCAGAAGTTAATATCGATAAAGTTCCACATTCTTCAAACCTTATGACAAAAGGTATTGTAGTCAGACAAACCAAGCTAAATTTCTTCAAAGCTCCTGATGGATTGGTAAACTTGAAATCATCTAGTACAAGACCAAATGCAGATGCTATTATTAGACCTGATTTCAGATTTGAAGATATGGGTATTGGTGGTTTAGATACAGAATTCACAGCTATTTTCAGAAGAGCATTTGCTTCACGTATTTTCCCACCTGGTTTAATCGAAAAATTGGGTATTCAACACGTCAAAGGTATGTTATTATATGGTCCTCCAGGTACAGGTAAGACATTGATTGCTCGTCAAATTGGAAAAATGTTGAACGCTAAAGAACCCAAGATTGTTAATGGTCCTGAAATTTTATCCAAATACGTTGGTTCATCTGAAGAAAACATTCGTAACTTATTCAAAGATGCTGAAACTGAATATAAATCTAAAGGTGATTCATCTTCTTTACATATCATTATATTTGATGAATTAGATTCCGTTTTTAAACAAAGAGGTTCAAGAGGTGATGGTACAGGTGTTGCTGATAACGTTGTTAATCAATTATTAGCCAAGATGGATGGTGTTGATCAATTGAATAATATCTTGGTCATTGGTATGACGAATAGAAGAGATTTGATTGATGATGCTCTTTTACGTCCTGGTCGTTTTGAAGTTCAAGTTGAAATTCATTTACCAGATGAAGCAGGTAGATTACAAATTTTAGAGATCAAGGTTAAAAAAATGAAAGAAAATGGTTCTTTGGGTAAAAATGTTGATTTACATGAATTAGCAAAATTGACGAAAAATTTCTCCGGTGCTGAACTTGAAGGTTTGATTAAATCAGCTACTTCATTCGCATTGAATCAACATATTAAAGTTGGTACTGTAGGTGAGATTACTGGTGATCTTGCTGATACCGTTGTCAATATGGATTGTTTCTTGAATGCTTTAGATGAAGTTAAACCAGCTTTTGGTGTTCATATTGAAGATCTACATGAATGTGTCAAAGGTGGTGTAATTAAATTTAGTAAAACAATTGATAACATCATCTCAAGAGGTGAAAGAGCTATTTTACAAGCTCAGGAATCTGATAGATTTAACTTTTCTTCAATTTTATTATATGGTGAATCTGGTTCAGGTAAAACAGCTTTAGCTGCTCACATGGGTTTAAATTCAAAATTCCCATTTATCAGATTAATTGCAGCAGATGAAATGATTGGTATGTCTGAATCAGCAAAAGTTCAATTTATAGATAATACATTCAGAGATGCTTATAAATCACCCCTCAATGTATTAATTGTTGATAACATTGAATCATTGATTGATTATGTTCCAATTGGACCAAGATTTTCATCAACTGTTTTAAGTGCTTTGATGGTTCGTCTTAAGAAATCACCACCAGAAGGTCATAGATTAATAGTCATTTCTACAACTTCGAATTTCAGATTGATAAAAGATTTGAACATGCGTGGTTGTTTCAATGATGAAGTTATTGTTCCTAACTTGAAAACTTTATCTGAATTTGCTAAAGTTATGGAAGAAACCGAATTTGGAACAGAAAAGGAAAGAGTATACGTTATTGAATCTTTGAGAAGTCTCTTCAAGAAAGATGCCATTGATGTTCCAATTAAGAAGACTTTATTCAATATTGATACAGTAAAATTCGGTAAGAATCCAGCTGATGAATTAGTACAATTGATGTATGAAAGTTCCAAACATACATTGCCTTATAACTAATCATCTAACAATATATATACACACTCAGTCTGGTAGATTCTTTTTTATATATAAGGTATACGAAATAAATAAAAATAAAAAAAATAAAATAAAAAAACAAAGATTACTTGCATTACAAGCTTTGTGTAAAACTGTAATTGCCAACAAGATCATATATATAGCATGTTAAAGTGTATGATAAAAATAATAAGTACATATATATAAATGAATACATAAGTGAAATTTTGTTAATTTAATGAATAATACCACTTTCTAAAAAGAACTAAATTAAACAATCAATCAAAGCCATTTTTGAAAAATTAAACAAAGTGAGATAAAAGTAATATATAATAAGAGATCGTAAACGTGATTGAGTTCTGAATTAATAAACAAGTCGTATGGGAAACAATTAGTCAATCAGTGAAGGAAATTAACAAAGACAATGAATGAGAATCAATAGGAGGAAAATATGCATATTTTAATAAATGAGTTCAAAAGTTATTAATGAATTATATATAAGTTTTAATTATCAGTTGGAGTTTCTATACTTTCTTCGGTCTTTGTTTCTTCTGTTACTTCAGCATCGACAGTTTCTTGACTTTCTTCAGCTTCAGCAGCAACAGGAGCAGCTTCGGTTTCTTTTTCAGCTTCACCTACGACTTCCGCTTCTACTTCAGCTTCTTGTTCAGCTTCGTGTTCAACTTCTTGTTCAGCATGTTCTTCATCGTCACTACTCTCTTGTTCTTCCTCATCATCTAAATGCAAGAACATATTTTGTCTAGTAGATTCAGATCTCTTTGATAATTCCCTTGATGAATTAGTTGCTAGACTAGTTTGAGAACTTTGAGTGGAGTCGGAGGTTGTCTTATTAGATGGAGTAGGAAGCTGTGTGAATGATTGAGTTGATCCTTTTTCCTTTATCTGCTGTCTAACAGATTTGGATTTACTGAAATTACTCATTGGACCTAATGATCTGTCTGAAGAATTTCTTATTTGACCCATGTTAGATAAATCAGATGATGATACACTTTCATTACCCCATTTAGAATTACTTCTACTTGAATTTTGTCTTGATTCACCACCACGTTTTCCACTGTTATTATTACGTTGTTTAGATTGATCTTCTAATTTCTTACGGTCGGCTTCATGAATTTCAGCAATTGTCTTTGGACCTTTATCTTCACTACCTAAAGACCATTGAGATTTCTTCAAGTCAATCAAATCCATTAACTTGAATCTAACCTTATATGGTAACTCATCATTTTCAGCCCATCCACTGATAACATTGAAACTATAGTTAAGAGCCATTTGACCTTGAGCTGTACCTTCAAGTTTCTTACCAGCTGTACGTAATAATTTATCCAAAGTTTCTGTATCAGCTTCAGTTGGAGTCTTTGTTTGAGTCAAATCTTTAAGACAGTTGATGATAATCTTCTCACCTAACAAACCTAAAACGAATAATTCGGCAATGAATCTTGCTAAACCAAGACCACGTCTCTTTGCTGCTGCTTGTGTATAATATTCATCTGACATGAGTTCAACTTCTTTAACTTCACCATTTTCATCGGTAAGCTTGTTAATCCAACCTTTTTCATATTCGGTTTGACATCTGAAAATCAAACATCTTCTAACTAACATAGAAGCAACTTGTTGGGCTTGTACAGGATCTTCTGGGGTTGGTTTGTCATCAATCTTTATCTCTGGTGAAATGGTCTTTACTAAGATAATACATAATTGAGCATAAACTTGAGACCAATGAATTTCATCACAGGCTTTAGCGAAAATCAATTCAATAACTTGTTGTAAAGTCTTACCGTCAGTTTCGAATCTTGATTGGTTAGCAATTGCAATGATTTCAGCAGAAATAGTTTCCATATTATCCAAAGTCAATTTATTGAGTAATGATTTAGTCTTAGCAGATACATCTTCTTCATCTAGTAATTCAGTAACTCCATCAGGTGCGAATATCTTAGGTTTTTCAACTTTTCTTAAGGATCTTGGAACCCATCTATTAGCAGATTTTTCTAATGGTTTAACTTCAACAGGAGGAAGAACAGGTTTCTCTTCACCTTCTTCACCTTCTTGATCATTACCACGTCCAGAACCCTTCTTGGAGTTATTTCTGTCTTTTTTGCTTCTTTCACGTCCACCTAATCCTCTCTTGGAACCACCTCTTGAACCATTTCTTGAACCTAAATCTCTTTGATTTGGACCACCTCTTAAATTATTAACACCAGCGGCATATGGACCTTTGCTACCAAAGGATTTACCAAATCCACCTTGACTTGCGGAACGATCACCTTTACCTTCTTTACGCATACCAGAAGTAGCGGCAGTTGGAATAAGGATCTTGGATGCGATACTTGCACCCCATCTGTCATCAGTAGGAAATCTCAATTTGTCTGCGAATTGTAATAAGAATGGAGGTTCATATCTTATCTTTTTATGAGGTTTACTTCTTAATACAGAAGGAGAAATTGTGTCTGGATATTCGAATGTGGAGTAATCGTCAATGTTTTTGGAAGCATTAATTCTGTCAAAAATGGTGGAAATAGTTTCAACATCAAGTGTTCCATCATTTGTTTCTTTGTCAGAACTTTCACCTTCGGCTTCAACTTCTTCTGTGTCATTAACTGATGCTTCAACAGCTTCACTTGTGGATTTGCTTGCAACTTCTGTTGATTCAGTGGTAGTTTCCTTGGCTTCAGTATCTTCCTTTGGTTGTGTGGCAGGTTCAAGTTCTTTTGTTTCAGAAGCTTGTTTTGGTTCTTCAACAACTTCCTTCTTTTCAAGCACCGGCACTGATTCAACAGCAGCTGGTTTTGGTTCTTCCTTTGAAATTGGTTCTGGTTCTTCCTTGGTAACTGGTTTTGATTCTTCGACAGGTGTAGCTTCCTTTGGTTTTTCTTCAACTGCAGCTTTAACTTCTTCAGCAGGAGTCTTTTCTTCTTCCTTCTTTGGTTCTTCGGCTTCTTTCTTAGCGGCGGCAGCAGCCTTGGCTCTGATTTTGGCCATGAAGTCGAGAGCAGCTGAAGTCTTAGCAACAGGTGCTGGAGAGGCAACTGTTGCTGGAGCAGAAGGAGCAGGAGATTTAGCGGCTTCTGAGACTGTAGCACTAGCTTTATTCAAAACTGGAGAAGCTAATTTACCTGCAGCTACCACTGGAGAAGTACTAACAGTTGATGAGATGGAAGGTGATTTATTATGAGCTTTTGCAAATGTAACTGTTTCACCATTATGGTTTTTTATAGAAATCTTATGTTGAGCAGGGGTATATGGAACACTATTTGTCATGGAAGGAGAAGTTGCGGAAGGAGGACTTGCAATAGGTATAGGAGCCTGTGCATGCGGTTGTGGAGCACTTGTAGGATGAATATAACCGTGTTGAACCATTTGAGGGTAATAATTTTGGGGTGGATAATAACCGTAAGCTTGAGCACCATAAGCACCAGGGGCTGGATAACCTGGAACATATTGTTGAGAAGTAGCCCATCCATAGTTTGATGGATAACCAGCACCACCTTGTTGGTGTTGGTTATTATGGTGACTATTATGATGATTGTGGACATTGTAATGGTTGTTATTATAATGTCTTGAACCACGATTATTGCTGTGGTGAGTATTATTACTATTGTGATAATGGCTACTTCCAGTGGAACCAGTAGTAGCAGATCCAGAACCTCCACTAGTGTTACTAGATGCTGTCGATGGAGAAGCTACAGGAGCCTGGCCGTTATTTGGAGTAGTAGTATTCTGATTATTAGCTTGCATGATAAACTATTATAAATCAGTTAATGAAACTCTTTTTTGCTTTGATTGATAATGAATTTCAAATGTTTCAAATGAATGAGACGTAAATAATTCAATCAATCTTTGTAATGAATATATAATGCCAATATGATTCTAAATCTATGGTATCAAATAGACTCAAATGAAGAGAATAATATACTCGTTATGTTCTATTTTTATATTATAAAAAAATCTAGATAACAGATTTTTATTGATCTTCCTAACAGATGAAATATATATATATCAAATGAAAAGGGAAAGGAAATTGGTATTCAAGTGGAGAAGAGATTACCTCTATTAAGATGATCTAATCCACAATATACCAACGATATAGCTTATGGAACAATAGCAAGATACGTAAAGTAATAAAGAGTGTGTATCTTTGAATCAGAACCACCTTTTTCACCACCAACCGTACTATTTTTTCTTCTCTCTCACTGCTACTTTTAATTTTTTCAATTTTCATTTTTTTCACTTCCACCTTAGTTAAGCGGGTTCACGGCGAGGATTACCCGGCTGGTTTTGTAATGTGCCTTGCAATTATGGCGTGTCAGTGTCTATTCACGTATATATATATGTATCTAATTACCTCTGTATATAGGCTCTATGTACCCGGAGAGGGCGGGATATGGCGGGGTGCTTGCCCTGTGCGTGGGCAATTGTGTTCATGTCATAAGAATGGGTCTGTTCACGTCGTGTCGTACCACGAATATACACTTAAAGCAGCTGCGCTTGGCCAGTGAAATTTGGCCGACGCGAAGACGTGGGACCGGGAAGACGCGTCGGTTGGTGGGTTGTTTGGCCTGCTTATTATAGTCAACGAATGTAACTGTGTACCACGATGTACCCCAGAAGACCCAGGATTAGGGTCAAGAATCCATATATCACAACAGCTTCCTTTGTAGAGTGCCTCTCTGTAAAATTTTGAGTCTCAGTTAGTAATTGATCAAGAAAGAATATCTAGGAAATCAGGCAGTCAAACATACGTATACAAACAGAAGTCATTTTCAATTCTGGTTTCTTCTGGCATATTTCTAATTGTACATTACTCTCACTACAGAGTTGCGCACAGTGAGAGCAGTACTCGGATTCTAAAATATCTGTGTTGTTCTTGAACCTTTCATTCAGATCAATGACTTCATATGCTTCCTCGCAATCGCACTTGCACAGCGTCGTTGATGATGCCAATGCTACAAAAAACAGTAATTTCAAGAGGGTCTCGACGCATTTCATTTTCTGTGGTCACCTTTGTCTAGTCAATTGCCTTGTTACAGTATGAATATACCAATTCTTTTAGGAGTCATTGAAGTAAGGTGATGTTATCCAGAAAGAAATGTAAACTTAGGAGAAGAAGATTGTCGAGAGGCCGATTGGTTACGACACGTAGAATGGAGACTTGCGGCATTTTACAGTTGATTTATCATAAAATATATTTATAATAGTGATTGTCATTCATTGTTCTTTGATATATATATCTAAATAAATATAGCACTGTTGGAAACAACTCTAGAAGGCTTCTTTATAGGTGGTGGTATCTTCTTTACGGGAGTTGGCTTCGATGTAGAAAAATCTGAGAAAAGCTCAATTCTCTGCTTTTGGGGTGGTGCTTCTACAATTGTAGAATTTGGAGTAGTGGCTGGAGAATTACCTACACTCTTTGGTAATCTTCTCTTTGGACCTTTAGCCCTTGACTTCGTAACATGATTAAGTTTCTGACTTGCCTGATCACCACTGAGATCGGAGTTGTCTATAGTCTTTGATCTAGAAATGAGGTTTGTGGTCGATGAGTTCCTTGAGTCCAATGGAGTATTGGATAGTGACTTCGATTGCAACAATGAGTTAAGCTCTTCTCTGTTGGCCAAACCAGGTAATGCAATAGCAACAAATTTCTGTTTATTATTTGCTACTGTTGATACCCTTGTTGCAGGAGTTGGGATTGTAGAGGGTTCAGATGTCTCCCTCGATGATGATGACGAGGATAAAATTGAAGAAGGAACATTTCTATTGAGAGATGTTTGCTCATTACGAGCAGATCTATTCTTCAATTGTCGAAGTTTCAGCAAAGCTTCATTCTCTTCTTCTGGCTCCTTGGCTATTGGTCTAGCAGGTTTCAATGAATTTAGTTTTTTATATGCGTCAGTCTTAGTATCTTCTTCTGTAAATGCAGGCTTCTTTCCAATCTTCGAAAGATCTGGTTTGCGGACAGGTAATTCCGGTTTCACTTTTTCCTTAACAGAATCTTTAAATGCATTGCCATTTCGTGTTAGGTATTTGTATGTCATGTCTATATCGGAGGTTTTGTCATTTAGCGATGTTTCAATCTTAGTTTGAGCCAATGGTTTAGCCTTTGCTGCAGCCGCGGCTGAAAATGCATTGATCTTGGATGGCATTGGAAGGAAAGGTTTAACTATATCATAATCCTTTTGATTCTTATCCCTTGTTGTATCCTCCCCAAGTCTCTTACCGGCAGATAAATCAACTTTATTCCTCATCAACTGAGGAGCTTTAGCAGCTGCTGTGGCCGACAAAACGTTCACTTTAGATGGCATTGGAATATATGTACCTGATCTCACTGGAGATGTAGGCTTTGTGCGCTCTGGTGAAGAAACATGAATATCTTCTTTGTCCTCCCAAAACTTATCACCTGCAGATGAATCGACTTTTGTTTTCATCAATTGAGGAGCCTTTGCTGCTGCTGTAGCTGATATAGCATTCAATTTTGAAGGCATAGGAACATAAGTTCTAGTTATATTGTAATTGCCAGTATTTGATGATGTTGTGGATGACAGTTGAACGGGCTTGGAGGCTACTACGGGAGGTGATTTCTGTGTAGTTATAGGTTTGGTATCAGTTGATTGAGCGTATTTCTTGAAACCTTTAATGTCAGTTCTTGAACTTGGTTGCATAATGTCATCCAATTTTATGGGTTTAGGCTCATTTTTTCTACTCTTTGGAGATTCTGTGTAACTATAATTTAAATCTATTGAAATTGTCTGTGTTTGTTGTGTTGGATGCTCAACGTTTTTACTTGCAACAGGATTAAATAAAGGGATTGTCAAGTCATCAGTATCATCCTTCTTAGGGATTTTTAAATTTGAAAGATTAGACTTCTTAGAAGGTACAATGGGTGGGAGTTTTTTGTTCTTCAAAGGGGATAATTCATATTGTTTCTTCTTTTCTTCTAGTTGTTTCTCTAGACTTTTGAACCTAACATCATTCTCTTCATTCCTTGTCTTATCCAATTGACTGAAATTGTTTAAAAACCTTTCAACGTCAGGATCTTCTGAAAGGCCTGGCATAGCAAATAATTATCACCCACAAATGTGATCAGTCCAAGTTCAAAGTAAAGAGGTCAAACAATGGAAAACGTTACAAAAAATTTACACTTTTCATGTTCTTTATATGATCTTCAAGGAATATGAAGCATCGTATCTAAAGTTAAGACATCTCCTGCTTGTGTTTTGGTATTGCGAGGTGCACGGGTGACTTTTATATCCATTGTTTTAGTTGATTTGTTGACCTCAAGCCATCATTCATATAATATACCCAAGTTTTATTTCAAACATGAATTCATTAATATACAGGATAAATATAATACATATAGTTAGGTTTAGCAAAGACATACACCTAATTAAGAAAGGAATATGAGAGAGAATGGGTCAAATTCAGCCCCGAAAGAAACTCGATGAGTAACCAAAAAACTCAAACACTAGTTCTTTGCTTTATATCATCAACTTGATCAGTTAATTCAGGAAACTCTTGCTTGATCTTGTCTCCCAAAGTATCCCTAAACTGTTCAAACGCTAGCGATTTACCATTGAGGTATTGATTGATCTTCCTTACGACTTCCACAAACTCTCTCGTATATATATCAGGATTTCTACCATCTTCGATATAATTCAAAATTTCTAGAGGAATGTCAATTCCTTCCAAACTTTTCTTCTTCTCATCTCCTGTCAAGAAAGTTTTAAGTTGCGTTATAACTTTATTGATATTACTTGCAAGCCCCGCTTTTGCTTCTTCTGTTCCTTGGAAATCATGAACTTGAACACCAAGGTGAATAAATGTCTCTATCAAAGAGGCCAAATCTTCTGTGAGTACAGCCAGTGGGACTGTAGTATCTGTATATGCTGCCTCGGTTGTCATGTGAGTTGATACTTCCCTGTATTCTCTGTGTCATTCGTCACTCCACAGCTTAGTTAACAGAGACTTCCTATAAGTCAATCACTCTCTCTTTCACTTACACCACACAAATCCAGACACATCCGTGCACATATTAGAGGTCACGTGCCAAACGAGGAAACTGTGTAAATCAACAAACAAATAAATTTCATGTATTCACGTGATTTTATAACATAATTTCTTTCCACTTCAAGACACTTTTAGACAAAATAACCTGTAACCTTGCGGAAAGCTTTACCAGGTAGCAATAGGATTACAAATTTTTATTTGTAAGCCTTTATCTTTTATCTTTTATCTACATTTTTTTATCTTTGTATATTATTTTATATAAATCAATCAAAAAACCAAAGTTTTGCATTTAAATTCTTTTTCTCTAAAAAGTTTTTATCAAAAAGACTAATTTATCATTAATTATACCTGAAATTTTATTTACCGCTTACACTTAAAAATGACTGTCGACGAAGTTAACCCATACATTATTCATTTTACACAAAACCAACTCGATCATATAAATAACCAATTGGCTGATTTAACGCCTCAAGAAGTATTGAGATGGGCCATCATTACCTTCCCACACTTATACCAAACTACCGCTTTTGGTTTAACTGGTTTAGCAATTGTGGATATGCTCAGTAAAATCAACAAAGATGAAAGTAAACAATCTGCTGTTGAATTAGTCTTTGTTGATACTTTATATCACTTCCCGCAAACTTTAGACTTAGTTGAAAAAGTCAAATCCAAATACCCAAAAGTGAAATTGAATGTTTTTAAACCACTTGGATGTGAAACTGAATCTGATTTTGTTAGAAAATATGGTGATGAATTATGGGAAAAAGATGAATCCAAATATGATTTCTTAGTAAAAGTAGAACCATCACAAAGAGCTTATAGAGATTTACAGATATCTGCCGTTTTCACTGGTAGAAGAAGATCACAAGGTGGTGCAAGAGGTTCATTACCTGTTGTTGAAATTGATGCCATTTCTGGTGTCGTAAAGATCAATCCATTAGCATCATGGGATTTCAAGCAAGTTCAAACTTACATCAAAGAAAACGATGTTCCTTATAATGAATTATTAGATATTGGTTACAAATCTGTAGGTGATTGGCATTCCACTCAACCTGTTCAAGAAGGAGAAGATGAAAGAAGTGGTAGATGGAAGGGAAAGAACAAGACTGAATGTGGTATACATGAAGCTTCAAAGTTCGCTCAATACTTAAAATCCCAAACTCAACAGACTGTATAGAGGAAGAGTAAAACTTCTGGCTGTCTTTCTTGCCCCCTTACATTATTTATTTATTCATTCAAAAATAGTTATTTATTCCAGTGATTGATTCAGATCTCACTATTACATAGCTTGGCAATATACTTGCAACCACTGTTCGCTTTCAAACTTAACAATTAAAATTATCTGTAATATTGGCGCTTTTTTAGCAAAAGAAATGTTTTCTTATTTTTTTCGTATTTTTTTTTTCTCAAGCCGCATGGAAGCTTTCACGCTAAACATTGGTCTGAGTCTCAGGCCTCGATCTGAATCTGAGTGAGTGAGTGAGTGAGTACGTCTCTCCTCTGCTGTCTCTCCTGTTCTTGAAAGGTACAGGGTATAGCTATTGGTTAATTCAGCTGTGATATAATCATCGGATTCTATATCAATTGTGTCAACTGTCTGTTATATACGTATAGCTCACATCTTTCAGTTTTGGTATGTACAAATAAACTTCCCTTTCTAAGCTTTCACGGATCTGACAAGTGCCTCAATTGATCTGTTGATCCAGACGATCCTAGTCCTATCAGTATTCTTTTACAGGATATCATGAATGTCACATTACTATCAATCAATCCAATTCAATTGTATTCCGATTCATTAATATCGTAAAGACAAACGATTACTTTTCTCCACGTATTATCTATCATTTCCATTTTTGATCCAAGACCCCTGCAAGACGTGTTTTCCCCTTTGAGATTGCGAACAAGGCTAAATTAACTGTTTGGGCGACTAAGTTGCTCTACAGTATAATAATTCACCTTGTGGTACAGGAGCAAATCAGATGCATTTCATTTCCATGATTTCTTTCCCTGTGTGTGTGTACCTTGTCGTGTGCAGTTTGTGTCTATGTACACATGTGCACACCATAGGATGGTCAACAGTATTCTTCGCACGCGCCACACGGAGGCCCATCTCTCCTCAAGTTTCAACCTGAAATTCACAGCCACGCGATTTCGACGTATGCTGTCTGTGGCGCAGCTCGCTAAGCCCTTGTGTGAGCGTGGCCAGCCCAGGCAGAGCCTGCCAGCAGTTCCTGGAAGAGAAAAACACCAAATCAAAGAAATCAAAACCAAAACAATTGAAAATGAGAGTTTTGATTTTCATCAATAAAATTATACTGATAACGAGCACTATAGTCAACATATTCCCACTCTATTCTTTGTATATCAAAGTTACTAACTCGACATCTTTATTTGTTTCGCATTACAGGATCTAGTATCACACGCTTAAAAGATCAGGTTTATTCATTTATTATTTACCCTTTGATCCTTTCTCTCTCTATCTCTCCTGCATCCTATAAAAATTTAACTGTGTTTTTTTTTCTTTTAAATTCATCTGTTTTATTCAGTTTTTAACATCTCATTTATTTATAACTGAATCGTCACATATATCAAAATGAATTCTATGGCTCAAATCAGAAAGAAATTAGTCATCATCGGTGATGGTGCCTGTGGTAAGACATGTTTATTAATTGTTTTCTCCAAAGGTGCTTTCCCAGAAGTTTACGTTCCAACCGTTTTTGAAAATTACGTTGCTGACGTTGAAGTAGACAACAGAAGAGTCGAATTAGCGTTATGGGATACTGCTGGTCAAGAAGATTACGATAGATTAAGACCTTTATCATATCCAGAATCAGATGTTATTTTAATCTGTTTCTCCGTTGATGCTCCAGATACTTTAGATAATGTTCAAGAAAAATGGATCTCTGAAGTTATGCACTTCTGTGCCGGTGTACCAATCATCTTAGTTGGTTGTAAAATCGATTTAAGAGAAGATCCAAAGACTATCGAAAGATTAGCCGGTTTTGGTCAACAACCTGTTACTACTGCTGAAGGTCAATCAGTTGCTGAAAAAATCAAGGCTCTTAACTATTTAGAGTGTTCCGCAAAGTATAACAGAGGTGTTCAAGAAGTTTTTGAAACCGCTACAAGAGCTGCTTTAGATACTAAAGAAGAAAGAAAGAAGAAGAAGAAGTGTACCGTTTTATGATTCAATCAAATCTGTCCTTTGACTTTTATTATTATTATTAGTATTATTTTAATGAGATCTATATATATTTCTTCTGGTTCTTTTTGTCTCCCCTTTTTCTAGTCTTTCAAGGTCTTTTAATGTATCGCATGTGTAACAGACAAGTATTCACTATTGTTCTGTTCATGTCAGTTTTGTCAGTCTTTTTGTTTTACATCTATTAGTACTTTTTATAATTCACTAATATATCTTTATTCTTTATACAGTTTTACTCATTTAGTGTCATATATCTCCAGCCCACAATTTTTTGTTATATAACCAAGTATTCTTGCTAAATCTCTAAATATATTACAACTAGCCCTGTCATTTCTCGCTAAAGACACTAGCGAGTCTAAAAATAGATCCCTCTTGTTAAACCGTTTTGAAGCTGTGTTAGCTTCAGTGTTTTTGGTGTAAAGGTTTGTCGGACAAAATATTAAGCAAAAAAAAATATTTTGAAATTATTTCAACATGTAATAAAAGGTTTCCAAGATAGGTTGATTGAATATTGATATATCTTCTCTGTTGGGTTTGAAACTCTAAGAGTAACTCACTAAATCATGGGAAAAGTGAAAACCACCAAGGCAAGACTGGATTCTCAGGCTTCAAAGGCCATAGATTCTCAAACATCGTCAATTGTAGACTTCAAATTTGACGATTTACTTTTCACTTCTGCTGCTCATCCTTCTACAAACTTAATAGCGATGGGATCAGCTACTGGTCATGTAAAGACAATCAAGTATAATGCCGATCAGCTAGAGGAAAGCAGAGACGCTTTCTACTCCAATAGTATCAATACGGAGAAATCCTACAAATTTAAAGCACCTGTTGTGAAAGTTGGGGAAAAGACGGTAGATGTAAATGAGGATGATGAGGATAATATTGTTGTTGCATGGAAGACTAAGAGACACAAAGGGAGTTGTAGAGCTATTACATATGATCATCAAGGTGAGCATCTTTACTCGGTAGGGTTAGATGATATCGTAAAAAAAGCTAAATCTGAAACGGGGGAAGTGATGAGTAAATCAGAAAAAATAGTCTTACCTACAAACTCACATATATCAAAATTAGTTACTGTACCAAATAAGGACTTCGTGCTGGTTGGTACCGAAACGGGTGTAGTTATTGTCTACGATTCTAGAGACCTCAGAAAAGAAGTTTACAGAGTCACTGGCTTACATGATAATGATGCTATCAATTCTATATCTCATATGGTTCCAAAATCAGACTACCAATTCATATCAACCGGTTCCACAACACTAACCCATTTTGACATCCGTAAAGGAGTAATACAAACAAGTGAAGATCAAGAAGATGAATTACTCACAGGTACATGGTGTGATCCAGGTAATATCGAATCAAATTCATTGTTTGTTGCTGGTATGGGTGACGGAATTGTTACCATTTGGGATTACAAGAAAAATAAATTATACGATCAAATTTCAAGAGTTAGAGTATGTCACTCCAAAGACAGTGTTGAATCTTTGATCAGTTGTCTTGATGAAACTTCTATTGATAATTGTATCTGGTGTGGTTCAACTGATGGTTTCGTAAAAAAGGTGAATGTCAAGCAAGGTAGAGTAGTAGAAAGTAGATTACACAGTTTGAAAGACGAAGTAAGTTCACTTGATATCGATTATGATTATAGATTGATCTCAGCGGGTATGGATAAACTGAAAATCTGGACAAAACCTGGTGATGATGATGAAGACGATGATGATGAAGATGATGATGAAAGTGACGATGATAGCGAGAGTATGTCTTCTTCTGATGGAAGCATGCCATCTGACGACAGCTCATCATCCCAAAGCGATGAAGAGAGTGTCAAAGAGGACAATAATAAAGATGGATCAGACTCCGAAGAAGAGTGGGGTGGTTTTGAAGATAATGCATCTGATAGTGAGTCTGAGGATGAGAAGTCTGAAACCAAGAATACAAAAGTAGATATCAAAGGACGTATACGTGATTCCATCAAGAAGAGACTTTTGAAAGTCTCTGATGACAATGTTCCAGAGAACAAAAAGATGAAATTGAAGACTGTCACATCGGATGATGGAAGTAGTAGTAGTGGCGGTGAGGAAACTGCTGACTCTGAAAGTGATTCTGATTCTGACTCTGAAGGAAATCAACCAAATGGTAAACTAGTCCAACTCAAAGATATTAGAGATAAATTGTTGAGACAATTAGAAGACAGTGATGAGGAAACTGAAATGGTCAAAGACGAGGGTTCTCCTGGTACCACTGATCCTAAAGAACCGCCCAAAAAATTGAGCAAAAAGGAAAAAAGAGCTTTGAAGAAAGCAGGAAAACCTCTGAGTATGAAACAATTGAAAAATCAACAAACTCATGTTCATGGGATAAGCAAATTTGATGATCTTTGAACTTAACAATTTCAATATAGAATCGATGTAAATATATAGCTATAGATAATTTTAATATGAAAACCCACATTAATTGCAAGAAATTGATGATTGTTTACGATTTTGTTTACTCTCCAAAAACATTCAACATTCTTATCACGGATAATAACACGCTAAATAGTTTTATTTTGAGTTTGAACATTCTATAAGTATCCTTAGGTTCAACCTGACACGTTTGCAACCTCTCAGCATCGCTCAACGCGTTTGATTTTTACATTCCTTACTTTATATACGTCGTATCCTCAGTTGGATAAGAAAGAAGGGGAGTTTACATTACTTATGACGTCAATCTCTATTGTCTCATATGTAACATTTTGAAAGTGAAATTTTTTCTCTATCTATAATTTCACCCTCTTGAGGCAAAGATTCGGGGAAAGACCTAAACTGAATCTACTAGTATGTTATCAATAATAGTGGAGTCAAGCAGGTCATCTTGAATCTGCAAAATAAGAAAGATTGAATAGCTAAGAGTGATTTGCCCTAGTGTAAATTAAAACCAGAAGCCCAATGGGGAAACGCACTTTAAAGTTAAACGCCAGACTAGACCATATGCTTACTATAAAAGAAATGTTCGCGAATTTTACTTTTTTGGGTTACAAAGACCATCTTCACACATTCCGCATTCAGATAAACTGTCGAGGCCACCTGGGCTTTCTAACTATTTTTGTTAATCGCTCGATAGGCTCAATATTATTATTTGCATTACGGAATAGAGGAAGTTCACTTTTTATCTGGGGTCATGGGCGGTTGTATATGTAGGCTACTTCTCCGCATTTTTAAGCATGGCAGGTGGTCTTTAAGCGCCCCTAGACACACTCTTTTATAAACAAATCTGATTTTTAATCCTCAACTTGTCTAACTTTTGACGCGTCGCCCGGAGTTTTATAATTGCTTTTTCAGCCTAGAAAATTTTTCCGTATTGCTCAATTAGGCATATGAGACTAGCAGCGCCGTTTTTTTCACCTAATTTTGACGTCACAAGCCTGTTTTTTTCAATTTTTCAAGCATGATGATGTAAGGTTTTAGTAATTTTTCCGTTGGCACACACCTTTTCTTTTCTGTAACGCTCCCAGTACCTATTTTTATGTAATCGTACAGATAAATCTACTACTCAAAAAAGAAAAGGGATGAATGTGACTGAGCAACTGGATATATATATATAGCAGTACGGCCCCCTTCTTCACTTCCAATTCCAACCATTTATATTGTTCTTTTTGGTTTTGTATCATACATTCATCTCATATACTATACTAATCATGAGTGAAAGTACAATTTCTAGAGAAGCTGAAATGATCTCTCCAGAGAACACCAAAACAGAACTCGTCGAGCCAAAAGTTTGGGGTATCAAAGGTAGACATAACACATATGGCAGAAGAGGAAGAGCTCTTAGTACGCTTGTTACTATTACCGCCGTTACTGGTTTTTCCCTCTTTGGTTACGATCAAGGTTTAATGTCTGGTATTATCACAGGTGTTAAGTTCAATGAAGAATTTCCAGGTACAGCTGGTTCTTCCACTCACGCTACCGTTGTTCAAGGTGCCATCACATCTTGTTATGAATTAGGTTGTTTCTTTGGTGCTTTATTTGCTATGTTCAAGGGTGAACAAACCGGTCGTCGTCCATTAATCTTATGTGGTTCAATCATCATCATTCTTGGTACTGTTATCTCCGTTGCCTCATTCAAAGACAGTTGGGGTACTGGTCAATTCGTCATTGGTCGTGTGATCACTGGTATTGGTAATGGTTTAAACACTTGTACTATTCCAGTTTGGCAATCAGAAATGTCTAAGCCAGAAAACAGAGGTAGATTAGTCAACTTGGAAGGTTCCGTTGTTGCTGTCGGTACTTTTATTGCCTATTGGTTAGATTTTGGATTTTCATACATCAATTCTTCTGTTCAATGGAGATTCCCAGTTTCATTACAAATTTTATTCGCTGCAGGTTTACTTGTTGGTATCTTAGGTCTCCCAGAATCTCCAAGATGGTTGATTGCTAGAGGTAGAATTTCTGAAGCTAGACATGTTCTTGGTGCTTTGAAAGATTTAGATGCTGATGATGATGAAATTGTCGCTGAATCTCTCCTTATTCAAGATGCTGTTAACAGATTTGACAATGCTCAATTAAGTTTCAAGGAACTCAGAAGCGGTGGTCAACATCAATATATCCAAAGAATGCTTATCGGTGCCTCAACTCAATTCTTCCAACAATTCACTGGTTGTAACGCTGCTATTTACTACTCAACTGTTTTATTCGAAAACACTATTGGTTTATCAAGAAGATTATCCTTGATTTTAGGTGGTGTTTTCTCTACCGTTTATGCTTTATCTACTATTCCATCATTCTTCCTTATTGATAGTTTAGGTAGAAGACCATTATTCTTGATTGGTGCTACAGGTCAAGCCGTTTCTTTCACAATCTCATTTGCATGTTTGATCGATGATACCCAAGAAAATGCTAAAGGTGCCGCTTTTGGTATCTTCTTATTTATTGTCTTCTTCGGTATGTCTATCTTAGGTTTACCATGGATTTACCCACCTGAAATCAACCCATTAAGATCCAGAACTTTTGGTACATCTGTCTCTACTTGTACCAACTGGATCTGTAACTTCGCCGTTGTTATGTTCACCCCTGTTTTCATTAACAAATCCGGATGGGGTTGTTATTTATTCTTTGCTGCATTAAATTGGTGTTTCATCCCAGTTATCTACTTCTTCTACCCTGAAACTGCTGGTAGATCATTAGAAGAAATTGATATTATTTTTGCTAAAGCTTACTTCGACAAGACTGCTCCATTCAAGGTTGCAGCATCTATGCCAAGATTGAGTAACAAGGAAGTTGAAGAAGAAGGTACTAAATTAGGCTTATACGAAGGCGATGATGCTAAACCATCTAATGAATTCAATGAACCAACTGGTTTCTTTGAAAAGAATGAAGAAAGTGCTAGCAACGCCAGCGAACAAGTTTAAATTAGCTCTTGCATTTTTCGACTGTTTTAACTCAATTTTGCATATTAATATGCTAATATATAATTCATTTTGTACTCCAATAACAATTCTTTGTGTGTTTTTTTTATTTCGTTAGTTCGTAAATCGTTCACATCCACGTCAAACGATGATTCATTAAAATTATTTACCATATCAGCCGCTATCTTCCTAATTAGGCAAATCTGCCAACCCTTACCTTTTAGCGGGGCGCATTCTAAAGGGAACCTGATTGGCCGGTTGAGTCGGTGAATAAGACTCATCTTATCTAACTAGAAATATATATACTACCATGAGTTTCATTTGAAACTTATTCAACGATTGTCACTTATTTCGTTGCTAACAACTATTAGAATTGGATTGCACAAAGCTCATAAACGTGATGTCTTTCAAAAAACCTTATCTCGAAAATTATCCAGATGCCAATGGGTACTTTGGTGAATTTGGTGGTTCATTTGTTCCACCAGAAATTCAAACTGCCTTGAATAAGATTTCTGAAGGTTACCATAAGATATCCAAGACTCAAGAATGGAAAGATGAATTGGATTTCTATTACAAGGAATGGCAAGGTAGAGAAACCCCAATCACATACGCAAAGAGATTGTCTGAACATTTAGGTGGGGCTAAAATCTATTTCAAGAGGGAAGATTTGAACCATGGGGGTGCACATAAATTGAATCACTCAATTCCATTGACTTTGTTAGCCAAGAAGCTAGGTTACAAAAAAATAATTGCTGAAACTGGTGCTGGTCAACATGGTATTTCATTGGCTATGGCTGCTGCTAAATTTGACATCCCCTGTACTATATATATGGGTTCTGTAGACATGGAGAAGGAGAAACCAAATGTCACTAGAATGCATATCTTAGGTACTGAGGTTGTTCCAGCTACACACGGTTTGCAAACTTTGAAAGAGGCTGTTGATTTAGCTTTTTCTGAGTATATGAAAGATCCTGAAAATATTATGTACTGTATTGGATCTGCTGTTGGTCCTGTTCCATTCCCTGAAATGATTAGAGACTTTCAGTCAGTTGTCGGTAAGGAAGCAAGAAGGCAATTCTTGGAATTGAATAACAACAAACTTCCAGACGCTGTCATTGCATGTTGTGGTGGTGGGTCCAATGCTGCAGGTATGTTTTCAGCTTTCATCGATGATGAGGATGTCAAATTATATGCAGTAGAACCATTAGGTAAAGGAACTGGTACTTTAGGTGATCATGCAGCTTCCATTGCCTACGGTAAACCTGGTATTTTACATGGTTTCAAGTCCATTACCTTAGCTGATGACCAAGGGGAAGCCGCACCTGTTCATTCTATTGCATCAGGTTTAGATTACCCTTCTGTCGGTCCAGAACATGCTTTTTTGGCTTCCATTGGTAGAGAGGAAAAAGGTGCAGGTGCTACCGATGAAGAAGCAATTGATGCATTCTTCATGGTCTCCAAGTTAGAAGGTATCATTCCAGCATTGGAATCCTCCCATGGTCTTGCTTATGCTATCAAATTAGCTCCTACCTTGAGTAAAGATCATACCATCTTAGTCAACCTTTCTGGTAGAGGTGATAAGGACTTGGACTATATTGTCGAAAACTATCCTGAATACTTAAATAAAAAATACGTTTGATGTTGTACATCATATATGTATCTATATAATTATATCTGTCCTTGATAATTCACTAACAAACATATAGTAAACAAAGTGTCAATCGAGAACAACTACAATGATGGGATGAGCGGCATTTTTCTATTCGCTAGTGCTTCTTGGTTGCAGTTGTTTTTGATTTTCTTCAACACTCTTCTAGTACGCATCTTGTTTAGAACATATTCTCTATATAAGGTTTAGCAGGCGATTTACAGAAACCCAAATTGGTAGCACTGTATACAGTGGTTCAAGTTTACTTATTTACGGGAATATAGAGGTATTTAAACAATTTGGAAAGCAAAGGGACCCGAAATGTCACTATCACTTGAAGAACAAACTGGCGAGGCACCTACAAAAAATGCAGACCCAGGCGTAGTAGACGAGTCTGAAACTGCAGAACTTGAAGCCAAGGAAGAAGTCATGTCAAATTCTGAGCATCCTTTGTTAGCCAGAGACGACAGTGTCCAAGAAGATGATCAAACCCCTGTAAAGCTTGAAAAAAGTTCAACACTTTACCCTACCGAGGAAAATAATGAAAACAATGCAAATGAAGCTCTTGTGACACCTACTGATATAAAGCCAGAACCCTTGTCCATGGAGAATCAGTTCTCCCGTTGGGGAGATGACACTATGAACGACGATGAGAGGGGTGTTGTTGACAGTACAGGTTCTAGTTCAAGCAGCGTGATATCTCCCGTAAATGAAAGTGGTGACCGAGATTCTACAAAACAAAGATCAGCAAAAGGAACCTTACTTGATACACAAGACATGGTATCTTCCTCTTCTAGTGAGCAGCACAAGAACTCTTCTGAAACGGAGAATCTTTCAAGGACAGAAGATGGAGAAATAGGGGAAACTTCTCGTACTCAACCCGTAGAAACCATCATGTCCGCATCACCTTTAGAAGATGAAAAAGGCGAAAATCAGAGTGAGCAAAATAATGAAGAGTCTAACGGCGTGACCGATGAAAGTAAGGAGGATTCTGTTGCTGATATTGAAGGCGAATCTAGTAAAGCTCTTACTGATGATGGTAGTAACAATGGCGATGATGATGAAGAAGATGCGGGTGTGGCAGATTCTGGTGCTGATGCGAATAAAAATGCTGATGAGGATGAAAGTAACGAGAATGATATTGGAATTGAGGGCAATGCTGATGCAGTAGTTAATGAGAAGCAGCATACACTGGTAGATAAAGTGCGAGTACAGGAGACGTCCGGGGGACAGTCTAAACGTTCTGAAAAGGTATTCAAGAAAGTAAGTACGCTGAAATTTCCACGTCCTTTGGATACACTAGAGGATATAATGGATTACGACCTTCCCAATTACAACAAGAGGACAAAGATAGGTTCAAAAATGGAAGAGTTTACAGCTGCTATGAATGAAGCCACGAATAACTGGAACAGTGCTTGTTATTCGGTAAGTCGACAGTTACAACATTACCAAGATATCTGGATGTTACTTCAGGCGCGTAAGAAGGCGCTCAACAAAGAGAAGAAACTGGCTTCTTTAAACGAAAGAGAGCGTTCCCCTTTTGGCAGTGACCAATAAGATCTCTTCATTGTACTATACTATCTATATCAATTCACCGCTTAGTCGCTTGTATTCTCTCTGGACTCGATGTATATACTCCAGCAAATAACAGAGTATCAATAAAAGTAACTAGAAAAGTAAACAAATCGTAGGCACTGAATTCTGCACCGCCCCAAATTGTCTTTGTTCTGTTGAGCGGTTACCCGTGCTCAGTGAGCCATCTGGTGCTGCCTTCATGTTCTGATAACATTGAGAGGTCCTTAAGTATAAAGAGATGGTATTATATTTCAATTAGTTGTACATAAATCAATCATCAACTTTCTTTCATTGATTGTTCAAAAATGAAGCCGGTTGTTTCTGTAAGTACCTTTCAAATATAGACTACGAAGATACTCATGCCATTGTCAAGTTGGCATTCTCTCCATTGAATCAGAGGAGCTCAAATGGTCCTACAAAAGTCACAATTTACTAACCTATTTTTATACTGATATACTAGGAAGCAAAAGCTTGGTTCTGTACTTTGGTATCAGCATTTGGTATAGTGATACTTTCCGTCATTGGTGGATTGTTCTACTCAAATCATGAAAGTATGATGGGTTCTATCAATGACCCAGAAGATGGTAAAGCGTAAGTATTGATTGTATTGCTCATAGAGCAACTTCATTTTGACATATAGTTACTAACAGAATCGTATTTGTTTATTATCAGTGTTGCTAAAACTATTTTTGGTGCCGTTTTCTTATATATTATTTCATTCTTATTCTGCGGTTGTCAAGCCTGGGTATCTCAGAGGCAAGCAAAGATTCAACTTTGATAGCAGCTCATCCAACATGTCCATACCCATACACAGTCAATAAAATCTGGTACTTTCTGCTTATGTTCAGCTTTTGTTTGCATGGTGTGTTATCAAAGGCCACCGAGAGCTAATACATATCAATCAAAATCATAATGTTATTATCAGTATGTAGTACATCTTGAAAGCAGAACAGAAAAGTATCTCCACATTTGTCAAGACCTACATTAGTTCTTTATACACGCCTGGGAACTTATATAGTTACAATCAAAAATAAACTCAAAAAAAATAAAAATTAATGCTACAATTGATATTTTTCACCTATAAAAATTTGTATCGATGTATTTCAAATCTTGGTAGAATTATGTAACTCACACTTGGTGTCTATATAAATATCGAAATAACGAGTCGACAGTAATACATAATGAAGGCATGAGAACACATTCCTTGATCTCCTCCTACGTAATATGTCAAGATTTATTCAAAACCGTTATCAACCGCCAGATAGCGGAATTTTGAGACTTCACGTCAACTTTTTTTTGTTCTCGCATGCGTGTGGCACAGCGACTATCTCTTCTATGATAACCGTGTTCTCCTTCTCTGAAACTTTCAGAACTCCGGTGACCGTGCTTGTCTCTATTGGTATAAGTATTCTTCTTATGGTCCTTTGCAACGCTTTCTTTGCATAAAGTCCATCTTTTCTTTGATTTGGTATTCCTCAAATTCAAACCCATATATCACACACCGGATGAATAACTTATTTTTTCAACGGATCGGTCTCCAGGCTCAAAAGACTAAAAAAAGCTACAGAATTCAAAAGCTAAAAGGACTTCTCTTTACACGTCCGGCATCTTCTGGTCCTCAAGGAATAGATAACAGGCTTCCTTTGGTGGAATCAGTTGTAGAATCGACCAGCTCCACCCTAACTGTAACAGATCCTCTGCAGATCTACCGTAGTTATGTTGCCAGAGGAATTTTGAAACCAGATCCCCAACAATTGAGATGTGCTTTAGAGTTCCAAAAATTATACTTCAGAGTGAAAGATTACAAGCCTGAATCCAATACTTCTATTAGAATCAATGAACTTGTTCGTGAACTCGAAGTCAAGTTGAACGGGAAACAAGACTTCGGCTTACTATATAGTTACATCGGTTACAAGCCGCAGTGGTATGCTAAGAGTCAAGATAATGAAAGGAAAGAAATCGTCAGAGTACTAACTGATGAAGAGGAGCTAGAAAACTTCCCATCCCCACAAGGATTGCTGGTCAATGGTGAAGTAGGGTGTGGTAAGTCTTTATTGATGGATATGTTTGCTAATTCTCTACCTCACGATTCCAAGTGTAGATGGCATTATAACAACTTCATGCTATGGGTTTACTCTCAAATCCACGAGATATATCAAAGAAGGAAGCGTTCCAATCAAGAGAATCATACAATTTTGTCTCTGGAAAATGAGTTAATTTTATTCGAAATAGCGTCGAAGATGATTTCCAAAAGTACTATTTTGCTGTTAGATGAGTTTATGTTACCTGATTTGGCAGCTGCTAGAATTGTCAAAATATTGTTTACTTACTTCTTCAAACTAGGAGGTGTCTTAGTGGCTACTTCAAATAGACTTCCAGAAGAACTATACTCTTCCAATTTCAACCACTCACAGTTTTCTGGGTTTGAGACTATTCTGAAACTAAGATGTCAAACATTCGATATGAATAGTGAAAATGATTATAGAGAGATATTACGTAATGAAAGTCAAGCGGATCCATATATTATCATTAAGTCCAGATCTTCAGATCATGAAGTAAGGTGGGAAAAGTTGATAAACTCGGTCGCTGACTTTTCTGATGCATCTTCTGATAATTTCACCGTTTACGGAAGAACTATCAATGTCCCTTCTCATTCTAATGGTTGTGCAAAATTTGAATTCGAAGAATTATGTCAAGGTTTATATGGGTCAAGTGATTATATATCCATTGCATCTAGATATCGTATTGTCATACTAGACAATATTCCTGTTTTGACTACCAAAATGAAAAGTGAAGCTCGAAGATTTATCACACTACTGGATTCTTTGTATGAGGCACGTTGTATAGTCATTATGAGAACAGAGGTTGATCCATCTTGTTTGTTCTTTCCAGACTTGCATTCTAAATCCTCTGGTTCAAACATAGAGCAAGTCCAAGAAGAAGAAATGTATTCTCGTACTTCAATCGATGTGCTCAACCCTTATAGACCTAACGTTTCGTCTTACGATGAGGGCTCAAATGATTTCGAGGTTACAAAGGATGTT
Organism: Wenyingozyma ramenticola; assembly: GCA_024271885.1. Lineage (NCBI taxonomy): Eukaryota > Fungi > Ascomycota > Pichiomycetes > Pichiales > Pichiaceae > Wenyingozyma > Wenyingozyma ramenticola. The sequence goes on from JANBXF010000012.1 coordinate 48,255, forward strand.
AAAGAAACTAATTTCAAAGATATAGGGAAGTTTACCGGTGAAGATGAGATGTTTGCATTTAAGCGTGCTGTGAGCCGTATTCATGAAATGACATGCTCAGATATATGGAGATTAGAAGGGAGATGGATTCCTAATGATCAATCAATGAGACCATGGGAGAAAGAAATTGAAAAAGACAAACAACTAGACAACTGTTCCGATGATTTTGAAGAGGATGTGCAGTTGAGGAGTTACTCAACACAGATCGGGGCGGAAACGAAAACCCAGAGTATCTTCAATAGCGCACCAAATTTCAATACTGTTCATTTCTGGTCAATGGGTTTGTGGGGAAATGGAAATAAAATTAGGGATAACATAGCCAAAAGATGGATTCGTGGTGTTGAAGCAATTACTAAAGGAGCTAATTGATCAATAAGACTATATAGAAAGATTTGTTTTTATTTTGTTATATCATTTAAGTATGTGTAAAACTAAGTTAATAATAATTCTAGGAGTTGGTGAAAAAGGAATAGCATATTTCTTAACCCAGAGAAAGGCTGCACCGCCGCAAAAAGTTCAAATACTATACACTTTTATCCAGATCTCTTTCAATACAGTAGGCTATGAACATGAAGTCAACTTTGAGTTCATTAAATATATCATACTAGCTCATGAATATACTTACTCCACAGAGACTTATGCATGTCTCGTCTTACAAAAGACTAAATGACCTTTGGTTCCTTATTACCACGGTTACACTCACAGTCTGTAATAGACCTCAGGAGATTCCTGGTGTTTATCATTACCTTTTACAAACGCAAACAATGAATAGAAAGCCCAGTGAACCTGGATTGTTTTCAGATATAAACAGCATAATAGAGAGATTTGAAGATATAAAGAATAGGGGCAACTTGAGCTCATTTGATCCGTATATAACGAAGGATAAAGAACTGACTGAGAAACAAGTGGAATTGACAAATAAGATGAAGGAAAGTATATTGAAAACAGCAGCATTGAGTGGGCTTCCTAAGGCAATTAATGCACTTACGATCCTGAAAGATTATACACCTCAAAGATTGAGGCCGCAAGAACCACTGGAACCATTCAGAGGGAAAGTAGAAGGTGCAAGTATTGAGGATATAAAAGATGAGCAAGAAAGAGGACGTAACTTTTGGCGTAAAGTTTATGGTAAGATATCGAATAGAGTTATAAGTCAAATGAACAGTTCGTATCCAGATTTGTGGTCATATACAATAGAGCATGTCTACTCTCCTCTTTTGTCTTACACAGGTGTGTTGACTGCTCAGGAAACGTCTCTTATTGTAGTGGCTTGTTTGATACCGCAGGATGTTAATCCACAATTGAAAGGACATTTGAAAGGTGCCTTGAATAACGGGGTTGATTTGGAAACCATAGAGGAAGCAAGACAACTGGCAATCGATGTTGCCATTTGGTGTGGGTCTACCTGGTCTTCCGAGGTGGCTAAGCTATAATTATTTTTAAACATTTAAGTATTCTATATTCAAAATATGTATATAATTCATAATGACATGAAGGAGTGACTAGTAAAAACAAAAACAATTGTTTAAATATATATGTATAAAATAATTTATATGGACAGCTTTCCAAATTCCTTCTCTACACTGATTGATGAAGGCGTACCTATTTCAAATTCTTCAAACTGTGGTTTAGATGATGATGTCTCTGAGGCAGACTCTAAGTTATCCTCAGTTGTTGTTGCAATATTTGATGCGTCCCCGTTATTTCTTGTTGCTGTATTTATGACTGTATCGGTGGAAGTTATGCGATCATTTAGTTGGACAGAACCCGATTCATCGTTTGGTAAATCTTCAGTCTGTCTAGATTGCATATGTTCAACTGCTTGTGACTTTGGGGAATTGGGTTCCGAGTTTTCAATGTGGGATTTTTTAATGGAAGTAGAGATTTCTAAAATATCATTCAAGTCTTCATCTTGTTTACCAAATAATTGAAACCAAAATTTAACGTCGTTGACCTTTGGATATATCACCTCTTCTGTTCGATGATATTGAGGATTAGTGAACTCTGGCTTTCGGCTCTTGAAATAATCCCAAACTGATCTTGTTCTTGTTTGGATCTTACTCTGTACTCTTTCCTTTTCCGAATTGAATAAGAATGTACCAAATTGACATGAGTACAAATGATATATCAATCTTCTTAAGAACCTCTCGTTGAATTCAAATACGGTTGGATATTGTCTCATTAATTGATAAATGCAATCCAAAAATTGATGGAAAACAGGACTTTGAAGTTTAACGTGTTGATTGTGCTTAATATGTTGAGTAAACTGTTTTATCGTTGATGTGGCTTGATTAGAAAACGAATCTACTGGATTATTGTGAAATTTTGTTTCACTTTGAAGATGACCACATCTTTCGTTGAATCGATGACCAAAGGATAACCATCCTTTTTCAACCAATATCACAAATCCATCAATGGTTCTATAAAAAGGATCAAGGCATAACTCAACTAAAGAACAAATTTGTGAAGTTCTATCCCAACCATCGGAACAATGTACTAAAAGGTGGCTATTGTTTAAATGAATGGATTTAACTAGTATGTCAACACCACTCAACATATTCGAAATGTGACCAATCCAATTCGATTTGATCAACATGTCCTTATCTGTTAATGAAGTTGAAATATCTCCATTTTTCAAAACTTCTGTTATCTTTTGAAGACTATCTCTCATGACATGAATGTTATCTATATTGAGGAAGATCTTTTTACAATTTCCATAGTTGTCCATATTTTCTGTACCTGCTCCAAGTGCAGTTTGAGCAATTGCATTGGTTAAAGGTCTTGCATCGACGATCAAATTCAAAGATTTCTGTTTACCATTAGTCGTGAATATCTCGTGTAATAACTTTTCATCTTGCAGAGATCTATTTTGTTTCAAACCTACTAAAGGTTGTGAGCATCTTGTTATTGAACATCCATTGTATTTATAGTAATAACTCAAAGCTGGGAAACGATTTTTAGATCTAAATCTAACTGAATGACTTAATATTGTATCGCTGATTGATTTTGGAACAATCACTTTTCCTGGATATGAAGGGCATAATTTGTATTCTTTATTCAAATTGGATAATCTCCAATTGTCTGATCCTGGATACTTTCCCGAATTTTCTATAGAATTCTCTGATAAATGCAACCCTTGTCTTTCAAATTCTTTCAAAACGTCATAATCATTCCAACTATTCAAAGGTAATTCAATTCTCACTGGTGAATATATAAATGCGTATAATTTTTCTATATTCTCTATGCATGTCAGTTTCAATATACTTTCGAATACATCGGCACCTTTATCAGGATTGGGGAAATCAAATGCTAAATAAGTAAAATCTCTACAACGTATTCTCAAATTTGCACCTTTACATAATGGGTTCATTTGTTCATCCACACAACTGGAACTGTTCAAGTTTGGTGTAATCAAATTCAAAGACCTTTCCATAAAATACATTTCATTTCCATTTGCATTCTTGTTACCATTTTTATTCCCACTTTCATCGCCTGTATTATCAGCATTATCGTTTTGAAGATATAACAAGGCGGATCCTTTGTTGTACTCTACTTTTTCAATCATGGGATAACAAAGCCAAAGCTCTCTCATTCCAACTGGTTTTCCTTGATCTGATGGCGGTACCGGAGGTAAGGTGAATATTAGATGATGAGTTGTTAAATGTAAAGTACCCCCTACTGACTGACCTCGCCTATGAAGAGTAACATTTTCAACTTTCGTGACCTTTATATATTCCATGGTTTGGTATCAGACTCAATTCTGATGCATCCAAAACACTTACATACAAAATATGATTCAAAAATAGGTCAATTAAATTGGTAATTGTTATCTATTTTGATGGCGTAAACTTATAAATTTGGTCCAAAAGGAATCTTTATACAGGTTTGCTCCTATATCGGGGATCTTATCAGTTTAGTGGTGTACGGGAGTACTTTCTGGTACAACTAATTATAATGTTGTGTGAATTTATACGTGCAACTGATATAATGTTGTGCCTGAGTTATTTTCCTTTCCATGTGTAGATCTAAAGGTCAACTGTAGGTTCCATGCATGTGCAATTGAGTTAAATTGTTTAAATAATGAGTCCAGCGTATAATTTTCTATTCAATCCACCTAGAAAACTTTGAAGTTGGTGGATTTTTAGTGTACAAAATTCTCTCTGAATTAGGGTTACATTCCTTCAATAAAATTTCAAATTCTTATGAAACTTATAATTTTACATTTCTAAAAAATCTACAAAAGTTTATTCAAGTTTATATAAATCTATTAAAGTCTATATACGATTTTGATACTAAAGTAATATACAGAGTAGAGAAACGTTGCAATCCTTATGCTAAAGGTTTTGGTGTTCTCTTTGCTTCTTCGGAATCAATAGTTGCATCAGTAACTCCATAACTCTTAAATGTGTTATAACCCCAACTATCATGAGTATAAAATGTAGCTCTATCGTAATGAGTGATTTCGTAATCCATTCTCATTCTGTTCACTAAATCTGGGTTTGAAGAGAAATATCTTCCTATACCAATTAGAGTTCTATCATTACGATTAACATTTGCAATCATCTTATCTTGTTCGTGTAAATAATTACCAGATCTCAAGACTACACCTTGCCAGATCTCTTCTAACCAATGAGGATTCAACACTCTTAATTCTTCATCATCACTTTCACCCACACCATTGATAATAGGCTCGATAAATGAAATATAAGCCAATTCATTTCCCTCTTTAGCTCTTTTGTTAAGTTCACTTAAGATATATCCGAATTGAGCAATTGGATGAATTGGTGTCTTATTACCACCGGAACCTTGGAAAAAGGAGTATGGTGAGATTCTTATTGCTAATTTAGAAGCACCAATCTCTTTTGAAATCTCATCTATAGTCTCCAATACGAATCTTGCTCTATTTTCAATTGATCCACCATACTTATCAGTTCTTTGATTGGATGTCTCTCTTATAAACTGATCAAACAGATATCCATTAGCCATATGAAGTTCAATTATATCTACACCTATATCAATAGCAGCCCTTGAAGCTTTAACAAAATCTTTCTTGATCAATTCAAGATCTTCAATGGTGAGTTCTTTGATCTCATTACCTGCGGCCTTAGCAGCTTCTTCAGATTGTGAATCGATATATATCTTCGAAGGACCTTTTAAATCAACGCCTCTTTCTTTACTTACTTTTGCATTTGCAGCTCTACCCAAAGCGGACATCTGGATTGCGAAAAAAGATCCATTTTCGTGAATTTCATCTACCATCGGTTTCCATAATTTCGGATTAGTCATATAGGGTGAATATTCTCTATGACCGGCAGCACCTGACACCAAAGTTTGTTCAAATATGAGTAAACCTCCATTATTTTTAGACCTTTCAACGTAATGCTCAACTATGAGATCTGTAAGAAGATTATCTTTAGTAGCTCTGTATCTACTCAATGGAGGAAAAACTATTCTATTTTCCAAAGTGATATCACCAACTTTGATCGGTTTGAAAATATTGGTATTTGAGAATTTTCCCATATTTATTGTACTTTTTTCAACTACCTAAACTTGAAAAAACCAATTCAACGTTTGACTGGAATCGAATACCAAGAGCAAAACCTTTTCATATAACAGTGATAAGTCACTCAAGAAGGTATTTTTTACTAATCGGAAACATACCGATAGTGAACAACGTAATTCAAGGAGTTTATTTATCAGCACCGTCGATGGACGCAGGTTTAGTTTTTCTGCGCCATATCGCCGCACTGTGGTAATCACTAAATATCCCGCAATCTACTGTATAAGAAAGAGTGTGTGTCTTCTTCTAATGTACATATGTATGGTATACTGTGACGGTAACTGTTCTATACTCCAATGTCACAGCTTATGTATTAACCGATTCTTGCAGACCTTGAAGTCATCTGTGAACTGTAGTTGCTGGAAGTCAACCGGGTCCCGCACCCGTCTGCCGTAACAGAACAAATAATAGAGCATGCAAGCAATTTACCAATTCGGTCAACAATTTCCACAATTTAATCAATGTTAGTTGTATTAAAAAAACCTATAGATATATATATATATATATATATATACATGCACAGCAACTACACATACTAGAGACTATCCTATCCCGCAAGCACCTGAAACGAAACTGGAAACAAGGCTAGCCGTGGAGAGAGCCATAGCCAATGGCAGTGAGCTGTGGTCTTAGTAACGCGAGAGAGGCCGGAAATCCTGCCTCGTATAACAGAAGCTAGGAAGATAAGCTAGGCTTTCCCTTTCCTGGTTTCTGCTCCCTACATAATAAAAGATGAGTAATTCAATATTCACTGACACATCACACTAACTCTTCTCTTTTTTCTTTCATGTCTATTACTTCTTTTAACTTCATCTAGGCTCTTCCTTATACTTACTTGCTCAGTATTACATCCTTTCTTTCCCCTCAACTACACACATCTATCTATAATACACCCAGCGTTTCAAATTTTAGACACCGTTTTCTTTTTCTCTCTTCCCTTCCCTTCCCACCTCTGCTAAATCCCCTTTCTGTTCTTAAAAATGGGATTACGCTATTCGACTTACTTAGACCCAAATGAGGAAATAGAGTCTATATACTCTACCAATTACAAGGGAAAGGGTTTTGGAGAATCATATCCAAGGTTGAATTCTTTGAATAACAGTGGCGCTGGGTTCTCAATAGTTCAACCACGTGCAACTTACAATGAGGAAGAAGAAAGTAATAATACTCATGGTGAAAATGACGATGACGATGATGACGACGATGATGATGAAGATACCAATATGGAAGATTCAGATGATGAATATACAACTACTAGTTCAAATACAAATACACGCTTATATACCAGAGCTAATTATACCCCACAAAGTCCTTCATCAAGATTCTCACATGAACAAGTTCCTTTAATTTCAAGAGGTTCTTATATGGGTTATTCTTATTCTGCATATAATCCTTCGAATTTCTTTGCAAAACCAACTTCTTCTGGATTAGGTTCAAGAGAAATACCTTTTTACAAGACTCATCCTAAATATAATAAAAATGGCAAGGCAATTACTTATGGATGTAAAGATTGTTTAACACATTTATCATCTTCAAATTTAATTATAAGTGATAAATATCATGGTGTCACAGGTGACGCATTATTAATTGACAAAGTTGTGAATATCCTTCTAGGCCCAGCAGAAGTTAAGAGTATGACAACTGGTTGTTATAGGGTTTGTGATATTAAATGTCATCAATGTTTGAAAGTATTGGGCTGGAAATACTTGAAATCATACGAATTTGAACATAAATTTAAAGAGAATAGGTACATTTTGGAGATTAACAACATAAGACAAGTTAGGTGATTCTTGCATTTCAATATTGGTTATACGTATAGGTTATTTTATTTTATTTTATTTTATTTTATTTCATTCTTAATTGGGTTTATTTTTCTTAGAGAGTTTTGTGATATTTATCATCACTTTTGTTACTACTATTTTTTTCATTATTGCATCATATTATCCTGATGCCACTTCATATCTTTGGATTCGGTTTTTATTTCTTAGCTTTTATCATATACCCACAATTTCAATACCATCATATTTATTATAATAATCTTTGTAAATTAAAATATAAGCTACACAGCCGCTCCTAAAGACCCTCCTCGTAAGAAAAATAAGAGATGGAAAAAAAAATAAAAAAAACTTTATTAAGAGCGTTGAAATTTGACTTTCCAGTATTTGCTTATTATATAGCAGTCTTATACTTGTGATAATCAGACGAATACAAAATGATAGGTGTAGGGATAAGGGCTTTGCCAGCAAGAAGGAATTTACAGAGTTTTTCATCATCTTCATTACAAACAATCAGATCAAAATCTTTTCTCTCAAAATTGAAACCAAAATTCACATTACCAAGTTTTAAATTAATCCCACAACCACCAGGACATATAGTTGGAACAGTCAACGATGCATACGTACCTCCTATGTCTGATCACTGGCACGGTTCATATCACTGGAGTTATGAAAGAATAGTCACAGTAAGTATGGTTCCTCTTATGATGACTCCATTTGTTTATGGAAGTAGTATTCCTGCTGTTGATGCACTTATGAATTGTTTATTACTTTGGCACTGTCAAGCTGGATTTGAAAGTTGTATCATTGATTATATCCCATTAAGAGTCTATGGAGTTTGGCATAAGATAGCCATGGGTTTATTACATGCCGGTACTTTTGTCAGTCTTTATGGAATTTATGTTATAGAAACTGAACATAATGGTTTCATAAATTTATTAGTCTCTCTTTGGAGTGCTTAATTTTATGTATATTTATCTGTGTATATATTCTAATAAATAGGTTTTTTCTTAATGCAAATATACCTTATTCAAGTAGCCCATTCTGGGGATAAAGGTTTATTGTTTCTTGTTGGAGATTTAGATCTTGATCTACCTCGATCTTGATCACTTCCTCGTTCTTCTCTTCTGTCGAATTTAGATTCACGATAATGTGTATTTCTATATGATGGATAGTCTCTTTGTTTGTAACTTGGATAACTTTGATTGTAATATGAATTATTGTAATTATTGTAATTATTGTGATTATTGTTGTAATATGGTTGATGAGGACGATGATGATATCCACCACGTTGTGGATATGCGTAATCATTATAAGGATGATAATATCTTTGATTATTATATCTTGGAGTTTTACCAAATTTATAAGAAGAAGGTGGTGAACTATTAGAAACATCGTTTGAATTATAATCGATCATAGTTCTATTAGGGTAATTCAACATCTTATGATTTGAAACTATAATTTCTTCTTCTGAATTTGGGTTTGAATCTTTCTTTTTATTTTTTTGCTTGAAATAATTAACTTTCCAAACTGCATTTTTAGGACTTCTTAATTCTTGATCTATCCAAATTGGTAATGCCTTGATTGGAATATATTCAACAAATAATTGATGTCTTGTTATGCCTTCTTCTCCTTCGGGTTGAGTCTCTTGTAAGTTAGGAAACCATTTACCATCGAGATTTTCTCTAAGTAAAGATGCTGCTTGCAAGTTGTTTAACAACAAAAAAGCATGTGTTCTATTTCTACTAATCCATAATCTTTCAATCTTGAAATCATCATGACTTTGAAGTATACTCTCTAGTTGATTTTTAAACAGTTTGTTCGAAAATGGAGTTGTTAAATTCCCAATGAATAAAGCCTTTGTTTCAATAAATTGTGGAGAACTTTGAATTTCATAAATATAAGGTTCAGTAATTGATCTATCATATTCATCTTTTGTATAAACATTTGATTGAACCAATTTAACATATCTTTCCTGTGGATACCTGCTAGTATAAGGAATCAAATCCCCTGTTTTGTCATCATCATTATCATCGCTGATCTCTTCTGATGTATTATTTCCACCCACAGGATTTGAATCTTTTTTAACACTTTCAGATCCTCCAGTTGTTGACTCACTGGCTTCAGTAGCCGCCTGTTCTTCTCTTTCTTTCTCCATCTCCATCAATTCTAACTCATCAACAGACTCAGTCGCCTCTCCACTCTGCATTCTTTCAGAGTGTTAAATCAAATGAAAAATCAGTATATGCAATATAGCCAAATAAAAAATATCCTGTTAAAGAATACTAGCAAAGAGTAAATTAGAGTCAACTCAGAAACCCTATAATACTAAACCACTTTACAAAACACCCTTCCTGACTTCAAGAGTATCGAGAAATAGTCTATAAATGGAATAATATTACTTATACTATACAATAATTATAAAAGAAAGTTATAAATACATGATGAATATGTACAACCCATTAACCTCGCCCGTGCAAAAAAACCACACTGTCAAAATATTTCAGAAATTTACCGCGCCGATAGACTTGTTGTAGTCCTTTTAAATTGAGATGTTGTACAAGATGTATATGAAGAGAACCAGTATGAATTGTGGGATCAGTTGGCGTATGAACTGGAGTATATTGAGTCTGGAAAGGGCATTGAGGGGTTCGTAATGGTATGGCGTACTGGTTCCAGAGAGTGCAGCTGGAACGAAGGGGGTGGTATTGTTATTGGTGGAATGACTTACCGTTTCTTGTAATACAATGTCTTCTCCATCTTCCTCATTAGTATCATGTAAATAATTGTTCAACATAGAAGATATATCCACTCTTCTTGATCTTACCGAATGACGATGTTGATTATATGGGTTGTTTTTGTATACTGAAAGAAGAAACAGAATCAAGATATGTATGCCTGCATACATACCATAAACAATTGAATCGATATATGGTATTGGTAAATAACAAATATCATAATCATAAGTTCTTGATTCTGATTCTTTGATTGTATTACCTTGATGATCTTTTAAAGGTTTTAAATTTGGATTTGGTTCATCGAATAAAGTTAATAATTGTACAGCTGGTCTATGTATTCCCATAGCCATTGAAATTGATTTCACAGTGATTTCAGGTATTTTATTATCATTATCATTATCATTATCATGGAAATATTCACAATAATCATGATCATCACCGCTGAATAATAATTCTGGTTTTATAGATTCTAATATTTTTTTGGATTTATCTTCATCAATTACGGTTTGATATTGATAACCTGCTGAAACTGGGAATGTTTTGGATTCTCTATATGGACCACAACTTGCATCAGAAGGTCTGAATAGTGGAACATGCGAAAACATAATCCTTGGTTTTCGTATCCCTTCTTCTGGAGTATTAGATAAATGATTTAAAAAATCATGAGATTCTTTATATATATTTTCATTTTCTGTATTTGAATAAGAAATTGAATCAAAAAAGATCAAATCATGATTGTGTTTGTTTATTAAAGTATTTGGTTTGGCAAAAGTATGGGTAAATCTACTCAAAGCATGTTCAGTAACTCCATTAGCCCAACCAATATCATGATTTCCTGGAACGTGAAAGAAGAAATCTTGTATTGATCCAAACCTTTTGAAAATCTTCCAAAATCGTACTACTTCTTTGTAATAATATTCATCAGTTGATTCACGACCATTGTCTAATAAATCACCTAAAAAGATAACTGATTCAGGTTTTAATTGTTTAACCAAAGAATTATAATTTGTATATATATATGTATCGACAACGTGTTTCGACAAGGATAGCAAATATGGGTTTCTCCCCGGGTACGTGTGGTTATCTATCAATTGTGGATCAGCTATAACCAGTACTTTATATGAATTAGTAGTAGTTGATTCAGTGTCAGTCTCACCCCCCTCAGTTGACCAAGAACAATTTGATGCATAATTATTTGGTCGTATAATTAAAAAAAATTGGAAAAGAGATATCCATATCACCACTAAGACAAACTCGACTCTATGTCTTACCAGAACTTTTGGAATGATCATATTGCTGTAAGTGTGGTTGATAGAATTTGACTTGATTAGAAAAATTCAAAAAGACAAGTAGTGCATATTTAGTTTAAAATAAAGTTTAAAGCACAATTTGCTCGGATTTCATGATTGAAATTTCTCGTATCATTTATCTTGTTTGACCTGATTTACTTATTTATTTGTGTATTTATTGGATAATAGTTGATAAATATCCAGATGGAGGAGACATTGATAGCCAGTATACTCCTTGCAGGATTGATCTTGGTAGTGGTTTCATTCCCACATTTAAAATCCCATTTTAAAGATGTCAGTGATTTAGCATTGATAAATCAATCATCAATTTCAACAACAAGAAGAGAAGGAGAAACTGCGATTTATAGATCTGTTGATGTTCCACATGGAGTTCCTTTGAATGCAGGGTTACGTATTCGTGATAATTATTTTATTAGAGATGGGTTCTTGAATGATGTTTGGTTGAATACTATAATTGATCTGAAAGAGAATAAAGATAAGGAAAGATGTATTAGTTATGAAGAAGGTAGTATATCAATTGGTAAATTGAACCATTTAATACATGAATTAGGAAGTAAATTGAAAGAAATAGGTGATTTAAAGTCAATTGGGTTATATGCACCAATGTACAAACTTGGAAGTATTAGTTTGATTAGTTGTTGTTTCTTTGTGAAGGATTTGAATATTAGATTGGTTAATATCACTGGGAATCTTGATGATTTAAAATCAAGAGGAAATTTAGAGAAATTGGGTTGTGATGTTGTATTTACCTTGAGTAATTATGCATCTGTATTTGCAGAGTTTAGTGATATTAAGAAAGTGATCATTGTTGAAAATGAAGCAGAAATAAAAGATGATGATAAGGTAATCAATTTCAAAGAATTTCTTGATATAAAAGAATTGAAAGATGATAGTAAATATGATTTCAAACCTGAATATCCAGTTACAAATCAAATTTTTACAGAATTCAACTTATTGAAAGGAGATAAGATAAATTATTTTCAAAGAAATTTCGTATCATCAATATCATCTCAATTAATGTCATTACCAATTGAACATAATTGGAATGAAAATGATAAATTATTAATAAGTTGTCCCAATGGGTTGTGTAATGATTCTATTAATTTCAATGGTAATTTGATTAAGTTGTTAAGTGGGTTATTGATGTGTTTAAAGAGTATTACTATATTACCTTATGATTTAATTTCAGATAAACAAATATCGAATTCTACTATAGCAGTATTTGAGAATAAAGGAATTGATAGTATTGAAAATAAATTTTTTTTGAAAGAAAATATTAGTTTATGGGGTAAATTTAAATTAGAGAGATCAAAGATGTTATTTTCTAATGGTATATATAATCAAATTGGGTTAAAAGATAATAGATTTAAAGATTTAAGATTAGTTTATCTTTATAATGATGATAATTTTCAAAAAAATAAAACAAGTGATGATTATAATAGATATAGAAGTTTATTTGGTAGTAGAATTATATCTGAGACATTATCAAAGGGAGTTATTGGAGCTATATTAAAGACCAATTTTTATGATTATAGAGTTATTGAAGGAGAAAAGAATTTAAATTTTAGATTACGTGGAGTAGCAAGTAATTCAGTTGAATTGAAGATTAGGGGTAATAATAATAAATTATATATACGTGGATTTATAATAGGGAAAGAAGAAGGAATGAGATCAGAAGATCTTATAAGAGCAGAAGGATGGAAACCAATTGATTTATATGGTAAATTTGGTAATGATGGTTGTTTTTATGAAAATGTTTAATTTATTATATTAAACTATATACAGTAATGAATGCGAAATGATGTAAATAAATAAGTAAGTAAGTAAATAGGTAGGTTTACCAAACACCTTTTTTAACACCTGGTAATAAACCTTCTAAAGCTTGTCTTCTAAATTGATATCTACATAATCTAAATTTTTTAATAACACCTCTTGATCTACCAGAATCAACACATCTATTTGTAATTTGATTCATTCTAGCATACCATGGTAATTTACCTAATTGAACTTGAGCTTGTAATCTGACTTTTTGAGGTAAAGTTGTATTTCTAGCAATGTATTTCAAAGCCATTACAGTGGTTTCATATTCAGCAGCCATTGTTCTTCTAAAATGATCTCTTAAAATTCTTGGATTCTTGAAAGTTGATGGAAGACTAACTGGTAATGGGAACCTTTTCATAGGTTTAGACCTGAACATGCTTTTGAATGCAGTATATGGCTGACTCATTTTGTATTTTGTATTTTGTTGTATCTAACCTTTATCTGATACCTTAGTAACGTAACGTAACCTTACACCCTAACTACACTATACCCCAACTATACCCCAACTATACCACTAACCCATCCATGTACACTTTTCACTCACTCACTCACTCACTTCCTTTTCCTTTTCCTTTTCCCTCCAGTGGCAGAAAGTGGAAAACTCTGTCATGTTCATCTCGTGTAAATAGAACTATACACCCGTACCCTACAATTACAACACCCGTACCCCTCTCCACCCCTTCCCAGATCACGTGACTGCAGAACCATCATCCAGCACACCCGTACCCATCTATCACCCGTACCGTACCGACTTAACCTTAACAAATAAAATAAAATAAAATAAAATAATAAAAAAAAGGTTACGAAGCACTGCCCTCTGTATAATAACAATAACCCAAAGAACACCTCGCACCTCCAACCTCTCCTTAACAATTCTCCAATTCTGATTCGCTGGCTCTCTTCTCGCTCTCTTCTCGCTCTCTCTCTCTCTCTTTCTCGCACCTGCTTTCAAAGAATCCCAAAATTTATCAACCTTCAATGAATGAATGATATTCAAGTTAATTTCTTGAATTTCTTTGAATTTACCTGATTTTGATCCTGTTATCTTTCAAATCTAACACCCTTACCTATCAAACAAATCAAAAATGTTTTCAACACGTTTCTTTTCAACTTCAAGATCAACTTTTCAAAAGGCTAAATTAACACAATTACCAAATGGTTTAACAATTGCTACAAAACCATCAACAACTTCAACTTCTTCAATTGGTTTATATTTAAATTCAGGTTCAAGATCTGAAAATCCTTTCAATTCTGGTGTTTCTCATTTATTCGGTAATGTTTTAGCTAATTCAAAACAAGCCAAGACTTTATTAAAAAATGGTGGTATTAAAATAGATTCTTATAATGCTAAAGAAATTTCTGGTATTGTTTCAACTTTTGCTCCAGGTAATTCTCAAGATGCTATAAATGGTTTATCTTCAATTGTTTCAAATCTTGATAAAATTTTAAATGATTCAAATTATATTAAAGATCAAGCTGCTTATGCTACAAAAATTACTGAAATTTTTGAAGAAACTCCAAAAAAAATGGTTATTGAACATATGATTGCAACTGCTTTTCAAGGTACTTCTTTAGCTTTACCAACTTATGGTAAATCTGAAACTTTATCAACTTTAGAATCAATGGATTTAATCAATTTTGCTAAAAAGCAATTCTTATCTTCAAATATTGCCATTGTTGCAATTGGTTCTGATATCGATCACGATAAATTAGTTACTTTTGCTTCTTCTTTAACATTACCAAATGGTGTTAAACCATCTGTTGAACCTTTTAAATTCTTAGGTTCTGATGTTAGATTAAGAGATGATACTTTACCTGATGCTCATGTTGCAATTTCTGCTAAAGCTCCAACTTTTGGTTCTCCAGATTTTTATACAGGTTTAGTTGCTTCTAAAATTAATGGTACTTTTATTGGTAATCAATCAATTTTTTCTTCTTTTGAAGGTTCAAAATTATCTCAATTATTATTTGAAAATCATTTAGTAGATGAATTTGAACATTTTCAATTAAATTTTTCAGATGTTTCATTATGGGGTGCTTATTTGAAAACTTCCCACATTGGTAATTTAGATGAAACAGTTCATTTTACTTTAAAAGATTGGAATAGATATTCTGCTGGTACTGTAAATGAAACTGAATTATCAAGAGCTAAAGCTTCTCTTAAACTCGCATTATTAAATGAATCTTCCTTTTCATCTTCTCAATTATCTCAATCTTTAGCTAATGATATCCTTGTTAAAGGTTTTACAGAATCTGAAGAAGAAATTACAAAGTCAATTGATGCCGTTACTTTATC
This sequence comes from Wenyingozyma ramenticola, assembly GCA_024271885.1. Lineage (NCBI taxonomy): Eukaryota > Fungi > Ascomycota > Pichiomycetes > Pichiales > Pichiaceae > Wenyingozyma > Wenyingozyma ramenticola. Next base: position 63,794 of record JANBXF010000012.1, read on the forward strand.
ATCTTTAACTAAATGGGCTCAATCTACATTATACGATCAAGATATCGCTATGGCTGGTAATGGTCAAATCGAAGCTTTATTCGATTACAACAGAGTTAGAAACGATATGTCTATGATGAGATGGTAATCAACTCATAGTCAGTCATAAATCAATCAATCATATAACAAAACCTCCCCCCTCCCCCACCCACAATATAAATTTTAGAATTCAATTCAAATCAACTCAACAATTTCTTTCGTCCCATGTCAGTTCCCTTAATGCTTCATATTACTTATTCATATTACTTTGTATAAACAATTCATCTATAAATACTTAAAATTATTTAAAAAAGATATACATTAACTATTCTTATTTAGTAAACCTACATTACATACCTATTAAGTAAACGCTCACTTTTTTTATGAAAAAAAAGTTACCCGCTGGAAAGTCGATAGCCGTGAAGAAAAAAAAAAGTGTTGATGCGATGCTTCTTCAACTTTTCAAATAGTGATTGAAAATTGTAATATATCATCAGCTAGTGTTAAAGAGTGAATTCAACGTATGCTTAGATTACTTATTCAGACCAATTTTGTATATAAATAACCCACCTAGGGATGTCGGTCTTTTTACTTCCCAAGAGTGCCAAAGTTTGGTCTAATATCTCTACTAGATCTTTCAATCAATTAAGATCATCTACAAGATTATTTTCCACAAGTCATTTAAAATTAAACAAAAAAGATGATTCAAAAACAGAAACAGAAACAGATGCTGATTTTATTGAAAGAGATCATAATGAATTTATTTATAAAAAATTAGATCCAAGAATTAAGAAACAATTAGAAAAAGAACAAAAAAATTTACAAGATTATTACGAAGGTTATGAAGATCTTAAAATTCCAAAATTAATAGCTCCAATTATTAAAAGACAAGGTGAAAGTGCTTGGAATGGTATGGATGCTGGTACATTTGAAGGAAAATCAAAACGTATTCATGGTGATTTTGCCAATTCTTCATTAAAAGCTGGTATTGAAAAGGAAATTGCACAAAGAGGGAAGAATCTACCAAATTATAATGAAGAATTAATAGGTAGAGTTGATGAATTATTAGATTTTTATGGTGTTTCCAAAACCACACCAGGTAAATCACTACTCGATCCAGAACAATTCTTATACGCTTTAGAAAGACAATTTGAATTTATCTTGGATCCAAAAGAATCTGAATTGTATAAATTTATTGAAAATATTGATAAAACTTTTATCCAACTTTTCTCAAATGAACAAACTACACCTGAAGAACTTATGAATTATGTTAATAATGAATCAAATGAAATTAATAAACTAATCAACTCATCAAATGAAGAATTGATAAGCTTATTAAACGAAGAAATTAAACCAAATCCTTCTATCTTATTCTTATCTTCTTTAAACGATGCTTTTTCAAATATCGAAGGTGAAGCTAAAAATTCTGATTTATTCAAAGAATTATCTGAAATCGATCCTAAATTCGCAGAATTATTAATCAATGAAGAAACTTCATTTGATACTTTAGTGAAATATTTAGAAGATAAAAGACATGCATTATCAAAGGCTATCTCAGATAAATCATCTGAAGAATATAAAAATTTAGAAAGTTTAATTACCAAAACTATAACTGAAGAAGAAGAAATTGATACAAGAGATGAAACTATGACTCCTTCTGATTCCTTTTTAACTGCTTTAAGTTTCTTTGCTGATCAACATGAAGATATAAGAGAAACTGAATTATATCAATATATTAGTGAATTAGATCAAGAATTTGCTAATTATTTAGTAGATCCTTCAACTGATAATGAAAAATTGGTTAAATATCTTGAAAATACCAAGAATCCAATCTCTAAAGTTATAAATGATGATGAATGTGAAGAATTTTCCAAGATTCATGAATTATTATTAAAAGAAGAAGAACTAGAACCTGGTGAGATTTTATTAAACAATATAAATGATGTATTAGCAGATTCTGAAAATTTAGAAACATCTCAACTATTTTATAAATTATCAGAAATTGATCCAAAATTCGCAGAACTTATTAAAGAACAAAAACATGAAGAAGAAATTGAAAATTATATTCAATCAGGTGAAGCACCAATTATAAGTATTTTACAAAATCCAGAATCTCTTGAATTTAAATCTTTAGAAGAAGAAGTTTCAATTGCTAATAGAATAGTCTCTAATCCTGCTTCTAATATCTCATTAGAAGAAGTATTAAACCATAAATTAGAAATAATGGAAGATGCTGATAAGAGTGCTATCTTTAACAAAGTTGTTAGAATTATAGATCCTTCATTAGCTACATTATTAGATGAATATTCAATTGTAATTGGTAATGATGTATTAAGATCAGATGTTGATGTTCAAGAAAAATTGGAATTAAAAGAAGAAATCGTTAATTATATCGAAGATCCTCATAATGAAAATGTTTATAATGCTTTCCATCATGAAGGTTCTTTTGCCAATACTTTACTTGTTAAATTACTTAAAGAACAACCTATTAAGACTGAAACTGAATCTGAAACCACTCAAAAAACCACTGATATAAATAAAGCTCAAGAATTATTGAAATTAGAAGATGCTGAAAAGATTGAATTAGAATACAAAAGGGAAAAATTAAAGAATTTAAATTCTAAGATTTCTGAATTATTAGAAGAAGATCAATCAAAATTAGATGAAACTACAAAATTATCAAATGAAACTTTTGATTTATTTATTGAAACAATGACTGATTTACAAAAAGAACTTGAAACAAAAGGTGTTGGTAAATTATCTGAATTTGAAAAAAAGGAAAATTTAAAATATTTTAATGAAATTACAAATGCTGTTTCTGCTGAACAATTAAAAGAAATGCAAAATGCTAGAATTGAAGGTAAATTTGTTAGAACTACAAATAAAGATAGAATTTTAAACCTTTGTGTTAATTTAATGATGAGAAAGGGTAAAAAATCATTAGCTAGAAAATATCTTAATCGTGCTTTATACCTTATTTATCTTGAAAAAAGAACAAATCCAGTTGAACTTTTTAAAAATGCCTTGGATTCATTAGCTCCTTTAGTTTCAACAAAGACAACACAACAAGCTTTTTCATCTAGAAGAACTACTATTCCAATCCCATTAACTGAAAAAAAGAGATTTAGAATGGCTTTCTTATGGATCTTAGAAGCAAGTGATAATAGAGCTTCAAGTGATTTTGAAGTAAGATTAAGTGAAGAAATTATTAACGTTGCTAATGGTACTTCTTCATTAATGGAAAAGAAACATCTTAACCATAGAACTGCAATGGTTAACAGATCTTATTTGAAATTAAATAGAAGATGATTTAATGAATCACTTTTATAAAAAACTTTATTTTGTACATAATATTTATTCATATAAATAAATAAATAGCTAATAAATACATAGACTTATTTTTAGAGAAGAGAAGATAAAAGAATAAACAAACGTTTATGTTTATGAAATATTTACAAATTAAAAAACCCCAACCCAAATGTATAATCACATTACTTAAAACCTGCATGCAACCTACACAACCTTAAAACCTATTATTATACCCTAGTCTTTTTGAAATTTTTGATATCAACGGCAATACCTAAAGACGACTCATCATCTCTGGTTCTCTTCTTAATAATGTTCGTAGCATGAACAAATTTGAAAGCATTAGTGGTATTGAAAGATTCAAATTCATCGGAATTATTTAGCACAAATTCACCAAGTAATTGCGCCAGTTGTCTTTTCAAAGAAGCAATAGTCGCACAAAACTCATTAGAATTTGTGGATTTAATAATAACGTTTGAGTTTGAATAAATTTCCTTAATACTACTGGTATCAAATTGAGATGATGAAACTTTTCCTGTTGAATTCAATAGTTTCGTCAACTTAGGGAATATAGGAGATGATGGTGGAGAGAGTAATTGTGAATTAACATTCGAATAAAAGTCTTTGTTAGTATTACCAATTGGTTGATGTTGATAAGATTTTGAAATACCAGTAGTAGTAGGATTTGTTTTCGATTTTTGTTGTTTGATAATGACATCGAGTAAAGAAGTCCATTTTGCATTTAATTTGCTATTAACATGCAATTTAAACTCTAAAGCGTTTAAACAATCTTTTTCAATCTTATTCAATTCACCAATTGGTAAACCTGTTATCTTATTCCAAACTTTCATCGTACATGTTTCATCCATTAAATATTTTAAAGAAATCAATAAACATGACAATACAAGTCTCTTGGGACAATTGAATATATTTCTTTCACATCCCTCCTTTAGTTTCATACTGAAACTATTTTTTGTACAGAAAGACAATTTAAAAAGGTAAAAATTGCATAACTGTAAGATATCTTTATTCACAATCATAGATCTTGATATTATTTGAGACAAGAAAAAATGATACCTTTCATATTGTGAATTTAATTCATCGTTAAAGATCAAGCACAACAAAGATGCAGTTATCTTTGTCGTAACATCTATATCCGAAACCTTTACAATAGGTTTAGGTTTGGAACACATAACTTGTTTCCGAATCGGAAGTAAATTGTTATTCTTATTGTTATTGCTAACCGTCACCCCACCACTTAGGGTATCCTTATATAGCATGATATAAGTTTTATACTATGAATAAACACTAGTAATGAACTCAATGATACTACAAGGCTAACCTAAAGGCAATGATGATAATTGATTAGTAAGAAGAAGAAAAAAAAAGGGATTAACAAACAATGGAATGATTACAAGTTGAAAAGAAAACGGATTTTCATTCCCTTTTTATATAGGTCCTACTTGGCTGCAACGTATGAGGTAACTTTGTTTTTCGAACAGAGTGTTATCTTTTTTTCTTTTTTTTCGTAATTTCTATTTTGGACCGTCGCTGCATCGAACGCGACACCTGGTTTTGTCATGGAGAAGAGGCCATGTGGCGCTCTTTGTTTGTTCCTTCCTTTGCTTTATTAATTGTGAATGTTTACGTAACTTGTAATTATATATATATATATATACATATATATATAATACTATATAAGACCACTCTGTTTCATACTCTTTTGTACAAACATATCTGTCATTGCGGTTAGCACAAACTTCATAGACTCTTGATCTGTAGCACATGTTCTATGGACATAGATGGGTTTATTGCTTCTATTGAGACTTAAGAACAGCTTTTCAAAATATTTAGCAGCATCTTCTGCATCATTAGATTTCCCTTTATAATCTGGGAAATACCTTCTAACTGGTGATCTACGAACTTTTTCTTGTAATAGATCCATCTTATTTAAGAAAAGTATAAAAGGGGTATTAGCAAACCATTTAGAATTACAAAGAGAATCAAATAACATTATAGATTCATGCATTCTATTCACCCTTTCATCTTCAAATAACACTTGATCGTACTCACTAACTGCCAATACAAAGATAACTGCATCAATACCTTGGAAACAATGAACCCATTTTCTTCTTTCAGATCTTTGACCACCTGTATCTATTAACTTAACAGTAGAATTTTGTATATTGAAACTTGTCTCTGTAATACCAGTTGTCTTAACTCTACCTTTTAAGATATCTTGATCTGTACAAACATAATTCACCTGTGCAATTTCATTCACTTTATCAAAGAAATATGGTGTACTACCTTCTATTTGAAATAGATTAGATTTGGCATATGCCATCTTAATACCTTCATCTTCTTCCCATAATTTAGTAATTGCTTCCGCGATCTCTGCTCTTGACACATTTTTATTTTGATGTCTATTATTATCCTTAACAAACTCTTGAACTTCAGGATCATAGTCATTATTATCCACAACAGTGTTATTATCTGTAATATCATCTCCAGAATGTATACTCTGATTAGAATCATCCCAACCAGCATCTGCTTGTCCTGTACTCATTTGTTGTCTTTTAGCTATTCCACTACTAGAGTATTTGGAAACATAACTCTTCAAGAAATTCATTCCACCAGCAATATTAGCATCTATTGAATTCAATGGTTTATATCGTAATATCTTTCTCTTGTATTCAGTTAATTCACTATCTGGTTGATCACATTTCAAAGTAATACCAAGTTTTCTAGCTTGAATAATAAGCATTTGCATACTTGCAATAGTATCAGCCCATATAATATTCGCATATTTCAATCTTTCTTGATATTGGAAACCACCATGGTGTAACAATTTCATCTGTTTCAAAACTGTTGATTTACCACCTTCACCAGCACCTAACAAGACCAGCTTGACTTGATTTTTTTCTCTTTGCTGACTTTGTAACAACATTTGCTCTATAGCATCATTTGCCCTAGTCTGAGAGTTTTGTTTCTTTGGAGCCCTTCTCTTCCCATTCACGGGTTTCTCATTCTTAACTTCAGTACTAGCAGCACAACCCATTGAATGTATAATTTAGTTCCACTATTAGAAATTTGATAATCAGGGCCAGTTGATTGCTAAGTTGAATAAACAATGGTAATCTGCTTTGTAGTTGATCAATAATCTCGCTTCCTATATAATTATAATTAAAGTGCGTCACGCGGAGCTAAACTGAATCTTTTCTCACTATAATGAGTTTTAACTTGTTGGTTATATATCTAAGCTTATAAACAAATCCGTGTAAAATAAGGAGTAATCAGAAAAGCAATCCCCTGGCAGGAAACAAGGATACCCAAGATGAACGCAATAAACCCTCAATCTTTACCAGAGAAAGCTGAAACATCCCCCATGTTTCACATCATGCACGACGTGCTCTCTCACCCTGCACCGCGCCCGCTTCTTCCAGATCCAGAACGTTGTTTTCATCTTCTATTTTGTGGGTGCCCATAAGGGGTTTGGGCACGGAGAAGGAGACGTGTACTATATGTGTTGGTGGAAGTTATGTATGTATCATGGTGCTATGATATGATATGATATGATATGATATGTTACGTTAACAGGTCATCTATATATCGTATATACGTGGGCTAACTTCAACAACTACTGGCTATTCTGTCCGTTCACCATAGAGTAGATGGGCTCGTGCAAGTTCTTATCTCCTTCTAGAGCAGACTCTACTTTCACTACATTGATCTTTCCAAATTTACTAGACATTTGATGATCTTCGTTGTCTTTTGTAAACTTTTCATATCTCTTATAATCCGCAAAGACAAACTCACTTACTACACTACAAGAAGAATTTTTATTTCTACCCTGATCGAAGTTTTCATCTGCACATGAACCACCAAAGTTATCATCACCATTTTCTTTGTTCTCTTTATCTTCAGTTTCACTCATCTTAGCTGTTTTCTCTTTTGCAGAATATGATCTCTTACTCATATTATTGTCACTATTGAAATGATTGTAATTAGTCAGATTAGTAAAATCAGACGCAATTCTTCTTTTTAATAAAATTGGTGGATGACCAGTTGAAACTAAAGCTGCATTTTTGGATATATCATTGAACACATTTTTCCATGATTCGGTAGTTGAAGCAGTATTTGGATATATTAAGATCTTTTCTTCATCTATTTGTAAAACCGTCTTTCTTGTAGTAGATTCTAAATCTGCAGAATTGATGATATCTAATCGATAGTCGTCTAATTTATCTTCCATATATTCCTTTTTAACACCTTCATTATCTTTATTCAATTCTTGATCTGGTGATACAATTGTATTCTCATTAGTTCCGTTGTTTATTGTCATCATTTCATCATCATCATCATCTTCTTGATTGGATACTGGTGCTAGATCCTGTGATTTTTCCTTCTTGGCTTTACCTGAACTAGAAAATTTCCTTTTGAACTCCTTTTTCAACAACTTTCTCTTTTCGATAAATTGATCGTATAACTTTTCTAATCTGAAAGATCTGATATGTCTCTGGTGAACTGCATCAGCACTATCCTCATCTTTTTCATCATTTGTATGTATTTTCTTTCCTGGATTATCTTGTGAACCTTGTGACTTGATTTGGTTCATTGCTAGACTTTCGCTATTGTCACTCTTCTTTGATGGATTTTGTTCGTTATTATGAGTGAACTTTTTCACTTGTTCCTGTTTTGGTTCTTCTTGATCTTCGGGTTCTTTTTGATCTATATTCAATTCAATAGGGGCAGTTTCTTCATTATAGTTTTCAAATATCGAAACATTGGCATCGTATGTATCTTCTTCTTGTATTATATTCAATTGATTAACAAATTGTGAAATCTCATTAAAAGAAGTATCATCACTATTATAGCCTCTATTGTAATCTACATAGTTTGTTCGTAAACTCATAAGTATACCCACACGACCTGGTTTAGTCCCATGGTTACCATAACGTTTGTAAAAAATAGCTTCAGCTGAATTAAGAATTCTACCATCATATTCTGGTGATTCGTATAAAATATGATTTATATCAATTCTAAGTTTTCTTATACGAAACCTGATCTCGTCGTAAAAGACCTTAGAAGAAGACATTGACTTTCTATATGTTACCTTCTACCGATGTCTACTGTGATTGATACCTATTTATTTCAAGTTAAGAAAAATACAATAAAAAATATAAAACAAAGGATATAGAAAGAAACAAGATAAATACAATATCTTTGTGTAATTATGAGCGCCAGCTTGGCTTGTGTATATATATATATGTATGTTTTTTTATTATTTTTCTTACTTATTCACTTTTTTTCGATTATATAATTATGTATTGTTTTGATCTAATTATTTTTGGGATGTTATATTCTTTCATCATTGTCCTCTTAATTGATTGAAACTTACTTCAACAAGATTCTTAAGGTCTTTGAAACTAATAATCAAACAACTCATTTCATCTTCACTAACCAACAATAAATTTTCTTCGACACCAGCATCTAATTTATTCAAATTGTTGATAACATGAGTTAAATCAATTACAGGTTTACCTCTTTCATCAAGTTGATTGAATAAGTAATCTCTAAACAGTTTTATTGGGTATCTTTCGCTTGTTTCACTCCAAGGTTTCTCATTAACCAATTCAGGTCTGTCAAAAATAAAATCTAATTTTGCCATTAATCTAACCAATCTTGAATTTTCAACTTCCTTCGATAAACAACTTTCCATATAATCACAAGAAGTCTCTATTTCATTGTACAGCTTCATAATCATAGGTGCGATCATTTGTTGTAATTCAACCAATGATTTTTCATCATTCTCTTTCAATAAATACAATAGAGCTTCTTTGAATTCAGTTGAATAACTTAACATTTCCACAATCTCTTCCAATTTGGCTTCAGGATTCTTGATGAATATAGTAGTCTTTGCAAAGTTCAATATTAAATTACCAAGTTTTTCCATATCTTCATGTTGACCCTTTTTCAATTGTATTCCTTTTTCCTCTTTATTTGGTTTCTGTTGATGATCTGGTTCATTTAGCAAATCAATTATATCCTGAATACCAATCGAAGATAATCTTACTCTATTTTTGTTTGTCACTATAATCTTTGTCGGATTATAATACTTAACAATCAAATCCTTCTTGTGTATTTCTAAAGTAGCATTTAATAATTGTATCAAATACACCCATAATTTATCTTCGGTAATTAATTCAGGATCTTTATCCAATATCTTGAAAAAATGTGTCTCCATCAAATTTAATGATTTAGGATAATAATCATAGATTAATATCAGTGAGTTATCACCAAATGAGCGTGTTGTAAAAGCGTCCTGTAATTTAACTATATTGCTATTATCAATAGATTTCCATTTGGATACATTTTTGAAGCAGGCCTCTGATGAAATTGGTACATCTTGTAATCTTCTCATTGTATAAAGTTTACCATCGTCATTAGAGACACATTTATAAACTGAAGAAATGTAACCAAAACTTTTATCATTGTATTCAAAATTGTTATCAATTGGATATAAAGAATGATATTTGTCGACATGTAAAGGTAATCCTGATTGAGCAGCAGATATGCTTTTCAAAGCCTCTTCGTTCTTCATTTGAATAACTTCTCTTAATTTATCGGGTATAAAAAGATCACCAACTACTCTTTCATTTGACTTTTGATTCAATTTGATATGTGGTGGTGGAGTTGGGGCATACAAATGATAGTTCGTTGGGAATAATGAAGTTTGTTGATAGAAAGGCCCATCCTGTAATAAAATATGTGACTCATGATTGATATTACTGCTTGTATTAATGTCATTGGCACTTCCAATAACTTTTTCGTGGAGTGGTACACTTGCGTGTACTGGGGAGCTATTATACAATTGCGAAGGTGTGAAAAGTGCTGCAGTTTCTGGATTGAATTCTAACTTAGAATTTGTAGCCGATTGAATCGATGTAGGTACAGGGGATACTAATTGTTGTTGTTGTTGTTGTTGTTGAGGAGTTTCAATTTTGGCTGAATTATCATTCCATAAATTATTTGCTTTACTTGGAACAAACGTTTGTATATCGTCTAATTTGGGTGACATTTTAGCAAATTTATTGGCCAAAGCTGTTGTAGAACCTGACGAAGGAGTGAAAGATGCACTATTAAGATTGAATTTTGGTTTCTGAAAAAGTTCATTAGTGTTTGAACCATTTGTATCATTCTGTGATTCAGTATTACTCTGTTCTTTCATATTAGGAAATTGAAAAGGAACTCCAGGATTCTCCTTTGAAGAGATAACAATTTTTCCTGGAGTCAAACTTGGAGAAGCTGATGAAGGAGCTTTAAAGGGTGGTGTCGCCATTGATGCTGGTGCAGATGCTGGTGGAGATGTTACATTTGATTCAGGATTTTCTAGCTTTGATTTATCATGACTGAAAGAGCAACCTTTATTCTCCCATTTACAAAATCCATGTATTTGAATATTTCTACAAGGTATACTCTTTGCCCATTCATATTGGCTTGAAGCTGTAGAACCGCTCATTTTTGAAAGTGAAATGTCTTTGAACTAATTATAATGACAGTATGATATATGAGTTCAATGTATTGTAAATCTGAGCACTTCAAATAACGATATATACGTATATAACAACAGAATCACCTGAGGTTAAAGTTGTAAGGATGATAAGTGGTTAGTGAGGAACTGAATGTGAAAAAAATACGAGTTGAAAAGTGGATAAACGTCAATGAATTGAAAACTGTTTCCTCAATTTGTCCATGCGTGTATATAGACGGTTGTATTAAGTGATGCCAATAATACTAATGTGCAATGTAATGAACATATTGTTCAAGTGATGTTATTGCAATTCATTACGTACAATGAAGAGTTGTTTATCTTTTCCTTCGCTGCCCGATCGTCTCGCTGCGATTTTACTCTTTGGTAGGCAGTAGGGCAAGCAAGGGACCTTGAAATTTATTGAGTTTTCTGCCATTAACAGTCTCCTTGTCTGCCTATATCAATTGGTCTAGATTGTTCGGGTTTAATTATACATAAGGTAGAGTGTGATATTAAGATGACTGTTGTAGTGTTGACAGGTGCTTCGAAAGGTTTAGGTTTAGCCATTGCTCGGATTGTCCTTGATTCATCTCCAGAATCAAAATTAGTAGCTGTCGCAAGATCTGCTGGAGAATTGAAGAGATTACAGTCTGAGTATGGTGATTCAAGGGTTGCTACTGTTGTTGGTGATGTATCTGACGAAGGAATATCGGCAAAAATTGTGAAAACTGCCGTATCTGAATTTGGTAAAATTGATTCACTTATTCTCAATGCGGGAACTTTAGAACCTGTTGAACATGTATCAGATGCTAACGTCAAGGAGTGGAAAAGATTATTTGACGTCAACTTTTACTCAGCAGTTGATCTGGTTTCCAAAGCTATCCCAGAATTAAGGAAGACTAAAGGTAGTATTATATCTGTATCTTCGGGTGCTTCTGTGAAACCATACGATGCATGGGGTGCTTATGGTGCTTCAAAAGCTGCATTGGACCATTTAAGTATGACAGTCAATGCTGAAGAAGAAGATATCTCCACTTTGTCAATTGCCCCCGGTGTTGTTGATACTTCTATGCAACAAAGAATTAGAGAAAACTGTGGAAATATAATGAAACCAGACTCTCATAAAAGATTCACAGATCTATATGCGAACAAAGAATTATTAGCACCAGAAGTCGCAGGTGCTGTTTACGCTAATTTAGCAGTAAAAGGAATTCCAAAAGATCTTTCAGGTAAATATCTCAGATATGATAGCCCCTTATTAAGTAACTTTACCAAATAAATAAAACACTTGTTGATATCAATAATTAAAAAGTAAATGCAATTTCTGCTTATTTATCTATTTATCCCTTGCCTGTTTGTTGTTTATCTGTCTGGAAGGACAACTTATTAGTACCTGAAGGCATCTAAGCCTATTTTAGCCCAGGGAAAGTACAGAAATTACAGACACTCATACCAGCAACAATCAACCTTACGCAACCAGAGTGACAGATTGGGCTTAATTCCAGCGCCGCACACTTTTCCATCCCGAAGCAAAATTCGAGATGAGTTGAGATGGAAACAGGCAAATAAAGGAAACATTGATTGAATTTCACATTTGTCTCTTTGAAATTTCACTACTTATTGCAAACAAGCAACCTACCAGGTATATATTAGAGAAACAATATGCTTAGATCAATAAGGATAGCCCAGCCAATAGTTGGTAGAATTGCAACTAAGAGAGCTTTCACTCCTCTTGTAAGTCACAGCTTCAGATCTGTTCCATCATTCCACAAGGTTTCAAACAGATCTTATTCAAGTGACTCTGGATCTTCTTCTGAAAAACCTGGTTACTCCAAACTTCCAATTGTTATTCTTGGTGTTGCCACCATTGCCCTTACTTATTACAACTTGAAAAGTCCTTCAAAACGTAAGTAACGTTGGTTTTTTGTTATTTGTTTCTTTTCTTCCTATGTTTACTAACTTGACTGAACAAAATAGCTCCTAAAGAAGCATTAGATCCTGCTTTAGATCCTGCCTACAGTGATAAGGATGTCTCAGTTTTGTTTGTCTTGGGTGGTCCTGGTGCTGGTAAAGGTACTCAATGTGCCAATCTTGTCAAAGATTATGGATTTGTTCATTTATCCGCAGGTGATTTATTAAGAGCTGAACAAAATAGAGAAGGCTCCCAATATGGTGAATTGATTGCTAAATGTATTAAAGATGGTGAAATTGTTCCTATGGAAGTCACAATTGCTCTTCTACAAAATGCCATCACTGACAATTACAAAAAAGGTTCAACTAGATTCTTAGTCGATGGGTTCCCAAGAAAGATGGATCAAGCTTTAAGCTTCGAAGATAAAGTTGTGAAGTCTAAATTTACACTATACTTTGAATGTCCAGAAGCTGTTATGTTGAAGAGATTATTAGAAAGAGGAAAAACAAGTGGTAGAGCTGATGATAATATCGAAAGTATTAAGAAGAGATTTAAGACCTTCGTTGAAACCAGTTACCCAGTTGTTGAATACTACAAGAAGCAAGATAAGGTTTGTACTGTATACTGTGATGAACCCGTTGATGTTGTATATGGTAAAGTTGTTGAAGCTTTGAAATCAAAAGGTATCACACCTTCAAAATAAGAATTCTGTGTATATATATAGAAAAAAAACTTTAGATAGTAATTCATATCATGTTTCTCTTTTACTGAATCCGAATGTCTCTGAAGTGTTCATTGAAAGTCGATATTTCAGATAGAGTATTACAACTTCAGAATGACATGATAAAGGCAGGGCCAATGAAGAACGAAAATGGTTATCTTACATTGCACATTTACACCGGTGCACCAGTATTCGCTCATGGGGCATCATCTATTGCAATCTTAACATGGATACATATATGATGCAGTTTCCAACATCTGCTTATGGTACCTTTTCATCGTGATCATTTACTTAAGCTGTAGGTATATGCCCGTAATCACCATATGAAAGTATCAGGTGTTTCTAATTCACGTGAAAATCCAAAATCAAATGGTCCTAGAAATCACAGAACAAAGAATTTCTCTTCAAATTTGAGACGTGATTTTTCATCATCAATAGAATCACTAGTTGATTCAGAAGACAAAGACGGCACTGGTGCCAATAGAAAAAGGGAAACATATAAGAAAGCACCACGAAAACGTAAGCCGAAATCAACGGTTCCTAAAGTAGTAGCAGATCTTTCGACTCCAATAGATTCTATACCTGAATCTGCGCAACAGTTTTCTGTCAATAATATTGAATACATTCCAAAAAATAAAGATGAGTTAACACAGATGAACATTGAGTTCCTGAGTAGCAAAAAAATGGAAAATTCACTTAGTCCATATTTCACTCTCACGTCCACGAAGAAACCTCCCGTGACATTATTGAAAGACCTTACGATGATTAATAATACCGGGGATTCCCTAATTCTAAGAAACACGGATTTAAACATTAGAGGAAGTATCAAAGTTGACAAGATTCTTGATGATCTTATAGGTTTATTTTCTGACGATGAAGAGAATATTGATGAAATAAAACTTCAAATGAATAAGGCTACAAAAAAGAATAAGAAAAGTAGAGATTCTGCAAAAAGATTGGAGAGGTCCAAGAAAAGAGCAGAATTGTTCAAAAAATTGGCTGAAGAGCAAGATGAAAGCAGGGAAAAGTTCCCAGATGTTGATGTCACTGAGTTAAAGGATTCTATACTACACTTTCACCTTAACGAAAGTACCTCTAATGATATTGAATCGGATATTATAAATGAAAAGACGGTAGGAAAGAATACCGATAATGAAGCAAAAAAGGCAAGATCTAGAAAGAAAAAAAATCAAGGTAACAATAAAGATTTCACAGCTAATGAATCTCCTCTTCGACCTTCAAATGCTAAAGAAGAGACCAACTCAAATGTAAATAAATCGCATCATTCATCATCCAAGTCGAAAAAAAGATATTTACAAAAGGTTTCTAGAGCTTCTCCAGAATGATCTGGTATGAATTGTATTTTATGAAACAATTTTAAATTGCTCAAAGATGAAGTGTGGTTTGAATACTCATATGTACTTATATACAAAATCATAATTTCGCTTCCCTTCTTGTATGAATCACTGACATGCCTTCTTGGAATGTACTCACAGCTAATTGTCCATTTTGAGAGAACATTTGACCCGATATCAAAGATCTATTTTCACCAGCTGTAATTGCCTTAACATTGTGGGAAAACCATTCGCTTGGATCAACTTCCTTATGGAAATAAATAGTATGATCCAAAGACACTGAGAACTTAGAAGTAAACATACAATGCATATTTAGTCTCATGTTAGCACTGAGATAAAAATAGTCTGATATATAAGCCAATGCGACCCAATTGAAAATCTCAGGATCCAACATCTCTTCCTTAGTTTGAACCCAATATCTGAGACATCTATCACTTGCTAATGCATTTCTTTCCTCTGAAGACACCAAATCGAGGTCAAACATGTCAGCTGGTAGTCTCCATCTACATGGTTCCAAATCGTAACTCTCAGTGACTTTTGCCAATGTTTCATCTATATTCTTGAATCTTGGATTATCTTTCATTTTATCGGCCCAAAGTTTGAACACTTCCATTTGATCATCCATTTCTTGTGGGGGTAAGATATCTTTTTCAATCACTGGTGCTAAGGGCTGGTGATTTAATTGGCCCTCCATATTGGCAGCGGATCCTTGTAATTGAAGAGCCTGTAGAGAACAAACCGCTTTGAATTTGAGTACACCATCTTGTTCTAGAAGAATTTCCTTTGTCTGGTAGTTCTTACCATTTTTCAGATGTACCACTCTGTAAGTTAACGGTGAACTTGGGGAAGCGGCCTGAAAGAAAAAGCAATGAAGAGATATAGGCTTCCACTTCTTCTCTGGCGTGTTGGAAGATAAGAGACTGCAAAGTACAGATTGTGCAGCCAGAGTACCACCAAATAAGCCTCTTCCTCCGTATGGGACTCTCAATTGAGATGCATTTTGATATGTATCTTTAGATATCTCTCGGAGAGCCAAATAAGTTTCTAATGAAGATAATTGTTCCTTTAACGTCATTGTTGCCGAACTGAAACTTCTTGATAACAATCTGATTGAATGTCTATGGTTAAACATGTCTCTTATGGACGTCTTATAAGCTTGTATACAGAATGTGAAATCCAAGCACTCTCCTATCACCCCCCTTCATGTCAGCATTTCACTATTTTTGGCCCGTATTTCTCTAGCTGGGGGTGATCTCTTTGGTGTAAGGAGGAGCACAAAACGCATGTGCTTTTTCTTCCGAGAACGTGAATATTTAAGCTGAAGGTGAAGAAAGGAACCGTTTAATTGTATATGGATTTATACATACTCTCATGTTGTAGTATTCTTGTTGTAAATCTGTAAATCGAAGACTTTTTTGTCTTTTGTGGATTTAGCATATAGGGCAACTCTAAATCTTGAAACACAATAGTTATTCTCAACTGCCTCTGAGTTTAACATTAAAGATCATGAGAAGACAAGTTAAATAATTATGCTAAATGGCGCCACCAGATCTCTCCAAATCACGGATCTTGTGCATCATGGTCTAAACTCGGGACCTAATTGGCTTAATCCTCCTTTGATCTCTAGCGGAAGTCATGGATACAAAGTATGCTTTGATCTTGTGCATGCATGTATGTAAATTATGATAGAGGAGGCTGGTTTTTTATTCTAGCTTTTTTCTCATGCCGCACCACCAAGAATAATTAAGTCCTCGCGAATTTTCGCCGAAACTTAATTTTATCAGGACCTTCCCAGAAAAGGTGGGGACATTTATCTGTGATGGTTGAGTGTTTGTTATATTTGGTCATTAAATCACAGAGATAGTATATATAATATGGGTGTGAACATATAATGGAATCTCTTTATCTCGCATTTGATGGTGGGGTCATTATTGATTCAAAGTCTAAAAAAAAATTTACGATCACTACATTATGCGCAACGCACCGCTTCTCAACCGCCTATCTAAGCCCAGCCATCTTTTATTTTTTTCTCGATTACAAACGAATCAAAGTTGTATATTTGCCATATATAATTGTTGAAAGTACCGCAATTTTTTATCAGATCATTTGGTACTGTTTTACTTTATAACGCTCATAGAATCTTGAAAAAAATCGGTTACAACAACAACTCATTCTAATCTGGTCATTCGTTAATAAGATAATAATATAAGTCTCCATTTTCAATACTCAAAAATGAAATTTTCTCAAATTAAAGCATTAGCGCTATCAGCTTTATCAATCTCCGGTGTTCAAGCATTCTCTTCATACACTAATACTACTAGTACATCAACTGTCCCCGCTTCCTCAGCCACTCCATATATAAAAGGTTATGACGATAATGGTACCCCAAGATATGCTGTATATGTACCAACTGAACTTGGTCCATTTGACTCAATTTCATTACTTTCATTAGATGACACCAATGGGTTCACATGGAAACAAGGCTCAGCTAAGGTATATGGTGGTGTTAATGGGAAATACTCTAGTGATTTGAGTAGTTCCCTAACTGATGAATCAAATGCTCAAGATTGTGATATTCTCTTTGATGTTCCAAGCTCCCTCTCCAAATACGATACAATTCAATTAATTACACCATCTACATCTATTACCAATTTTGCTGAAAAGACTTTTACCACTACATTTGCTCTTACTCTTGTATATGGAAGTGATAACAAAAAGCATAAAAGAGCTGATACTGTTTACTATTTAATCGGTAAAGCTGTTTTAGGAACTTCTCTCTCCTCATCCTCCTCATCCTCATCCTCATCCTCATCCTCCTCATCCTCCTCCTCTTCTTCCTCCTCCTATTCATCTTACTCCTCTTTATCAATTCCATCAAACTCTACTACTACCACTGCCAAAACTGGTTCTACTGTTACAAATACTGTCACTTGTACCGAAACCTCATGTGAAGCAAAATCTACTAAATCTCCTTCCATTACAACCATCACTCAATTGAAATGCTTAGACGGTAAGTGCTCTCAGGAAACTCAGGTCACTGGTTTAACCACATATACAACTACTATAAATGGTGTTGCGACCGAGGTAACCACTTACTGTCCATTATCAAGTCTTGTGTCAAGTTTCCAATCTACAGAAACAAGTGTTATTGGCCATGTTTCAACAATCGCTATAGTCAGTACTCCAGTATCCGCAATTTGGGTTGACGATTCTACCACTACTTCTACTATTATTGACGTTGCCACTATCAGTTCATCTTCAGAAAGCGTATCAACTTTCCAATCTACAGAAACAAGTGTTATTGGCCATGAATCAACAATCGCTATTGTGAGTACTCCAGTCTCCGCTATTTGGGTTGACGATTCTACCACTACTTCCACTATCATTGATGTCTCCACTATTAGCTTATCTTCAAGCAGTGCTTCACTTACAACATTTGAAGGTGCTGCTGCAAGATCAACCATCGGAAGTGCCTTCGCTGGTGCTATCGTCTTCTTTGGTGCTTTATTACTCTAAGAAGGTTTCAATTACAATTAACGAAAAAAAAAAAACATTGCTCTTACTTATACAACAAAAAATTCAAAAACTGTTTCTTTAATCAGTATGTATTCTATTCTCGTTTAGTCGTTCAAATTAGACAAACGCTATATCTTCTATCAATTTCTGAAGAAGGCTATTTATATTTCATAGTATGTATTTCAAATAATTTCTCTTATTTTGCTAAAAAGATTTCGGACTAAAATCGTAAAAATTGTCTACTATTATCTCAATATTATTATTATGACATCATCAATATATTATTACTATTATTTTATTATTATTAAATTAGTATTATATAATTATTATTAATATGACAAATTTTATGGATAATTGTATATAAATGCTCCTGAATAAAAATATCAATCGGTCAAAAGTATCGAATAACCCCATGACGAAGAATATAATGGTTATTTACATAAATAGATATATTACAAATTAGAAAGAAATATCTAATATTGTTGAAGTTCTTCGACTGTCATTTCGTATTTGATCCAATTAGATAAACAATTTTGATCATGAACATCTTCTGGTGCAAAATAGGAACTTGAACATCTTGAACATTTGGAAGAAGTTGGACAGTTGAAATAAGGAGAATGGAAATAACCAATATCTCTAAACCAATGTATCTTTGATTTATCCTCGAATAAAGCAACACCAATTGAATGAACTGGTGCATCACCCCATCTTTCATAATAAAATCCACCTTCTTCTTCTAATCTATCTATCCACTTGGAATAGGCTTCTCCACGATAGAAATCCATATTGGCAATTTCGAAATTTGACCAGAAATGACAAGTTGAGTAACCGTTGGCCAATTCAGCATTGGAAGGGTTTTGAACATTATCAGTTAAGAATTTGAATGCTGCATTTGGATGAACGTATTGAGGGTTCTTTTCAACAAAATCTAGTGTTACTGGCCATAATGTTTCGACAGTAAGAGGATTATCGTACAATGCAATAGTAAATCCATAAGTTTTATCATTATCTTCCATGAACTTGAAGATATCATAATCAACGTTACAGAAATAATCTGTCTTTGGTTCAAATCTCCAATACCATTTGAACTTCTTCAAACCTTCTAATCTGTAAAAGTATGCAGAGTTGAAACGACACATGTTGTGGTAAGATTCCATATCGGCATATTGAACTTTATTATCTAACAATTTTTGAATACCGGCACGTTCCCTCTCAGGATTAATATTTGAAGGTTTATTCCAGATCTCTGGAGGAATGATTTCAAAAAAGACTTCACCGGAAGCATGTCTTTTAACAGTGCTTATGAACTCATCAGTGAATTCTTCATCACTGATGAAAGTATAAGGATAGTGAAAGTTATAATTCCAAGTTGCTTCAATTTGTCTAATAGTGTAGACGATATCTTTCAATTCGGAGTTTCTTACCAATGTCAATAAAGTAGCATTTGATCTTTGATATTCTTCCTGTGTAAGAGTTCTTTTAACTCCATTTTCATCAAATATATAATTATAAGTCAATTTTGCATTTTTTGGTTCGTTAATTCTCTTTCTGTAAACTTCTTCATAAAAGTCCATATTTTCTTCTACTATATCTCCACTTGAACCGTTATATTTAGCCTTGTCGAATTGTAATGCTTGCATGATTTCATCGACTTCTAAAACGCCATCATGATCGATATCAGGATCTTGCTTTTGCGCATGAGAATCGGATAATAATTTTTCATTTGATTTTAAACCATATTTTGAAACAGAAGAGAAATATTTTTCTAACTTGTTCTTCGATGGTTTGTTATGCAAAGGCTTTTTAGATGTGAAAGTGCTTGTAGGTGTAAAATCAGTAAGGAATGAAAGAATCAGTATAGCCACTATGACTATAAGCAGATACCTTAGAGACCTCCTCATGATGACTTCTTATTGATGTAAGCAAGAATTAGTGACAAGTCAAGATATTGTTATTTCGATAGATACGACGCTAATCGATGATCAAATGGGATTCGCAATGAAATGTGAATAACTCAAGTGATTTTCAGAAATTTTATATACTGATACAGCAGATAAAAATTTCTTTATTAAGGGACGAAAAGAGGGTACCGCAAAGGGGAATGAATGATCCACGTTCCAAATTTCAATTTATCAGACCAACAAAAGATTCAAATGCCAATCAACTCTTGAAAATATGCTAGTGATCTCCAATGTATGAAAGCAGTAGCCTTTGTGGGTGTGTACTGTTGGTATAGGGGGTAGCAACAACAAAAAAACAGCGTTTCTCCTTCACCTGAAAAACATGGTGAAGGGCTTCTCATCTGCAATGCCAAAATCTAATCATATTCTCTCCTGTTTCACCACACGCGAACTGCTTCGTGTCTGGGTTACCCGGGAAATCGTATGCCCTTGCAAAGATAGACTCATTATTTGTACTATACATGTACCTGGAGTTGTACTGTACCATTTAGTAGCAGATTGTTTCTCCGAACATACCTGTCACATAGCATCAATTGAGTTGATAAGAGACATACCTTACTGGATTCATGGTTGGCTATACTCTTTCTGCCACTTTGTCCGGTCATGAAGATGATGTCCGTTGCATAATTTCGCCTTCGGATGATTTAATCGTCAGTTCGTCAAGAGATGGCACTGTTAGATACTGGAATAAACAATCTCCAGTTCAATGGGAGACTCCAATCATCAACTATCATGCGGGCTGTTTTATCAATTCTCTTTCGTGGGTTAGCCTCAATAAATTTTCCCACTATATCGTGAGTGGTGGCAATGACGCAATTGTTAATTTAACTACCTTGAAGCCTAATGCCGAACCTGACTTTGCCTTGATAGGACACGAATCCAACATATCAAGTTTAGATACATTTGAAGACCTGATTATCAGTGGATCTTGGGATTCCACCGCAAAAGTTTGGAAAGACGGAAATGTTATATACGATTTAAAAGGTCATGAAAATTCTGTGTGGGGTGTCAAGTTTTTATCGAAAGATGAGTTTATCACCTGTGCTGCCGATAAAACTATTAGAAGATGGAAGAATGAAAAGCAAATAGGAATATATAAAGGACATACAGATGTAGTTAGAGATATCATTGTTTTGGGCAATGGAAATATCGCAAGTTGCTCAAACGATTCATCTATCAAGATTTGGGACTCAAACTACAAATGTATCAAAACTTTGAAAGGTCATGAATCATTTATTTACTCTTTGGTTCAATTACCTAATGGTAATATTGTCAGTGCCAGTGAGGACAGGACTATCAGAATTTGGAGTGATTACAAATGTATCCAAGTTATTACTTTACCTTCTCAAACTGTATGGAATGTCAACAAAGTATATGGCACCAGTGATATCATAACTGCATCTGATGATGGGAAGATTAGAATCTTTACCCAAGAAAAGGAAAAGATTGCCCACATTGATGATTTGTCAATCTTCGAAGAAGAGGTGGGTCAATTTTCAATCAGTGTGGACTCAATACCCAACTTCAACAAAGATTCATTACCCTCTATTGACATATTGACTACAAAACGAAACAATTTTGAAGGGGAATTGATCTATGTAAAAACAAATTTTGGCACTATTCAAGCGTTTAGATGGTCGAATCATAGTAATAGATGGTATAAAATTGGAAATGTTATTGAAGGTTCATCTACTTCAAAGAAAAAAGAATATTTGGGTAAGATGTATGATTATGTTATGGACGTTGATGTGAAAGAGGGTGCTCCTCCTTTGAAATTAGCCTTCAATGCCAACGATAATCCTTATACTGTTGCAGATGAGTTTTTGTCTATCAACGAACTTCCTAATTCTTTCAGAGAACAAGTAGTTCAATTTATTTTACAAAACACAGGAGCTGTAAATATTACAGAGACCACCTCCGTTTCTGCCCCAGCAGAGGATGAAGATGTGTACAATTCAAGGGTATACAACCCATATATGAATGTTGAGTCACCCCATTCATTAACGGAGGCATTGACACTGGTGATTTTGCCACAGAAAGAATATTTAACATTCAAAGAAATTGATTTTAGTAAAGTCTTCACTGGATTGGAGAAAATCAATAAAACTCAAGATCCAAATGTTCAATTGACTAACGATGACATTGCAACATTTTTAGAAGCGGTTGAAAATAATGATACAGGTATATCTCTAAAATACACAACTAACATTATCAAAACTTGGAATGATCGTGGTAAATTAGTTGGCTTTGACCTGCTAAGATACTTGATTATAGACCTTAGGGTTCCCACTGATGATCTTATCGATATATTGAAAATTGGATTGGCTGCAGAAGGTGCTCCGAAAACTGTTCTTGTTGTCTTGCGTTGTTTATGTAATATGTTCAGCAATATCACATGGGGTGAGATGATGTTAAATGACCGAGAAGTTTTGGAGATATTATTCACTGAAACTGTCTTCAAATTGGTAAAAACAGAAAAGTTGTTGAGTGTTACTGCTGCGACTTTACTCATAAATTTCAGTGTACTGATGGCTAAATTTGACAATACTCAATTCTCAAAGCCTTTGCTCAATGTGATTGATAAATTAGTTCAGGACTCGGACTCTATGATATTGAACAATAGTGAATCAAGTTATAGGTTATTGATCGCATATGGTACCATTTTATATGCCACAAAGAGATCATCTTCAAAAGCATATTGGGTGAACGGAATTGAAAAGAAATTTGGAGCAGAATCTAGGTTTGAAATTCTTTTGAAGGAAATCAATAGTTTAAGTAAATAGTATTGTGTATCCTATTTGCAATATAGAAAGCATATATATACATAAATTTCGAAGATTAATGATCAATGATCATTGTACAACGAGTATTGTTTGTTGTTATCGACGCGATCGACGAGGATTTGAAAAAGGGTCAGGTCAGAAACTCGAGATGACCATGGGATAGTGTACTTCATAAGTAACTATTTAGAAGCAATCTTATCATGAAGAAATAACTTAAATAAAAGGGATCGTAACTGATTTATATATCGAAAAATGTCAGCTTTTTTGGAAAAATCGCTTGACGAAATCATTGGCTCAAATGGTTCGTCTAGGGGACCAGTATGTTGTCTGGGTGTTTTAGCAAATGATACAATCCACGTACTAACTGAGTCTTTTACATCAATAGAGGAGAAACAAAAACAATTTCAGACCAAAGGGAAATGGAATAAGGAGGGGTCACCACAACGGTAGAGTAAGTTAAACCATTGTGTTTTTTTTTTGTTCAAGATACATTTGTATCATTTTGCAGTTAATCAACTAACCAAGATTTTCTTAATCTACATTTTATTAGGTACCAGATCGTAGAAGAGTTCCAAGGCCTACCATTGTTCCAACTGATGCTGAAGCTGAAGAGCTCAGTGGAGGTAATGCTTATTTAAGAGTCACTAATTTACACCCAGAAATAACTGAAAAAGAGGTATTAGAATTATTTTCCAAGGTTGGTGAACTTTCGTTTTGTAAAGTCAAATATAACACCCACGGTGAATCTCTAGGTGTTGCTTTTGTTGGCTATAAAGATCCATCTGCCATTTATGAAGCGATCGAAAAGTTTGATGGTAGAAAAGCTGCAGGTCAAGTTATCACCGTCGAAAATGCTGTACCTTTATCAAAGAGAATATCCGCAGCTCCAGGACGTAAGCCTCAAAGACCATCAAGAAAACCAAATGGGCATGTTAGAAAGCCAAAAAAATCTATAGATGATTTAGATGCTGAATTGAGTGCTTACATGGGAGGCAATGTAGTAGAGGAAAATGAACAACCAGGTGCAATTCAAGAAGAACAACCACAACAAGAACAACCAAAAGAAGAGCAAATTCAAGAACCATTCCCATCCACTGATGTTATGATGGATTAAGTATTTGATGTGTATTATTCAATTATTTATATATATTTGCTTATTTTACTGTGAAGTAACTATATTTAACAATTTTTAATATAAAAGGTTTTTAAATTGTTTCTGCTATAAACAGATGTAGGGAATTCATATATATGTATAAACTTTGACTAAGTAAAAAGTTAATTATTATTAACTGAAATGGTAGAAAAAGGAAATGTCTAATATTATTTATTAATTAATTAATGTATCAAGTATTAACGATTTCTTTAATGACCACCTTTACCTAATTCAACAGCTGGAGGACAACCTAAAGCACCCTTAATAGAACCGTATAAGGCGAATTGTAAGGAAGTTAAGGTACCAACCATGAGTAAACGGGTTGGTAAACCGGCAAATGAACCTCTAACACCTAATTCTTTAGCTAATTGACCTAATAAACCAATGGTAGATTGACCTGGAGCCTTCTTGGTCTTGTTAACCTTTGATAATAAAGTATCAGCAGGTTGAGAAACAATAGCAGCCATACAACCAGCAATGACACCAGCACCTAAGTTAACACCGGTGTTAGCAACAGTAGATAATTGTTCCTTTGGAGTTGGGATGGCCTTGTAAATAGCTTCAGCAGCAACTTCGTAAGTTAAGAACTTAGCAATGTTATATGGAATTTGTTTGAATAAGATTGGGGTGAAACCATTGTAGAAAGAACCAGCACCTTCTTCTCTGAAAATTCTAGAGAAACCACCAACTAAACCATTGGCAAAAGATGGTTGAGAGACTAATCTAATTCTGGTAGCTTCTAATGGACATAAAGCAATATCAGCGAAGAATTCGGCAATAGCAGCGGAAGCAATGTAGACACCAGTCTTGTAAGAGACAGCGGTATCGTAACCTAAGTAATCAATGAAAGTTTTCTTGAATAATTCGTAACCACCGAATTTGAAAGCACCTTGTAAAGAGTAACCAATAACAGTTGGACCTAAACCGGTTAATAAAGCACCAGCACCTTCATTGGCAACAATTTTCTTTAAAGAACCAATCATACCAGTGTTGTAAACAGTTGGTTCTAATTGAATTCTGGTCTTGATGACATCAATTGGGGTCATGGAACCGTGGGTAACACCACAACCAATAGCACCAGCAAGGGCGAAAGAAGCGTAATCTTTAACGGTAAAAGATGGGATAACTGGAGTAGACATTGTTTTATCTAATAAGAACTACAGAGAGGGAATATTATATCAAATATCTATTGGTTTCAAAATATTTATAACAAATATATTATTATCTTGCAAAAGAAAAAACAAGTACAAAAGCAGGAAAAAGATTGTGGAATCGGTACTCATTTTCCAGCATCAAAATCCGCGTGAAAAGCGATTCCACCCTATGAAAAATTGCTGAATCGAAGAAAAACAACTCAAAGGAGACGGTGGCTACCATGCCTCCGAATTCGTACGTCCGTACGCTTTGCGCGCCTTTGATTGGCCGGCCGAAGGCCAGTGAGAATTCGGAATATGTCTGGGTGGGGGTACCTGAATATCAGTGAAATGGGCATAAACACAGTGAAAACTGAGTATTGAAGTGATCCTTGCAAGTACTCAATGTGTTAGTCTATGGTTCCAAGTAGAAAGTAGTTATTGATATGATCAGGTTAACCCAATTTCAAGTGTGATTCCTCGGAGACTAACCCATTATTGCCGCATCGAGTAATGATTTCAGGTTAAATTTTCCGATCACGTGAGATTCACTTGGCTGTGTCGGTGATAAACGATGTAATTTCCGGGTAGAGTATTATTAGCTGTTAAGATAGATGTATGGAACATAAAGTAAGTACTGGAGTGGTATCAAAAAGATAAGGATAAAGATATGAATTATTGTTGTGAATTAAGAAGAGTAGCAATAAGTATATCAGAGATTGTTATTGATAAAGCTTGAAATATATTATTGTAGAGATGGAGGCGAGAAAATTAGACGAGAAGATTAGAAATAGAAGTTACTAATAAAAGTATTGAAT
>JANBXF010000013.1:0-82319 GCA_024271885.1 Wenyingozyma ramenticola
AAAAACCGCGGTAAATATTTCTTCGCGGTACTTTCTGGTTAAGAAATAAATTTATTTCTGAACATTGACTATTTTTTCTGAACCAACTTTTTCATTTCTCGAAAAATGTTGTAAAACGCCGTGCAATCTCAATTTGGACATAAGAGCGCAATCAAATCGGTGCAGCGCCTTCATATTTAGCACTTTCGCGTCGATTTTGGAACTGTGTCTTGTTTCGGGGTAAGTACACTGTTTTTAGCTTCTGGCCACTGTGAAAAACTGAGCTTCTCCCCTATTTGCGCGACTCGACCGGAAATTCAGAAGTACGCTATTTTATTTACTATCATTTCATTACTTTTGTAAAGCTACCACTAGAACTTCCCATCTATTATTTATAAGAGACAGACTCTATCTACAATGTGCAAAAGCTATTTTTTAAAAACATGATTCACTATTAATAAAATGGAACTATTATTGGAGAAGTTGGTTATTAAATCTACGGGTTGACTATAAATTTCTATCTAAGTTTATAATTGCTGGGAAGGAACTATATTTTCTCAAGTGAATCTATCATTTCCGGTTGTAATTAATTATTTCCGAGCTTCAGAGAGTGCCCGCTTGGGCTATAATTTCCGACATTGTTTATTTAATTTCGGAAATCGAGGAGCATTGATTAATCGATCGTCGTTGCATGGTACATGACAATGATTGCCCTTTCCTAATTCAGTAAAAATACAGCCCATAGCTTTGTTGAACCATCGAGTCCTGCGATTTGGATGTTAGCCTTTTTGTATGGCTGGTGGTTGAGTAATCTTGTCTGTTTTGTTCGGCATCATTGAGCAGATTGTATATTTACATAATTATATATATAATCAACATATCAAGTAAATTAACATTGTGTATTGACAATGAACCATGTTTGGTTGAATCCAATATCATAGGTTAAGCGATGTTTTTTTCTTGTTTGAGATAAGAAATTGATAGTATCAAGAATGTCGATTGGAAACAGCGTTGTTCTCGGAGGCGCAGAAACCAAGGTGATTTTTCAATTAATTACGGGACTAATAGTCCATATCAAGGAGACCAAAACACCTCGGATCCAACGGAATGTTACTAGTGTTCATTTCTACCTGCCTACCTAGCACACAGTTATCTCTCCATGTTTGCAAGTTCACCTAATCCTTCTATCGTTGGGTTTTTCGAAGGCTTTGGTTATGTATTTTAGCTCTTGGCACTGAACTGAGAAGTACCCGTTTAGTTTTATACAAATATACTAGTACGTTGTTCATGATGAACGCTGATTTTTCTTCTTGGGGGTTGAATCAATTGCCACATGAAACTTCTTATAGCTAGAGTCGACGCTCATATGTGGCATGAAATGATGAGGTCACAGCTACATCTCGGAACAGGCGCATCCACCCCTGCAGTTATCAACTTATTGACCATAGAGACAAGGATGTAATATTATCTACAAAGGCTCGAATAGAGGATAAAGAAGCAGTGGATTTGAAGAAAATTAGCTAAGACATTCATATATTTTCGGGAAGGTGTAAGAATAAAGATCCAGCAAATGCGATACATTCTCCGTGAGCAAAAATAGAGGAAAAGAGATTTTGCAAATGTGATACATTCTCCTCCATGAGCAGAAATAGAGGAAGTTCAACATTCAAAACAGTTGACGACTTACCTGCATGGTCTATTAATGTAGGCATATCTACCGATTATAACTACTAAGATCACATCAAATAGTTTTGATAGTATAATATATATCTTTATATATTATTGTAATGCTACCAATCAGAGAAAGATTCTGGAACTGGTGTAACAACAAATCCACATATTTTTATATTCTCTACAAATTTCATGAATTACCGCCAATGTTCTTCTTTTTTAATGAATGCAAGCAAAAGCCTTTATTGAACCTGTCTGATTTCTTAAAAGCAGCCAGATACCCTCTCCGTCGCGTGGATTAATGACCAATTAGCACGGGTAACCAGTCAACTTACTAAGTGAATGGTACGGGTCACGTGGTCAACAGCTCAGAGTCAAACAGCGTGTTTGTGTAGAATGTGGAATCAATTATCATTCAATTCTCCTGACTTATCCTGGGGAAGAAACCTTAGCTCCTGTATATGTCTATAAGTACTCTTTGATATGGAAGTAAGAGCTTGTTGATTGATTGCAAATGAAAGTGTGCCTCAAGACTCTGAAAGAGAGCGGAAAGCAAATCAATTCATTATATAATTATTTGACTTTTCGTGTTTTTTGTGGAAATCGTGCTTCAGATTTCAAATTGGATCTGATAAACATATGAATAGATTTCATTCGTTAAAAATTATTATTATTTACAGTACTAATCTCTATAGGCATAGTTATATCGAATAATAAATTTGAAAAATGTTATTATCAAAGTATAGCCATCTTTATTCACCTAGCTCATTCGTCTGTAGTGTAACCCTCTGAGTCACTTGAACAAGATGGATTGGCTTTTGAATCGCTTGAATCTTTATCTTCCATATCACTGAGCTCCGGATTTTCAAAAGGAACAAAAAGTTGAATATCATTGACTTGCATGATTGACGAATCTTCAGTCGAACTGCAAGAAGTTTGTATTTGCCTCAAAGCAAGAAGCTCGTTATGTAAACGAGTTACCTGTGCTGACAATCTAGTGCAGTGATTGCACTCACGTAATTCGTCCTTCTCAAACTTAAAATAGAAAAATTTGGATAGATTTAGATACTCGATTAAACCTTCCTTTTCTTTCTTTGTTTTATCAATATTTGGATAATAGAAACTAGCATCAAATTTACAGAGATCATCGTCCATAGTTAACAATTGTCTTACAGTACTAAACTGCTTTCTAATGGGTACAGTCCAGCCACGGAAATCTCTTGGAAAAATAACCCTATGATCACGAGAAGTTAGTGAGTCATTTAAGCAACGAGCACGCGAAAGATCTAACTTAAGCAGAAGATTTAGTTCTATATTCAATAGTTTCAAACACCAAACTTGCTTCGTATGTAGATCACACTGTCCGGTAGATACAAAATCGTAATATTTAGTCATTAGTGCAACCGTAATTTCCCCTTGATCAATAAATGATCCAATGGTGATATTCATGAACTCCTCTGGGAGTCTGGCGAGCCTCTCATTACAAAAAAAAACCAACTTGCTTGGGAATCCATCTGCATCCTTATTAATTTTAGTGGCTCTTTCTTTATGAAGATAAAAGAAAGTTTCAAGTGTACAACCATAACGTTGTAACAACCATTCTTTTTTCCTCAAGGTATCCCAATGAAGCTTTTCTCTACGAAATTTGTTGTACACAATCTCAACTTGCTCATCGTACAATTCATACAAAGAAAGTAAATTGGGAATCATGATACCTTCAGGAAATGGCTCTTGAAATGGAGACTCCATTGTAACTGATAATGGTGAAAGAATATCATTGTACTCATGAAACATGTTGAATCACCAGTTTTATCTTCTCCTTGTTTCTCTTATGTGAGAACTTCAAGAAGAACATTGAAAAAAAGTACTCTAGGACAGAAGCAACCATATACATGTATAGATATACCTTTGCGAAAACATAACAGAACGTGAAAAAGATTCCATTGTGTTTTTTCCAGAACAGATCCTGATTTTTTTAGCACATTAATCTCATGAAAAATTGATGAGTTTTATATCTTTGAACTCATCATTGGATCCATGAATTCTGGCGAAACCTTTTATTTCATCGAAATATTGCGCATCTAACCATGAAATCAATGTACTCGATGGATAAGGTCCATGAATCTCATCTGGATCTGTTTCCCAGTAATACTCCCATTGCATCTCCTCTTCTTGGTTCTTCCCGTCATCGAATTCAATATTAACGCTGCCATCATGATCATACTGGCCATCATGATCATCGTCTTCCTCAAGCTTTCGTTTGAGATTGTTTTCAAACTCAAATGGTTTACCACTCAAATTCTCATAGTCTCTGATCAGTTGCTCTCGTTCTTTGTCGTAGATATTGATAAACTTCTTGGACTTTGACTGTAGAAGTTCGACTGTCTCAGTAATTGATTCAACTACAGCTTTTATATCACTCAACTCGTCTTGTAGAGTTTTATTCTGTTTGTCCTTTTTCAGTATCTTTTTGATTTTGATAACATTCGCATTTAGTCTTTGCAAACTTTCAAGACTTGTTTCAGCAGGTTGTAAAAGTGGAATGAGCTTTTCTAGCAATTCATCAGTGGTGAACTTAGAGCTTGTAACTTTTTTATTCATTATTCGGTTGTTGATCAATTCTTGTCTCTTTGTTTCGGCTTCTTTAGCTTTACTTATCTCCTTGTTGTTCACACCAATGAGCCATGAGTCATGCGAGTTTACTTTCTTGTTTTCGTCATTAATATCATCTTCTTCGGCATCATAATCGTCATCGTCATCATCGGATCCGGATCCACCTTTTCGTACATAATTTCCTAGCTCATCAAACTCACCCTCTCTATTTTCTTTATCTAAATTGAAAGCCTCAATCCTTGGTCCTTTTGATCTTTTAATTTTCGACCTATCAAATTGACTTAAGTCTTCCTCCTGGTTATTGAAATAATCTTCCATTTCTTTATTTGTAACTCTGATATCTTCCTCATCTTCGCTTTGCTGTTCTCTGTCATCTATAGACATTGCGTCTTCATTTGGTACATAAGAAGGGAGTCCGATTTCGTCCCTTTCTTCTTCTTCTTCTTCTTCTTCTTCTTCTTCTTCTTCTTCATTCAACTCATTCTTCAAAAAGCTGACAGTCTTTCCTTTACTCGGATTATTCACGTCGTCTTGTTTGTTTCCATTGGAATGTTTCTTTGTTGAAATATCATCATCTGACTTGTTATCTTCGTCATCGTCAGATGAATCTGAATTGTAACCTTCTAGCTTCACGTGTTTGTTTCTATGGCGCTTTGTATCCACATCCAGAAGCAGCAATTCATCTTCAGTCTTCCCGTCATCCATTCCCTATTAGTGAACCAATGTATTATATACGATACTGAACCTGTTTTCTCGGAGATAGATATTGATTTTATAGTATAGAAAACCAAAATAATCTCTGAGCACAAATTCTTTTTTTATTCCTCCGAGCACAAACCTATATATTACTATGAGATCACCGCTCTACTCTTTTTGCTTGAGTAGGTAATCTAACTCACAACAGAACTTAACGTGAAGTGTACAATAGACTTGGGTAGAAGAAGATGCCCACGCAGGTAAACCAAAATATGGACGATGACTTTGATTTTGACTCTCTGTTGAATCTAGAACAGCAATATTATGATGAAGGGTTTAAAGAAGGGCAACTAAGTATTACAAAGCAGCAGTTCAAAGAAGGTAAAGAATTAGGTATTCAGACGGGCTTTCAAAGATTTCTGATTATTGGAGAGTTCCAGGCCTTGATTCAAATATGGATATCCAAAGTTGATAATCTGATGAAAAATGGCAGTAATACAGAAAGTCCAGAATCTGGAAAGTCTCAAAAGGATTGGAAGAAAGTAAGAGACCAATTAGAAGATGTGAAAAGACTCATTGATTCGTTATTCGAAAATGATGAACTGAGCATAAGCAATAGTGAATCAGATGTTATCCAATATGAAAGTGTTGTAAAGAAGGCAAAGATAAAAATAAGATCATTAAGTGCGGTAATTGGAGATATGGAAACATTCAAAGGGATCGAAGAACTGAATGGTAAAATTGGAGGGAGCATACAAGTTTCCACAACTATTAACGATGATACATGGTAATTAAATAATATACAGTGATTTTTAACGAATAAACGACTACACATATTTATCTACATATATATACTCACATATGTCCATTCATCTATGGTTCTTCGTCAATGTAATTTTGGATTTCAAAATCCAAATCATGACAAAATTTATGGATGATATCCCAATTCAGGTTACATCTCCATTTAGTGGTACCACCAATGGTATCACCAACAGATAATTTGACCACAAGTTTCAAAGATGCTAAAGTTGCCAGCTCACTCAGCAGTTGTAAATCAGTTGGATTGTTACCCCCATGACCATCAAGATTTACATTTTGATCATAGATGGCTTTGAATATGGCTATTAATCTCTCAAGGTTGAAAGGTTGAGGCAACAATAGCTTGATACCCAGTTCACCCTTGTGTGATTTTCTACGTTTACCAATTCTGAACTTTCTTTGTGATCTGAGTGTTTTCTCCTTTGTAAAATGTAATAAATCATGTTTTATCTCATTGAATGAAGCAAGATACGAAGCAACCAATACATATTTTGTTCTTGATGATAAATCGTATGTGTTGGTGATATTTCCATCTTTTGTTTCATCAACAAGATTGAAATTTGTTGATATACCACATTCAGTCTTCAGTATATCTCTATTTGCTCTAAAAAGAGTGAATATATCTGTTTTTCCCTTTTCCAATTTCCCATGTTCAATCAACGGTTTGTAAAACAAAGGCCAGGTTTTTGTTAATGTAGGTATGATCATCGTCAAATCGCTGCCAAATAAATCATGAAATACATCAATGACAAGAGATATGAATTGATCTTTGAACCCATGAAATTGTGACATTGTAATTGAAGTATTTGCTAAATCTAGTTCAATTTTTTCCAACCATTGAGGGTCAGCAAATCTATTCATTAGTATATCTTTCAACTGATCCAATTGATAACAGGGGAAAATAATACTTGGAATTTGGAAAGTGATTGAATCTAGTAAGTCCCAACGATTAACACAATATATGAAAGTGAATTTGTTAAAGATCAAACTATTTTGTTCGAAAAGTTTCGATAAAGTATACGTTATGTCCTTGATTGATTCATTGAACCCGATTTGAACTTTATCAATTTTATCCAAGACAATGACCATTTGTTTCAATTGTTGTCCTTCTTTCTTCTTTGTCTTTTGATGTAACTTGATCAACTGCTTGGTTATCTCTATGAATGATGAAGCATTATCACAACTCGTTACGGTATCTTGTAAATCAGAATAATTTAATTCAAATAGATTAATAAGTAATCTCAACAACCTTTGAAATACTACCCTTTCGAATACACATGGTTCACAGTTCAGATAAAGATACTCTACTTTCTCGGGATATAACTTGTTGACATAATTATGAATAAAGTTGTCCAATGTATGTGATTTACCACTCGATGGAGGTCCTTCTAGTATCAGGGAGGGTACATAGATATCTAAATGCGGTTGAATATAAGTCGAAAGGAGGTCCAGCTGAGGCTCCCTATACTTGCATATAAGATTTTTCTCTTCCATTGCCCATGAAATCACAATTGTAAATTCTTATCCACGTTTATAGGCAGATCAAATTCACATTGACTCGTCAAATAAAATTTATCTGATTTTGAATCTTCAAAATCGAACCTCACGAAAATTATCATCTCTGAATTTTCGAGATATATTTCTTATTCTTTACTGGGGTTATTTCCTTATTAATTAAATAAAATTGATAGTTAATTTCTTGGCTATGTCAAGATATTAGAAAAATACGTATATATATATACAAGACAGCAGAATTTACTAGATTTATCAGAGGTTAGCATTTTTCAAATTTCTAGTCTCCCATTCAATTTCTTCGTCAGGAATAGATTCTAGAGTGATTTTCTTTGGTTGACGTCTAATGGAATTAACCTCTGGGTCTAATTCAATGGGAACTTCGATTTCCAGTAAACCATCCTTGAATTTAGCCTTGATACTGTCATCTTTTATTAGAGGTAATGATGGTAATTTGACAATTCGATTGAAAGAACCAAATCTCAATTCACTCACTTTAATAATTGGTTTCTCATCACCAGAAGGATCAATCAAAGCACCGTCCTCATTGAAGTATGAAGAGCTCAATGAACCTGTAATAGATAACTCAGATGTCGTTGGATGATAATCGATGTTGAAAGAATTCAAATTTGCACCGGCCAATGCAACACAAATCAAATATTTATCTTTAAATTGATACACATTCAATGGCGGAGAAAATGGTAGGTTTTTATTCAATTGAGGAGCTGAAACTTTCAATGTCTCAACATTCTTTGAGCTTGAAAATGTGTCAACATTGGATTCATCCTGAGGTGATTCCTTATGAAAATTCAACTTCGTTTCTTTGTTTTGTGATTTTGAAGATGAAGTAGATGAAATTGAGGGTCTCTTCTTCTTTACTGGATTAGTCTTGTTCTCTTGGGGTGCTTTGATCAAGCCTGGGAATAAAGAAAGCAATTCGTTATCTGATAGATTATCTAGTAACTTATTTGAAAGACCAGTAGATTTCGAATGTTGAGCTTCCGTCGAATTAGTGTTCGATGATGTTGCACTTTTGCTTAGAAATTTCAGCAACTCTGAAACAGCACGAGCAGCATTCTTGCGATCATCATTGTAGTTTTCTGGCGCTTCGTCATCTCTTTCATAGTCGGGGATTTCAGTTTCTTCAATGAGACCTTCTTGTCCTTGTTCTGGCTCTGTTTCCTCATCTTCTACTTCTTCGTCCACCTGTTCTTCGTCGCCTAAAACTTCATCATATTCATCCTCGTCATCAACCTCTTCATCCTCATCTTCTTCAGAGTCATCTTGCCCGAAACTGAAGAAATAAGGAGAAGAACTAGGATATCCTCGGGTAGCTCGTCTAGAAGGTGGAGCAAAATACACAGGGTTTGAAGCGTATAGAGGTGCTGCTACACCTCTATGCGTTACCCTTCCAATAGGCGTGGTTCTTCTTCCAGAAACAGTTCGTAGAGGAACTTGTCTACCCCATGTACCGTAGACAGGATCATAAACCACAAGGCGTTCTGGTTCTGCTTCATATGCAGTTGAACCAGTATGGCCCCTTCCCGAAGATGGGAAATAATGAGCTCTTCTATCCTGATTATTTTGCCTTAAAAGATATTCCAAATCTCTTGGAGTTAAATAGCGTTCTTGTGGTACCCTATTGTAATAGTCTTGGTTGAATGGAAACATTTTTGTTGTCAGCTGTAAGATGTTAGTTTGTAAAATGAATGTCTATACATTGAAATAATAATCTAAGAGATTCGGAAACATTACATGTATATTTATATAACCTGGAAAATTACGGAAATTTGGCATCTGCTGATCCTCAGTTCTGAGCCGCACAATATGGGGAAATTGCCCTGTGTTTTCTTAATCTTGTTTCATCTTCTTTTTGGAAAAGCTGTTCAACACATTACAACGAGGTTTCTTGCCGTTCTTCGTCTCTTTGATAACCTCTATTACTAACAAAGCATTGTTTTCGAAATTATCTTTCTAATTAGTTGACTCCCAGAGCTATTGGAGTAATGTTAACCCTGCAAACCATGTCACTTTCTAAGGAACTCAACATATTCTACGAGGTTCTTTAGCCTTCCATTGATTTCTTGAACATTTTTCGGAATGAGATATCAGTAGGACCGCATTCTGAAGCGAAGAATGTAAATAATTCAAGCAAATGTAGATAACCGTTATGACGTAAGGATTCCTTCACTCACAAAGGTTGCTTCATAACCAACTTTTGATCAATACTATCATCACTAGAACTTCTTCAATGTGGCTGTGTTACAAGCATCGTTAGTCTGTTTTACATAAGTTAATTACTTTTATTTCTTAGTAAAATAAGTCAATCTATACTGATAAAATTTGTATTATATTAAAATTAATATTATTCTATACCTATCTATATATATATATTAATATGTGAACACCCGTTAAATAAATAAGTTTAGCGATTAATCTAATCAACTTCTTCAACGGTTGGACCAGAAGGTTCTGGAGCAGCACCTGGGAAACCACCTGGGGCAGCACCGGCACCAGCAGCACCACCTGGAGCACCACCAGCTTGGTAGAATTTAGTCATGATTGGGTTAGCGACGGATTCTAATTCCTTTTGCTTGGATTCATATTCTTCAGTGGTAGCTGATTGGTTGTCATCTAACCAAGCAATAGTTTCTTCACAGGCCTTTAATAATTCATCCTTTTCAGTGGCTTCAACCTTTTCTTCGAATGACTTTTCACCAATGGTAGATTTCAAAGAGTATGAGTAAGATTCTAAACCATTCTTAGCAGCAATTCTAGCAGATTCTTTTTCATCTTCTTCTTTGTATTTTTCGGCTTCAGAAACCATTCTTTCGATATCTTCCTTAGATAATCTACCCTTATCGTTGGTAATGGTAATTTGATGAGATTTACCGGTACCCTTTTCAACAGCAGATACGTTTAAGATACCATTAGCATCAATATCAAAGGTAACTTCAATTTGTGGGACACCTCTTGGAGCTGGTGGAATACCAGTTAATTCAAATTTACCTAAAATGTTGTTATCCTTTGTCTTAGCTCTTTCACCTTCAAAGACTTGAATCAAGACACCTGGTTGGTTATCAGAGTAAGTAGAGAAAGTTTCGGATTTTTTGGTTGGGATGGTAGAGTTTCTTGGAATTAATTTAGTCATAACACCACCAGCAGTTTCAATACCTAAGGATAATGGAGCAACATCTAATAATAATAAGTCTTGAGTCTTGGAAGAAGTATCACCAGTTAAGATAGCAGCTTGAACAGCAGCACCGTAAGCAACAGCTTCATCTGGGTTAATTGACTTATTTGGTTCTTTACCGTTAAAGAAATCAGAGACTAATTTTTGAACCTTTGGGATTCTAGTAGAACCACCAACTAAAACGATTTCGTGAACTTGAGATTTGTCTAATTTAGCATCCTTAAGGACTTTTTCAACTGGGTCAATGGTAGATCTAAATAAATCTTGACATAATTCTTCGAATCTAGCTCTGGTAATTGAGGTGTAGAAATCAATACCTTCGTATAAAGAATCAATTTCAATAGAAGTTTGAGCGGAAGAAGATAAAGTTCTCTTAGCACGTTCACAAGCAGTTCTTAATCTTCTTAAAGCTCTTTGGTTAGTGGATAAGTCCTTCTTGTTCTTTCTCTTGAATTCGTTGATGAAGTGGTTAACTAATCTGTTATCGAAATCTTCACCACCTAAATGTGTATCACCAGCAGTAGCCTTGACTTCGAAAATACCATCTTCAATGGATAAGAGGGAAACATCGAAAGTACCACCACCTAAATCAAAAATTAAAACGTTCTTTTCACCTTCATCTTTCTTATCTAAACCGTAAGCAATGGCAGCGGCAGTTGGTTCGTTAATGATACGTAAAACGTTTAAACCAGCAATTAAACCGGCATCCTTGGTGGCTTGTCTTTGAGAATCGTTGAAATAAGCTGGAACGGTAACAACGGCATCGTTAACTTTACAACCTAAGTAAGATTCAGCGGTTTCCTTCATCTTGGTTAAAATCATAGAAGAGATTTCTTCTGGAGTGAAAGTCTTAGTTTCACCTTTGAATTCAACTTGAATTTGTGGCTTGGAAGCTTTGTCGACAACCTTGAATGGGAAATGTTTCATATCACCTTGAACTTCTGGATCTTCGAATTTTCTACCGATTAATCTCTTAGCATCGAAAACTGTGTTAGCTGGGTTCATAGCAGCTTGATTCTTAGCAGCATCACCAATTAATCTTTCGGAATCAGTGAAAGCAACGAAAGATGGAGTGGTTCTGTTACCTTGATCATTGGCGATAATATCGACTCTGTCGTTGGCGAAGTGAGCGACACAGGAATAGGTGGTACCTAAATCAATACCGACAGCTTTGGAAGTCATATTGAATTTTTATTATTTAATCTATATGATAATGTATAGAACCAAGAAGAAAGAATTGTGTAAAAGAGAGTGAAAAAAATAGTACTGAAAACTTAAGAAATGGCGAACAATTTAAGTGAATCAAGCTGGCAATTGTCGACCAAAATGTCGAATTTCCACTTTCTTCTAGAAGCTTCCATGGGGAACGGCAGTGCAGTAATTGTCTTTTTAGAATTTTTCAGCTTCAGCCTTTTTTAGTTTTTAGTTTATGCAAAATTTATCCGAATGTGGCTGAGGCTGGTTTTTCGTGGCTGGTGGGTTGGAGTGTGGATATAGAGAGGGGTGTGGCGGTGGGGGCTTCCTTCTCTTAATGAGGATCTCCGTGGCGCGTCATTATATAGGTTGATATGTGGCGTGTTAGGTGTATAGAATAATATATATGCGCTTATCGTATGTAATCCACCATATATGGAGTTAAATATATGTATACAAACATAAATACATACATAGATTCACAGAAGTAGACCTCATAAGACATGTGTATGATGATCTAGTGTCAAAACAGATAGCAATAGCTAGCAATGAGCCATTTCAACTTCTTGCTTATTCATCTTTAGCACCAGAGAGGGTGCTCTTACCTCCATACTTCTTGATTCCGTTTTTGAATTTCAACCATACTTCCTTCACTTGCAAGGGTAGACTAGGGTGACTCAAAAGACCATCGATTCTGACTTCCCATTGTTTCAAAACATTTCTCATGACTGGATTCTTTTCATCTCTGAGCTTGATGAAGAATGTGTAAATGACTAATGCCAACCAATATCCTCTGGACCAGACTAAAGCCTTCAGGACGATATAAAGTAAAGTAAGAATTTCGAAATTGGCAGCTTGATATAAGGATAAATCGTGATATTTAGTAATGAAAGCAGTCAATTTATCGCCAATTGGCTTCTTTTTAGCGTCGACAACTGGCAAGATAGGAAGAATTGAATTCTTGAAATAAGTAGCAGAATGGAAAGCAGAGAATAATAAGAATGGGAAAATCGATAATGTCATTGTTGGTAAAATAAATAACAAATTGATAGCAATGGCGAAATATTGGAAATTATCATCGTTTAATAACTTTGATACAGTAATTGATGATCTTGCCTGATCATATGTCTTGTATAAAATGATTCCAAATGATTCAATTACATTGATGTAGATTAATTTATAATAAACAGAATTCCAAGAGTTTACCCTGGTTCTATAACTCAAAAAATATAAAAATCCAAAAATAACTGTTGCTAAGTTACCAATGAACCAAGCAAATTGACATGTCTTTGCAATTGTAAGAAATTTCTCCTTGAAAGAAACAGTACTGTTGGTACTGGACTTTCCAGTAACGTCTTGTTTTTCTGGCTTGCTTTCACTCATGATTAGCCTATATGTAATTCAGTGAATAGTACAACGCACTTCCTTATCTATCCTTACGAGCACAAGATAAATCGAATTTCAGGCAAAGTTTAACCAAGTAAATTTCAGTGTTGCTGCGTCTCCCTCTCTGTCGTCGCGTCTATCAATTCCTAGGATTTTTTTGAGGTTCAGCAGCGGACACGCTCCTCTCTTTCTTTACCATCATATCATATTAGAGGTCAATGATACTATAAGAGTAGGGTAAAGCTGACTAACATCGAGTGGGTAGTTGTAATATATCAATACTACATATTATAATGGACAAAATGAAGTCAATTCAGCAGAATCAACCTATCTCAGATCTCGAGGATATAAGACTCAAGCAAAAATGTAAAGATTTGAAGCGTAAGATTCAATCGATTGAAAAATCAAATGAAATAAAATCAATCATACTATCCCGTTCAAAATACTTGATCAAAAGACTAAGATTTGAATACATCCTGCTTCTAGAAATGCTGGAGAAGAAAACTTTGTTGAATTCTTCTATCTTGAATTCAAATCAGTTGACCAGCTTATTAGACGACAGTTTTGAATTTAACGAGGAAAACTTAGATCTCAATGATTTAAACCTTTTATTATCGAACTCTCCATTGGTAAACTTGAAATCCAATGACTTCACATTAACTAACCTTGTCAATGTTGTTCTGCAAAGCAAATCAAAAGCTGCTTCCTCAAATTCTGCTGGTACTGTAGGACAAGGAAATGGTAGTAATGCTAATGGTGCTAATAATGGTAAAGATTTATTGTCATCGCCAGATCTATTGGGTAACCCATATGCCGACCTTGACGAATCCTTTATCAATTCCACTTTGACTTATGTTAAAAGGAAGAGAGGTGGTCCTGGTGCTCTGAAAAAGGCTAGAGCAAAAGATCCAACTATACCAAAAAGACCAACTAATGCATATTTGATTTTCTGTGATTTACAAAAGGAGAAACTGAAGAAAGAAATAGAAGAAAACAAAACGACAAATACAAACAATAATAATATAGATACCGAGACCAGTTTGAATACAGATTTGTCGAAGGCTATGACTGAGGCATGGAAGAAATTGAACGATGAAGAGAGGAAACCATACTACGAATTATACGAGCAAGATAGACTCAGATATCATAGAGAAATTGAAGTGTATACTCAAAAGTTGAAAAAGGAAAAAGAACAAGAAGAAGCTAATAGTAATGCAGATACGAGCAGCTCCGCTATAGCTGGCGTCGACGCTGGTACTTCTTCGAGAGAAGCAATGGAGACAACTGAGAATACTCCTGTGCCTGAAGATGATAACGAAGAAGAAGAAGACGATGAAGAGGACGACGGAGAAGAAGATAATGATGATGAAGATGCAAGAAAAGTTGTCAAAAAGATAAAGTTGGATGCCAATGATGCCTCTTCTGACTCAGTAGAACCTCAAGCTGATAAGGAATCTATAAAAGATGAAGCAGAAGCAGAGGTTGATGCTGATGCTGATGTATCAGTTGCGGACCAAGAATCAAAAGATGAAACCAATACCCAGCCAGCTGATAATGAAACCGCTCTCGATACCGATGACGCTGTCAAACAAGAATGAATAGTTGCATTGTTTCATTATTGTATTTACTGATTCAAGCAGATATTTTAAATTATCTCTAACATTGTTTGTAGTTGTATGTACTTGTAATGCTATATATATATGTACATGAAAAAAGCTAAATTCATCTAAAATCTTCTCTTTTTCGATTTATCACGATACAATCCATTCTCATCTTTATTCAACTTTCTCTTTTCTCTAAATCTTTGATGCTTCTTCATCTTTTTCATAGCTGATACAGCAGGATTAGTCAAACTCAATTGACTTCTACGTGTCTTACGATCTTGTCTTCTTCTGGTTATAATTTGTTTGGCCTTGGCGTATTGGATATTGTATTCTGAGTTTCCAAGCTTGTCGCTGATCAGTTTCATCAATTTGTCAATTGATGATGAGAGACTATTGGTATCTTCACTAGCGTCACCAGCATCACCGTTCTTATCCTTATTGTTGTTACTATTTCTACCATTATTGTTGTTGTTCTCGCTCTCAATTGTGGACTCACTAAGGTTGATCAAAGTCAACAAAAGACCTCTGTCTCCAGAAACATACTTCAATATGGATTCAGTTGATAGAACAGATGATATCATGATGTATAAGTATTGAATCATAGATCTCTTAGTAACAATAAGTTCATTCAAAGGTCTTGATTCATTCTTCAATGTTGAATCGGCTTTGTTCATAGCCCAATCGATCGCCAATTCAAATTTCTTCTTATTACCATGTTTCAAATTATCTGTGTTTTCCTCATCGTCTTCTTCGTCATCACTACCACGTTCCAATTGTTTTCTTTCACCAGTACTGATAAACTTTGTTTGTTCCTCGTACCAAATCTTACTGATGTAAACAAGACATCTTGAAGACATAATAGAGAGGTTTTCCATAATATTTGGAGCACCAAATTGTCTGAATAATCTATATGCAATAGTTTGTAATTCATAAGATTCGAACTGAATTTTAACGTCTCCTTTGTAACTCAATAACTCATTCAAAATTCTTGTAGATGATAATCTAACCCATGAGTGTGGATATAATAAACAATCAATGACATTCAACCAGATAGATTTTCTGTATTTTTCATCATCGTAAATCAAACTTGGATCAACTTCTTGGATTTTATTAATCACATTCAAAGAAGAATAAACCAATTCCCAATTAGACGATGCACTATCTTCTTCTTTGACATCGTTGTCTCCTTCTTCCTCATTCCTCTTGGCTTGATTCATTACAGAAACGATTCTGGTGATTGCAATTTCATTCATTCTAGAATTAGATAATCCAACTGATTCAACGTAGAGCTTGTAAACATTCAAACCACATCTAACCAATAACTCATTCTTGTTCTGTGAAATCCAGGTTATAATATACTTATCGATGGAACCAGTCATATCACATCCTAATTTAACCATCTTGTTCAAAATCTTTGTAATAATCAAACTTGCCATTTCCCTACATGAACCTGCAGTATCCATAGTGTATACATTACAAAGAGCAATAAAGAAAGATGCTGCTAACTTATCCAACAATTCTTTACTCGATTTCATGACGATAAGATGAATCAATTCCATAACTGATTTTCTACCATCTTGAGCAGGATAAGACAAATTATTAATCAACATCTTGAATTGTTTCTCTAATCTACCTTTACTTTGGTCGTATTCCATAAGGAAAATAAAGAATGAACTTCTTGATACTTCTCTGATCTCATTTGAAGTGGAGGTGATCATGATCTTTGATACCTTATCCATGGTATCGTATAATTCAGGCAACATCACATGTTTTTGTAATAATGCTTTCAATAAATTGAATGCAACACCTTGTCTTAATGGTTCATCCAAATCAGGCTCAATTCTCTTAAGTATATAACTCATAGCAGTGTCCTTCAGTTTCAAATCGTCTTTATGTCTAATAACATTGGCAAGGAATCTAAAACATGATTGACACAATTCATTATTTGTGCTTGGTGAATCTTTGATCACTTTCAATACCATTCTGGTTACTCTTGTGAATTGACTATCAATCTCATCGGGAAATCTCAATCTTACCAACATTGATAATACTCTCAATGCAGAAATCATAACACCTTCATCGTCATTTTCTTCTAATGCTAGAGTTAAGACACCTACAAATGGACTCAAATTTCCAATATTATAAAGGGATTCATTTCTAGTGATAGCTGTTCTCAACAATTCGAATGAGAACTTTTGCATTGTCTTAATGTATAATCCATACTCAACTTGAGTCTTAACCATAGCTTTGACATCAAGCTGGGTCATGAACCTTTCTTCTTGTTCAGTTAATTCTCTCTTGGCCTTCTTTTCCCTTTCACCTATAATTTCTTTTGAGCTTTGATAAATTTGATGTGATAACAATAAGATATCAGTAGATGATGATTCTTCGTTATTGTTCAGACCTAATGAGAATCGTCTCAATAATTCATCTAATTTATGTTGATTCTTGATGGATAATTTCTCTTGTAAGATATATCTAATTGGAGTTAACAAAACACCAAAATCTTTCAATTCAATTTTCTTTGCAATGAGTTCACCAGTATCAAAACTCTTGTTATGTTTGATTTCCTTCATCTTATTGTTGTAACCATCAGCTTCCTTCTCTTGGGATGCGACACCAAAAATATCATTCATGATAACTTCCATGATCAACTCATTACAATCACCCAATTGGCCATGCTTTAAACCACCTTCTTCGGAAGTGTCCAAAACTACTAATAAGTAATGAACAGTAAAACTTAAAATATGAAGTTGAGAACCCCTTGCTAAAGAACCTTTCAATTCTTTGAGAATAAACTTGAAGTAATTAGAGCCTAATGATATAGCAATCTTACCCAATTGTTTTCTGATCATATCTCTCAGCTCTTCCGACTTGGATCTCAAAATATGACAAACACTAGTAAGAATACCAGGTAATTCATTGTTA
Organism: Wenyingozyma ramenticola; assembly: GCA_024271885.1. Classification (NCBI taxonomy): domain Eukaryota; kingdom Fungi; phylum Ascomycota; class Pichiomycetes; order Pichiales; family Pichiaceae; genus Wenyingozyma; species Wenyingozyma ramenticola. The sequence continues at coordinate 17,596 of JANBXF010000013.1, forward strand.
ATATTTTCTTCAGAGCAACACATAGCTAAAGATACCAATGCTTCAGATAAAGGAGCACGAGCAATCACAGTGTTCTCATCTCTAACAGTCAATAGCTTCTTCATTGGTGGCATGATTTGTTTAATAATATATGAATCAACTTTTTCAGAACTGTTGAAAAAATCCTTGGGCTTCGTTTCCATATTACAAACCTTATTCAGGGAAGCGGTAAGAGCAACAATCAAGTGGATAGCATCTCTTAATTCTTCTGGTTTTGAACGTTCATTTTTTTTAAGGTTTATCATCACTGAGATATATCTTGAATAAATACCACGGAATTGATTCCATGACAAATTCAACACCAATTGAGCAATGGTGTTGACAGTTTCATTACCAGTATTTCTCAAAGTTTCATCTTCATTGTAGAAAGCATAATGTTCAATCATAGGGATAAGAAAATGAGATATGTTAAAACTGGAGATAACAGGACCAAACTCCACTAATCTTCTGACAGCTCTTTGACGTCTATGAACTTGGGGATGGTTAACATTTAGGAAGAAGTCAGCTTCTTCATCACCATTGTATAATAATACCTTTAAATCTGACATATCACTACAATCAACCTCTTCAGATTTCTTAACAACATGACGAAGAACATTAATGTACTCTGTTTGAACGAACTCGTTCGTCTTTCTCAAACCAGCTCTAACAGCAGGTAATATTTCATCTTTCAAAAGACTAATAAACTCATTTTTTTCCTCTTCACCATTGTGGCTTTCATTGAAATTTTCGTTGGTCAAACAATCAATAAATCTAATCAGAGTGTAACCAGAACTTGATCTTAAAGACAATTCCTCTGCATCATTGATAAAAAATAAAGATGTGTACACAACAGGCAACCAATCCAAGAAAGTCAAATCATTGTACTTATTCTGGTTGATCATACTAAAACAATTCAATCTTGTCTCAAAATCAGCTTCCCTGATTCTCTTTAAGGAATATGAGTTTAGATCAATTGCATACTGACAACCATCTTCAAGTTCATTGAATCTATCTTTGATACTTTGAAACACTGATGAAATGTTGAATCTCATGTCTCTTTCTGGGTAAAATTGATATAATCTGGAGATATTCCTATACAATGGTATGATCTCGGATACTGAACAATCGTATTCCTTGACTAAAGCACTCAAAATTCTAACAATATCAGCTTTGACTCTAAGTTCGATTTGGTTATTTGGTTTTCCTAACGCAGAAGTTAATGAATCGATCAATACTTGAATATGTTCATTATCTGTAATAAATTCTCTTTCGACCAAGGTGAGTAACACTTCAACCGTTTTGGCATTAACAAACTTGTTAGAAGTATGGTCAAAAATCAAAACCAATGAGTTCAATGATTCTGAAATGACCAAAGCCACGACGTTGATAAAATTCTCATCTTTGATTGATGAGTTTTGTAACAAAAGAAGAATGAATTCTAGAACCGCAAGCAATACTGAATCCTTTGCATTTGGATTCGGAAGAATATCTAACAAACTTTTGACTGGAGCATAATCATCATAGTAAAGAAAAAATTGTAAGTTGGGCTCGCACCAAAGAGTAGTCATAAGTCTCATTAATGATGATGGCTGTTGCAAATTCTCCGTTGAGAATTTAGGTAGTTTAGATCTAACCAAATTATCAAAAATCAAATCACCATATTTCTCCCAATTGAATAACTGACCAAGATATTCAGTGATATCCAAGAGTAATTTGAAACCTAATGATCTGTTGTTTCTTGCAATCTTCACTAAAATTGACTCATCATTAGCTACAAACTTGCCCTCGTTAGCAATTACGTACTCGGAAATAGCTAAAGTGTAGATCAATGGCTCAACCAGTACAGAGTTACAATCAAAATGGTTCTTACCCAAGGTGGAAACAACTTCAAGATTCAAATTCAAAAACCCACTCATAGTTCTCAATGATTTATAACTACATGTATGAGTACCAATTGATAACTCGCCAGTTCTGATAAAACTCTGATAATCAATTTTATGGAATGAAAGTCTTAAAAACTCTTCGATATGAATATCTTTTAAGTTGGTTAAAATATTTATGGCCGCCATTCTACGACTTTGTTTTGTACCACTTGTTCTCGAAGTTTGAGCTCTACCGAATAAAATTCTAATGACAATTGGAATCAATGTATCAATATCTTTTCCTTCTATTTGATTGTCTTCATTGTTTTGTAATAGTTTAATGGTTTCATCACGGAATAAAGTATCGTCAAGTAAATTTTTCAAGTTGTCTGAATATCTGTTATAAACGGGCTCTTTCCAATTGAGCAAACAGTCTAAAGCTGATCTTTGAGTCTTGACAAATTTGTTTGATAACAATGTGAACAGAAAATCTTTCAATTCAGGAGCACCGTAAACCTTGTTGAGTTTTTTGAATTTTGTCAATAATTCAATCAATAAATTCCTATCAAACAACGTCCAGTCTTGTAAAATGTTTTTGGGAATGTCTTTGTCCTCTTCTTCATCTGCTTGCAAATCCACATCATCATTGATAATGTACGGTAACAAATATTTGAAATTAGCTTCGGCGACTTGAGGAACCTTCATGAGCAATTTGATTGTTTGGCCTCTTAAGAAACTAGTTGGGACCAATGATTCTCTGTTTGAAAGTGAAACCTCAATCAAAGACTCTTTGATAGATTCATACAAGTGAAAATTTCGGGTAGATAGTTCGTAATTTGTAACAAGCCTTTGATCTTGGGGGACCCAGTTTGATCTATCACTTACACTTTCAAAATCTGCAAACTCAGATTCATAGTAATTCTTGGAGTTTGACGACTCTTGTAAGCTTGCATATTTCATTGAAATCATTTTGTAAGCTAAATCCCAGATAATATCGGATATTTTGTTGATTACTGATGGAATGATCTCAAATATTCCTTCCCAAGAAGGCATAAATTTATTATTCAACTGACCAAATATGAATTTGGCGATAATGTTATTTGTTAGGTTGCTGGTCTTACCATCATTGGCAAAATCAGTACCCAGCTTTCTGAATCTAGCTTGGATATCACGGGCTAAAGTAATCTCCAATGGTGTTTGTTCAATTAATCTACACTGGTGAACTAAATCAGATATTTCTTCGTCCGCTAATTGATGCAATGTTATTATTAAGCTTAATGACTTTTCACGTATTTTATGACTTGGAGTAATCAAGTTTTCGGATAATTTAAAACTAATTTCATCTTTGGATCCATCAATAAACTTCTTAGATGATGACTGATTAGGCTTTATCGAGTATAAGAAACTCAGACATCCTTCAATAAATGTGTGACTTGTTAACCATTCATCTTGTTGTAATTTGGCGAAACACAATTGCAAAACATTCAAACATTCGTCATCAGTCAATTCTTGTTGATTAGATATAGCACCAAGGATATTACCTGCAACATCAATTGCAAATAATTGTGAGGTAGAGGAAGTTGTTGTTGTCAATCTTGATAATAATTTGATTAAAGCTTTGTGATCTACTGAAACAGAAGTGTATTTGAGAACTAACAATCTCCAATAGATATCCAAAAGAGATTCAGAGACAAGTTCTTCCGATTGATTGACAAGATCTGCAAATTTGGAAATGATGAACTCACTAAACTCCAATGGAATAACAATTTTAAAACTTGATGGGTTGTCATCTCTGGTGTCAATCAAATCCTTTGACTTCATTTTGGTCAAGAAAAGTGCAATTCTCAAATAGTCAGTTTCCCAATATTTTGTGATACAGTGTGTGACGTGCTTTTTAGCTAATGGTACTATCTTTTCTTTGTTCATGTCGGTCGCATTATCAATAAATTGTAAGAAAAAGGAACCATTATTGAAATCAATCAATGAATTTAAAATTGTGATATGGTTCTTGGAAAGATCTGAAAGGTCTGCATTTCTGAAGAGAATAGAACAAAATTGAGAGTAAGAATCACCAAAATTCAATACATCCAAACTATCAATCATATCTTCAGTTAATAAAGCTTCATCTGCTCTTACTATGATTGTATTTGTTAACTCAAAAATTTTATCCCAATTTGATATCTTTCTTCCACTGTCCGAGAAGACAAGAGTAATTAGAACATTGACAATTGATGTCAAGTCAAGCAAGTTCAAGTCGAGTGACAGTTTATCGTCAATAGCGGAAAAAACAGGGTCGTAAAGAATTTTAGCACTTTCAGTGGTTTCAGCGTGATTCAAAGTTAAGATTATAATATCTGAAAGAACAGAGGAAGACTTGGCATTAAGTAGACATTGCTCAGATACAATCTTCAAAATTGATGATGTCTTTGAATGCAAGGTATTTGAAGAGTTCTTAAATGCGTCAGAGAATGAGATAGTCAATGAATAATGATATGAATCAATAGATTGTCCTTGTAATTGATCTTTGTTGAAAACTTCTTGGACAAACTTAGTCAATGAGTCAGTTGATGCCTTACGGATCAAGAAAGAGATAGCTTGAGATGCAAATTTGGCAATGTAATCTTTCTTTTGGATAGTCAATAACGGCAATAACAGTTCAAATGTGGGTATTAAGTCTCTTGATAATTCTTTTGAAAGATACTTGAAAAGATAAGCCAAAGTATTAAATATCCATTCTAAAGGATCTGACTCTGTTTGCTTCAAAGCTAACTTCACCAAAACATCCAATGCCCTTGAGTAAAAAGCCATAAAATCTGGGCCCAAATCATGTGCAAATTGAGACAGAAGTTCTAGAGATGGTTCCAATGATAATTTCTCGTTCTGCAAAATTGTGTTTTCTAGGGCTTCGAATATTTCAGATTGGTGATGAATTAACTGTGGTAAAGAAAGGCATAATGGTTCTATGATTTCACCAAACTCTGTGAATAATTTTGAGAGGTTAACTTCTTTCCAATGTTCATAAGTGGATAAGAAATGTGAAATTTCGGCTTCATGAAATGATTTTTTTGCTAGCTGTAAGTTTGGACCGATTTTGATTGATTCGATACGGTCTCTAAAGGAAGAGAATGTGAACCTCTTCCTTGAGGCGGTTGCATTCTTCTTCAAAACCATCTTTCTATGGTCTAGCCAAATAAACCTATGAATATAAGAAACTTAATAGGCTTTCGTTTCTTAACAAGTACTAGTAGTAATTCACCACATATACTATTCAGAACATAAAAATTTGATTAGTAGAAAAGCGAAAAAAAATATTTTTGTGATTATGTAAGACTTCTCTTTTGGGTTTTTTGTTGGAGAAAATTTGAGAGTGATAAGTCTCTGATATCAGTTTCTGTTTACGTGCTTCTTTATAAGGAATGTGCTGAAGTTCAGTAGCATATTGACTTAATACATCTTGATTACACCATAGATCATCCATTTGTCCACTTGCCTTATTTATTGCATTTTTTTTCATTCATAAGAAGACGAAAATGGCCGATGAGCGATCAGCTTTACTTTCAGATAACCCATTTGCAACAAATGAAACACCAAGAAGTATAGGTAATAGTCAATCTTCTAATAGCAATGGTATTGATAATAACAGTGGTTCTAATACTTCTGGAGTCAGTAATGGAAATCAAATTCGTCAGGTAAATTCATCACCTTCCGCAACTGGAGTTAAGAAACAATTAGCTAATGAACTAGGTCCTATGATTGCCCCACAGAGAGCAAGTCGTACTATACAGAAATTGAAATTATTGCCAGATTCTTTAGACTATCAATCTCCTCCAACAGATGATTATAAAGCAGATGCGTATACTTTGACCAAGATTACTGATAGACCTGCACGTAAAGATGCTGAAAGATTAGGTAAAAAACATAGATCTGTTTTACCTCGTGTAACTGCATATTGTACAGCTGGTTCATACAAGATGAGAGATTTAATACGATGGCTAAAAGATAAAAAGAGAGTACATTCAACTGCTCCCAAGTTGTTTGATGAATGTATTTATACTCCATTCACTTATAAAGATTGGAGGCACAATAGCACAGGTTCAAATGGTAATAATAAAAGACCAACAAATCTTACAAAACAAAAAGATAAATCTGATTTGATTAGATTAGACAATGAGGGTGGTGAAATTGATGTTGGTAAAAGATCTACTGATGTATTTATTTTTGAATATGGAGTAGTTGTCTTATGGGGATTTTCTCTAAAAGAAGAGAATGCATTTTTGGTTGATTTAGCAAGGTTTGAAAGTGAAAAATTAAGTGATGAAGATGTGCAACGTGAAGAATTCAACTATTATATTACCCAATCATATCAACCTAGAATTTACAACGACTTTATTACACTTAGAGACGATTCTAATTATATGTTGAAGTTGAGTATTTCCTATGCCATCTCTCAGTCTGTTAAAATTTCATTCTTTGAAGAATTGGTTGACAATACCATTGAAGATACGCAAGATATTCCACAACAGATTGCACAAACTGGTAAGGTGGAAATGACGAGAGAAGAAATAATGAAGAGTATAGGTGAGTTATTTATTTTGAGAATCAATATCAATTTGCATGGTTCAGTATTGGATTCGCCTGAACTGATGTGGTCTGAACCACAGCTAGAGCCTATTTACCAAGCCATTAGAGGTTATCTAGAAATCAATCAAAGAGTTACTTTGTTAAATCAAAGATTAGAAGTTATTAGTGATTTGCTTCAAATGTTAAAAGAGCAATTGGGTCATAGTAATGATGAATATTTAGAATTTATCGTTATAATCTTGATTGGAGCAGAAGTGGTTGTTTCAATTATTAATATCATTGTTGATCTTTGGGCTAGGTAATCGATTGCTTACCCTTTTATACATAAAGACATCTACTCGCACTTAATAATTAATCAATATACACATCGCTATTTCATATTCAAAAATGTTAATTTTTACTGACTAATAAAACAGACTAATCGTAATAATAATATATTTAAATTACGCTAATATACAACTCTTAAATAGATTATACCCTTTAAAGAAAAGAAACAAATACATAAAGTAAAGAATTATTCATTGACTTATAATTCTTGAGAAGCTTTAGCCTTAGCAGACTTCTTTGGTAATAAGTTTTGGTGAATGTTTGGTAAGACACCACCTTGAGCAATGGTGACGTGACCCAATAATTTGTTTAATTCTTCATCATTTCTGATGGCTAATTGTAAATGTCTTGGGATAATTCTGGTCTTCTTGTTATCTCTAGCAGCGTTACCGGCTAATTCTAAGATTTCAGCGGCTAAATATTCTAAAACAGCGGTTAAGTAAACTGGAGCACCAGAACCAACTCTTTGAGCGTAGTTACCTTTTCTCAATAATCTATGAACTCTACCGACTGGGAAAGCTAAACCAGCTTTAGCAGATCTTGAAGTTGAAGCTTTTTCGGATGAACCGGCTTTTCCACCTTTACCACCAGACATTGTATGATGAATTAATTTTTATATGTATAAATATATAACGAAAGAGAAAAGGAAAAGAAAAAAGAAAAAATGCAATAAAAGACACAGAGTGTTAGATAAGAATAAGAGAGGGAAACCAATGTTATTTATACATTGGACATTATGAAAGGTGAAATCAGAACCCTTCGTTATTATCACTAAGTAATCACCACCCACTCTTTCTTTGTTGTCTATTGTTGTTTCTGTTGTTGTGCTTTTTGTCTATAGGCATGATGAAATATTCAAATCAGGGATAATATCTACACGTATATGTGTAATATTCAGCCTTAATTATGAGAGAGCGCGCTTTACCTGAGCGCGTCTTTTTCTCAGGGCTCAGTTTTACCCTCTTGCGAGTAGACCACAGCACTGCGTAAATCTCAATTTTCCAGGCGCTTTAATAACAATAATCAAACATTGGTTTGGTTCGACACTACACAACAAGAGATAACAAAACAATAAACAAAATAAACAATTGCTGATTGATGAAGGTAAGTATAAAGAGTTCCCAATTCCCTCCTTTTATCTAAAGCACACACGCAATTATTGAGTCCCTCCCTTTCTTTTTCTTTTCCTTTTTTTTCTTCTTCTTTTCTCTCTTCTTTCCTTAATTCATTATTCATTAATCAATAAATAAATTAATCAAAATGGCCCCAAAAGCAGAAAAGAAACCAGCCGCCTCCAAAGCTCCAGCTGAAAAGAAACCAGCCGGTAAGAAAACCGCTTCTTCTTCCGAACCAAAGAAGAGAACCAAGGCTAGAAAGGAAACTTACTCCTCTTATATCTACAAAGTCTTAAAGCAAACTCACCCAGATACCGGTATTTCCCAAAAGGCTATGTCTATCATGAACTCTTTCGTTAACGATATCTTTGAAAGAATTGCTTCTGAAGCTTCTAAATTAGCTGCTTACAACAAGAAATCTACCATCTCTGCTAGAGAAATCCAAACCGCTGTTAGATTAATCTTACCAGGTGAATTAGCCAAGCATGCTGTCTCTGAAGGTACCAGAGCTGTTACTAAATACACTTCTTCTGCTTCCGCTTAAGTTCTTCAAATTACAAAATAAATAACTCATTTATTAAAGTAATTTGATTTGTATTTTATTATCAGGTAGGCTATTTTCAACCATTATCTTTATTATTATATAATTGTATATTAGGAACGAATAAGGTTTTTTAAAACTATTTCATTTATCATTTTATTCATTGTAAAAATTGTAGTATATTGATATCAAAACAACTTGAGTTGTGTCTATTGAAAAACATTTATTTACTTAATTTTTCTTCAACAACTCTAACTTTATCCTCTGCAGTTTGAGATTTGTCTGTTCTAGTACCTACTCTAATATCACTCTGGATTCTAACAACGCCCATTTCATGAACACGCTCATGTAGTTTACCAATCAATTCCATAACTTCGTCCCATGGTCCTTCAATTGTAGTACCAGCACTATGTAAAGTATTTTCTAATCCACTATTGCGGATTACTTTCTCTACTTCAACAATGTAATCAGAAACAGATGAAGAGCCAGTTCCAATCTAGATACAATAGTATTATTTTTGTTAGTAATCACTGACCAGATTGATCAGTTTACACCTTCTTTTCTTCTATCTACTTCTCTTTCCTTATTCCGGGGAACTATTTATACATACGGGAATGAGACAAACATCAGCAAGACAATTTAATTTAACCATTGCTTTTTCTTCTTGAGGTATACACTGACTTTGACAACCAGCCTAATTGAGTCCTTTATCAACACTGAGAATGTACGTTCGATAGTGCGATAAAAGTTGCTCAACTATTTAGAGTGCTTCAATTTGTTGAATGGATCAATGATAGCCTTTTTTCCAATCTCTCAAAGTTGAGGGGAAAGCTTTGGCACGTGACCCAATATTTTCTAATATTGAATAATACATTTTTGTCTACAAATACTACTCTAACGGTTCAAAAATGATACGATGATGATTATTGGGTTAATATATATATGTAATACAATAACTTCCCCTGAAATGATCGTTCAATTCCGATGTTGTAAAGGCAAAAAAAAATGTCATGATTATTATTGATATTTTTGCAAATAGTTCAATTTTAATTTCTGAAAATATTAGTATAGAAAGATAGATAGCATTTATTAACAATTACCACAAGATGTGTTTTTGTTTTTGTAACTTTATTTTGACTACTGATTAAACACTCAGTAACAAATATACGTTGTATTGTTGCGTATTTCAATTGGAAAGTAAAGTCTTTTGGAATACGTAGTTGAAACTGGGAAGTTCTTTTCTCGTGTTATTTTGTATGAGTTCTAGTTTGGACATAAGGTCATACTTACGGCTAACAACCTCATTATTTCTTTATTCAATTGTGCTCTCTATTAATACATATTTGTAGACTGCTCATTCGGATTCATTTGTTCCAAATGAGTGGCATTGAAGAATAATATCTTTTTGAGGAAGAAATTTAAGGACATTTTTTTCTTCTTCTAGTCAATTTGGTTACTTATTGAAAAGTATCAATTAAACAAAATCTACTTTTAGGGTGAGCCCAGCTTCACTCGTCCAGTAGGGGTCGGTAATCAACTGGAAATCACAGTTTTAAAGAATTTTTTTTTTTTCACTAATTATTCGTTTATTATTTAAATATCTATATAATAACGAGAATCTAGCTCTACGTCAAATATTTTTTTTTTTCACTAATTATTCATTTATTAGTTAAATATCTATATAATAACGAGAATCTAGCTCTACGTCAAATAATTATCAAAATTTTAATAAGAAAGAATAGAGTGCCGGTGAATCTTATCAGAGAAACCTCTTACGAGGAGAAAACTCTAATAAAATCCTTAAAAGTTGATATATGAGAAATTATTACGTGGTGTGGAGAAACCCTTTAATAGGGAAGCTTCCGTGATCAATGAGGTTGGGAGAAAGTCACATTGTATTGAATAATACGCCTTTCCGACAACGGTTCATAAGGTGATCTAGTTGCGTTGTCATTGATATACATCGCAAGTTGTTGGCTGTTTAATGCCGTTAGAACTGCTAGAAAGCGATTGATTTGAAAAATCTCAGCTTTCGAAAGTTGATAATTGCCCACTATGTAAGTAAGTAGAGCCTCTTCTGGGAAAGGCAGATTTGTTGTATGTTTCCAAATGAGTGCTGTTGTTGGACAGTGTTGAAATGCGTGGGTTACCGCACCCGGTACCGGATGTCCCACTGTCCCTGTGCCAATTTTGATATTTGATTGACTAGTCGATCCACGACTGAAAACATTCAACAAACACCCGGTTAGCTCAGTTGGTAGAGCGTTCGGCTTTTAAGGTTCATTCAAAGAAGCTGACCGAAATGTCGAGGGTTCGAGCCCCTCATTGGGTGGTGTTATTTTTTTTACATCTTTTTTCTAATATTTTTTTTCATTTACTGTGGCGTTCAGGAATTATCACCGTGAAAGATTCAGGGTTTCAATCCTCATTACACAATCTAAAAAACGTGTATGTAGTCTTACCGTCTTGCAGTTGTTATTTTTTCAGAAACACTATCACCTAGCAGAGAGTCAATATGCCACAGAAACCAAATGCCACAGAAACCAAATGCCACAGAAACCAAATGTCACAGAAGTGCAAAAAAGAAGAAGGTAAAGATGTGGTGGTTTCCATACTTAACCACGAGCGACGTTGATGCGTCGCAGCGGGAAAATGATTAAATTCGAGGTTAAATTTAGTGTAAGCACATATATATACCCTCATTTCTTCGATTGATTAATAATGTCATTAATAATGTCATTGATGAGACCTTTTCTGAGAAATCTTAAATAAAAACCAACTTATTGTACTCTGAATTATTCAATTAGCCACTTATCAAAACCACCCCGTCATAATTACACAAAGAATATGTCAACTCTTCCTACTGTTCAATCTGTATCATTATTTGAAGAAAATGGACCAATCGAAGTGATCAAATATGTAGAAGACTATCCTGTTCCTCAAATCAATGATGATGAAATTCTTATCAAGAACAAATATGCAGGTGTCAACTTCATTGAAGCATATTTCCGTACTGGATTATATCCTAGTGTCAAGCCTTATGTTATGGGTAGAGAAGCTGTTGGTACCGTAGTAAAAGTCGGTTCAAATGTTGAAGATTATTCCATTGGTGATAAAGTTCTTTACTTGAGTGGTGCTACTTTTGCTCAATATACCAAGGTTCCAAAGACTGCAAATATTGTCAAGTTAGCAGCTGATACAACCGAAGAAAGGTTACAAACATACGCAGCTGGTTTATTACAAGGTTTGACTGCTTTAACTTTCATCCATGAAGCATATGCCGTTCAAAAAGGAGATTATATTTTAGTTACAGCAGCAGCAGGTGGAGTCGGTCAATTATTAGTGCAATTGATTAAAGAAAGAGGCGCCCATGTTATTGCTACAGCTTCTACCGATGAAAAATTAGAACTTGCCAAAAAAGCGGGTGCTGAATATTTGATTAACTCTAAATTAGACGAAAAAGAACAATTGGCTAAGATTTTAGAGATAACTAATGGCGAGGGTGTAGCTGCTTCATTTGACTCAGTAGGTAAAGATACTGCTGAACTATCACTTGCTGCAGTTAAGAGAAAAGGTATATTTGTATCATTTGGTAATGCATCTGGTCCTGTACCACCATTGGCAATCAGTAGATTATCACCAAAGAACTTGAAGGTTGCTAGACCTCAATTATTTGGCTACGTTACTACCCCAGAAGAATGGAAGTTTTATTCATCCAAGTTAATCGAAAAAATCGATTCTGGTGCTTTGAAGATTTCTATCTATAAAATTTACCCATTGAAAGATTATGCTGAAGCTACAACAGCTCTGGAAAACCGTGTAACAACAGGTAAATTACTGTTAGAAATTCCATAACTCTCATATACAATATATATGCATATATAAGTAATTGAAAGTACTATAAGTAACCATTGTTCAGCCAATTATTTTATAATGCACTGCCTATCATCGGAAGTTGTATGTCTACATTACTAATCAAATGGTAGAAGAAAAGAATGAAGAGACAAAAGCCTTACTTCAACTGTCGGAATTCTCCTTATTCTTTAAGTATATATGAGAGGCGTCAAGAATCTTATTTCATGTATGTCACTCGGGGTCTGCAAAAGCTGAGGATTGTCTCTTCCAGTAATATATACTTTCGCTGTCTACAGAAAAAACAAGTCGGCCTTACTCAAGAGTACCGCGTTAGTGGGGGAATTTGGTGAGATACCAAATGCTACTTCAAGAAACACTAAATTTCTACAAGACTCCTTCATTAGTTGCTTTTATGGGTTAAAAAGCATATGAACATGTAGACCACAATTAGGGCTTTATGATGATTATATTTGCTTGTAAAAATTTAAATAACTGAGTGAGATATATAACGATGAGATTGAAAAAGTTGATGCACGGTCTAACCGCCTTATAAACCCAAATTATACAGAAAAAAAACTAGCCCTTACTTAAAAGTACCGCCACCGAATCGCCTTACAAATTTCAATCGGGGGCTTCGCACAGCCTTGGCACTCAGGGATCGGGAGAGGCGGTTTTACTATGAGAACCAAAAAAGAACTCCGAGACGGGGAATTGAACCCCGGTCTCCCGCGTGACAAGCGAGAATTCTAACCACTAAACTATCTCGGATATTTGTTATAAGGAATAAATCTTTTGTAATCATACCACTCAATTTCAGAAATTGCCAGTTTTTTTCTTTATTTACACTAAACTCCTCTCCTATTCTCCTTTATTTGAAGTTTGTTGATTATGTTATTGTAGAGCACAATTTGTTTTGTTATATAGATAATTGACTAATCGAATAATACTATGTACAAGGAAATACAAAGTTATTTAATCCAGTTACCATCCATAATCCCTATTTCTATTCTTCATTCTGCTGAATATTCTACTGCAAAGTATAGATGAACACTTGGTTCGAGTAACTGCACTTTATATAGATAGATAGTTGAGGAAAGGAAGCAAATTTAAAAGAACAAACCACATCTAACCATAATCATCATATCCCTTCCCATCGGGTTTTCAAAGCACATCATCCTATTCAAAATAGATAACTATTGCTATTTGTTGAAAGCGGTAACTAATCAGAAACGATAGCAATTGGAAGGTAAGAAACCTAATGTTACTACAACTTATCCAGTCAGATTCAATGGTTATTTTAGGATTGACAGATTTGCATACTATCTCATAATTTAGGCTACATTGAGAAACCTGTAGTTGCTATAATTTATACAATTATATTCAATTGTTTTTTAAGTTCAAGATCGACAGATCTGCATACTATCTTATAATCAGTTCAAGCAGTTCAGCATTTTATGATTATTCGGTATTTTCTAATTTAATTATGTTTTTGAGTCTTATAATTATTAAAGTTATTCTTTCTTGAAGTGAAACAATATGTCTTATGTTAAGAATATTGTGACACAACTTCAACACCTCTAATTGTATCTCGATTGGGCATGCTAATGCCGATGTAATTTCTTGCCCCCAAGAGGATCTTATATGCTCATTAAGCGGATGAGTTTTATCTCTCTCTGTACCAAGTTTGATTCCTTCTGCCCTTAGCGCTCCCCCAGCATGAATACACTTTAGGATGGAGGAATCACTCAAGTCTTTGAAGATTGTCTAGAAAACTGAACTCATTTGCTTCAAAACAACATGAATATTCTTTCATAATCAAAGATAAACTACCAACAAGTAATTATCAGCTCACTGAATGAGAAATTCTTCGGATAAACAACTTTCTCTTATTGTTGAGCGCATTCAATCGTCATCAGGTAGCACTATAATGGTGCTGATCGTCTTAAACTAGCCAACTTCCATAAATAACATAACTCTTGTTGGATTCTATCGAGTTCAGAGTGTTTCAGATGTATTTCCGATGTATCTGTTAAAGCTTTCATTAAATTATAAAGTGCTAACTGAACAAAACAGAGCATGAAGTTATACGAAACAGAATATTCTGAATTACGTTATGTTAGATTCAAATCAATAATTTAGTATGAAAATATTCATGATCAATTCATTCAATCTGCATAACAGTATCGTATTAATGAATTCAGACCTTCATCTGCGCTTGGTAAGATTTCAACAACCGTTGTTGAAGTGATTCCACTAACTTGATAATTCTTGGATCAAGCAACTCTACAAGTGAAGACTCCTATATCAAGTAACTATTATAGTAATAATTTTTGTTGAAGTTGAGTCACAATAGTGTTAATAGTGAACATCTTGCTTCACTTTGATAAAGAATAACTTAAACTATACTAAGACTCAAGAATTAATGTTGAGTCAAATGAGGTCTTGTAAACCCGGTATAACTCAATATCGATTGATACTAATTGGCCAATCGAATGTGTTGGAATACTAATACTAATCCAGATTATTGATTGTCATTCTATTTCTCAATTTATAATCTTCGGCCCACAGTAGTTGTCGACCCAAATTTTAGTTAACCATCTTCAACAGTTTCAGTTATACAGTTCTTGAGTCAATAATAACTGTTTTCAATAATCAATAGTTCAATATGTGATGAATTTATTGGTATCTTTATGATATTGCCATCATGAATACAGTGTTGAAATGAATCCACTAACTTAATAGCTCTTGGATTAGTTAATTCAATGTGTGGACACTCCATTATTTATTTAATATAATAATAATAATCTTTGTTGATATCCAACGTTAAATAACTATGCAAATATAAAATCTATACAAAAGAAAATTTTCTTTGTATTTATATTGTTAATGTTGAATTAAATGATGACATAATAATTATGTTTATACAACACGTCATTAATCATCTTCAACATACAGACTTACAACTCCACTAGGTGTTGAAGTTGAGTCACAATATCTGTAACAAATGGCATGTTATTATTTTACACTAACATAGAATAACTTACATAAGTCTCAAAAGTTTTTTTTAAATAACTATATAATTATAGAATGGTTATCAATGGGAAATTCCACTGATATTTCCTATTGTTGAACTGCTTGAATTAATCGGGAGATAGTATGCAGCTATATCTATCTCAAAATAACTATGGGTTTCTTATCGTAACCTTAATTATAAGATAGATTATAAATCTGCAGATCTTAAATTAACTCTTGAATCTCATTGGATAGCTTGTAGTTTCTTATCTTGAGAATTCCAAGAGTTATCTATCTTCAACACTATATTGTTGAACTATTTGAATTTCTAGTATTCAGTTCTGTCAAACTTATACTTGAAAGAACTAATGAATATGATTGATATTATCGCAACTACAGGTTTCCCATTGTAACCTACATAGCTCTCGTTTCTAATTTTCCATTGCTATCATTGATTTTCCACGTTCAACAGATACCAATAGCTAAGCATCCTCAACAAATGTAGCCAACCTTACTTTCATCTTCAAGTCGGAGTGATACATGTAATTGGTTGTCATAGAGAAATCCATCGAAAATTATCCGCCAAGTTCCAGATACCTAAAGCCACTAATTTAGTTACGATAAAAATATTACTAATATTATCATACCTAATGTAAAGAATAATAAATAACTTAAAAATCTTTGTTGATGATCATCATGACTCATATAAACTATACCATAAATATGTACTAACATTGATATTATTATAACTGGTATTAATACTGATATAGATACTTTATCAATTAAGAATGATCAATCTACATTTAAATTATCTACTTTTATTCAATTAAATCATGTATATCTATAATCTTCAGATAATATCATTGTTGATTTGAATTACAATTAGAAGATTAGGAAATCACATGCTTCAATAGAATCCAATAGAACCTAATAGAACCTTTTGGAATCTTATAGAACACTATAGAACCCCTGTCATCATGCATCCTGTAAAGTCATTCATTATACACTAATGCACTCCTGTAGATATTATATCTCTGTATAATGTTCTATTATATATTCCAAATCTTTAATCAAAGTATTCTCAAATGTTCTTTCTATTTTCTGTTTATTTCTCATTTTGTCACTTGCCGCATGTCACGCCACATGTCAAGCCACAAAATGCACTGCCTGTAATTTCCATCTTCAACATACTTGATAATATTAATGATATTATAACTAAAACTCTACTATAAATTACTCCTATAAATCTACCGCTTAATCCTATTATTAATGAACTACTCATTATTGAAACTATTATTATTCCTATCATATCTTTCTTTTATTTTATAATTTTATTAAAATATCATCAGATCCTCTTATTTTATTTAATGTTACTAATATTGCTAATCCTATTGATGATTCTATTCCACCAACTATTATTTGCATTAAACTATATATTAATCCTGTTATATCATCTACTATATTACTTATTCATATAGTATTCATAGTACAACCCATTATTAATATTTCTATCATAATATATATATCTATTATATTTAATCCCATTATTTCTAATAACATTATTACTGATTCCATATAATATTTTTCTATATACCCACTCGGACTTTCAGAATTAATTAGTCTCTTTAATGTGAGAAAAGTGTAGAAAAGTGTAGAAAATTCTCAGTTTACGGGAAAAATAATAAAATATGTAAAGCTCAAATTCTTGTAAAAATTGCATTTAGTGAGAAAAATAAGAAAAAGTCGAGAAAATATTAATTATATATTTATAAGTAAAAACTCAGTAAATGAAAACAGACTATTCTTTCCCACACTGTTGAGGATTGATTACTCTATGTATATATTGTGCACATATGATGTCACGTGATACGAGAGGAAATAAAATGAAGTATTTACATAACGCAGTTGCAACTCGGCATTGCTGATGATAATGGAATAAGAAGCTAATAACTTGATTCCGAATGAACTAAATCCTTAATGCTATGATAAACTTGAAGCTAAAAAAAAAAGGACATATTGTCCCAAAAATATTAACGAGTGTTGAAGATAAATAGTTATTTTAAGTTTTGCAGAACAAAATAATATCTGATTCAATAGTTACTATATGTCCTATGTTGTACAATTCTACAGAAAAGAATAATATCTTCCAATCAATTCAAACATTTTCAACAATATGAATAGCAATGGATTTCCCCGTTGATATTCTTTTTACAATTATTTCATATTTTCTGATTTAGTGAAGTGTTGAGTCTTATTCTTAAATTTAAGTCATTATTTGTTAAAGTGAAACAATATGTCAACCGTTAACGAAATTGTGACTCAACTTCAACAACGACATTCCTGAGAGATATCCAGATATTGCTTTGTATTGTTTGTTAAATCTAAGAATAACGTAATTCAAGATGATCCCCATTGTATAATTTATGTTTATTTTGTTCAGTCCAATTATAACTTTATATTCTGTTGAAAGCTATAATACATCTGTACATCAGAAACATACCCGAACATTTCAAAATCAATAAATTTCTGTAATATGTTTGATGCGAAATACAAAACATTTGTTGTTGCTCCAAATTTAAATCAACTTTTTCTCAAATTTTTTTTTATGAATATAATTTTTCCCTTTTTTGAGCTTCTCACGAAATTTACTTATTTTACAGAGTTTCTTTGGTTTCGCGCAAATTCTTCTAATTTTTGAATTTATGGTTTTGGCCTAAAATGGACTGTTTCTCGAGAAATTCATGAAATTGTCTTTCATATATATTACAGTATATTAAGGGTGTATGGGTGTTTTAGAAGAATATTAATATTGTTGTTACAGTTGCGAAGTTTGAATTCAACAACTAAAGCTAAAATACTGAAAAACTTTTCTAAGAGTCTTTGAGAAGTTGCCTAAGGCTTTCCGTCAATGCAACTCCTCCAGAGATCTATAAAGGTCATTCTGAAATGTATTATGTTGAGATTGTTTGAATTTATTGCTATTTGATATACAGATGTGGTATGACATCTAATTGGAAAACAATATGTTGAAGCTCAGCCCTTAAGCTGGCATAATTAGTACTAGCATTCAAATCGTTTGACATAATAATTGTCTAAGGCTTTGGTATAATACATATAAAATTGATTGTTAGTTCAAACTAAACTACATAGACTACATAAACGATATTCAATATATCGGGGAAATTACCCAGATATTTATATTGTTGTGGATTTGAATTACAATTAGAAGATTAGGAAATCACATGCTTCAATAGAATCCAATAGGCCCTAATAGAACATCTTTAATCAAAGTATTCTCTAATGTTCTTTCTATTTTCTGTTTATTTCTCATTTTGTCACTTGCCACAAAATGCACTGCCTGTAATTTCCATCTTCAACACAATATTATATAATTCTCAATATATAATAGTAGAGAACTAAAGAATCTGCTTTGTGCTACGTGTTTGATTTCGGTAATTTCAGAGTTTGGGACTGAAGTCAGCGGCGGAAGTGGAGTATGTTCATAAGGAAAAGAGGTCTTTCATACTACTTTAGGATGTTCTATAACAGACCCAAGCTGTTTACCAGCGAATCCCAACCATCTATACAGATATGAGTGCTATTCCCCTGTTCTCCATGGTGAAACTTATATAGCTTATAAAGTTTAATTGCCTTAGTATTTCATGATTGAATAGTGAATAAGGTAGTTGGCAGAGTAGATAATTTTAGAATTGATCAAGATGAGTAAGTAAATAACTCAAGATTGTTGGCCCAGACAACCGATGTTGAAGTTGAGTGATCATATCGTTGATAGACGACATATTGTTGTAGTTTAATAAAGAATAACTTAGATATTTATAAGACTCAAAACTTAATTTATTATAGAAAATACCAAATAATTATAGAATGGATATCAGGGGGAAACTCCCCTGATATATATATTGTTGAACTGTTTGAATTAATTGGAAGATAGTATGCAGATCTGTCGATCTTAATATGCCCACGTGTTTGCCAAGAGATAATTTATCTTCAACAACCGATTGGATTGGTTCCAATTGGTAATGTATTTCTTGGGGAGTCTTATTTTGGGTGAGCCAAGCACTTGGGACGTTCTGTCTTTAGAATTGCAAATCCAGATTTCTAAACTTCAACTTTGGAAAACTAGTTTTTTTTTTTAATCATATCTGTTGAAGATGATTAATGACGTGTTGTATAAACATAATTATCATGTCATCATTTAATTCAACATTAACAATATAAATACAAAGAAAATTTTCTTTTGTATATATTTTATATTTACATAGTTATTTAACGTTGGATATCAACGAAGATTATTATTATATTAAATTAATAATGGAGTGTCCACACATTGAATTAACTAATCCAAGAGCTATTAAGTTAGTGGATTCATTTCAACAGGTTATGAGCCGTCCTGCGCTTAAAGTTTCTGAAGAACAGAAACTGACTTCTAGTGGTAACTATCATGCTTGGAAAGAAAAGATGCGTAGAACTCTAAATCAAGTTGGTCACCATTTAGGAGAGTATTTTGTGAGTGGTCAGTTTTATGCTGCGGACCTTGGTTCACCCGATATTGAACTTGTCTCTGAGGCTTATGCACAAGCTGTTTACAATCTTGTCACCCCATGGGTTTCTGAACTTTTATTGCTTAAATGTGAAAATTATTTTGGGCTTGAATTTATTCGTCAATTAGATACGATATGTAGTAAGATAGAGTTATCCACACTTTATGAGAAGTTTGAAACTGTTATGTCCTTGCCATCTACTGATAAGGACGAAGGTTACAAACAAATGATGATTCTTAGAAATACTATTGTCCCACACTTTCTTGATGCAGAGAAACTAGTTGCCTTCTTCTATCATTTTTGGTATAAAAGTCCTAGAGCTTCTGAAAGGGTTTTTGCTCATCGTCATGAGGATTTAACTTTAAGAAGTGTTTATGAAGCTATCAAAAGTACTGAAGAGAAAGTAGTTGCTATGGCTGCACATTCGACACCTTCGGGTAATTCTGGTTCTGGTTCTGGCTCTGCACCCAGAAGAAAAGGCAAGAAGAAGTCAAATTCTATGAAATGTTATCGTTGTGGGGTTTTAGGTCATTCGTCAGTTACATGTCCAGCACCAGCCCCCGTTAAAATAGGGAACACTGCCCATGCAAATCCTGAAGTTCCTAATGGGTCTGTTTGGTTTGCTTTGAGCTTTTGATAGGATTTAAAAAAGAAATTTCATCCAATAAGTCTTCCCCAGAAGTTCCAAGAAAGAGAAAAGTAAGGAGAACATTCAAGTTTTGGAAGATAATAAATAGACAGAATGTTTCGTAAAGTGTAAGTAAGTAGTAGTACTAAGTAAGAAAAAAATTGACCGTGTTATGTATTCTGGCCAACAGTAGTTGAAACTCTTAAGTATAAAAATCTGTGAAATTCAACATCCAAGGAGGCTAAAAAGGTCAAAAGTCTCTTGTAAAGTCTCTTTCGGGGACTCAATTTAATGGTTTATATACAATATTTATGAATGAGATCCTAAATACGATCTGTTCATCTCGTAATTCACCCCCAAAACTTACGTCTTGAGTTGCTTTTCAGGCCTGAAAAACCACAAAAACATAATTAGGATTACATAGATCACAAAATAATTGGCATTACATTAAACGTTAGAGAAATAGGTATAAATCCAGCCAGTATTCTAACAAAACTTGTAAAAGATGAAATATATATAGCTCCTTATTTGGACACTTTTGACGTTGGAAAAGCTTTGGAAGCACACCAATAATCCTTAAATACTCTTTACCTCACGATACTGCACTATGTTGAATGATACCTAGGTGAAAAGTCACATTGAACTGTGCTTTGACGTGAAAAATGTATCAAACTAGCTATGAAACTACTTGCGCCTTGAGATTTTTATATTTCCGAGAACGTGACCATTTTTGGCTGCGCCCTGTTTTTTTTGAGGCTACGGCGAGAGACCAAAAATAACAAAGAAGAAGCAGAAGGGGGACTGGTTATAATCGTGTTTCGTTTGTACTTTCATCCTTTCATTGATTACAATATACCATCGATATATTCTAAAACCAATTGAAAGCAACGCTATGAGTCCATTGAAAGAATCTATCGGTAAGTACAATCACTCCTTCTTTATTTCAAAACCCATGAATGATTACTAACTCACGCCTCATTTTCTTTCTTCATTATAGACAAAGCCACGGATCCGTCTTTAACTGAAGACAACTTCCAATATAATTTCGACGTTGTTGACTTAGTCAATGATGATCCAGATACAAACATTGAGGAAGCAATGGATATCATTAAGATCAAATTGAAGTCTTCTGATGCAAACGTTGTTCTTCGTGCAACCTCTTTAATTGACACATTGGCTGAGAATTGTGGTGCCATGATGAGAGCAGAGATTGCAAAGAAATCATTTGTTCAACAATATCTCCTTAAAGCAGTTGAGAACTCCAGAAGTGAAACTTTGAAGTATGCAGTAATCAAAGAGATTTACAAATTGAGTCAAAGTTTCAAAGATGATGGAAGTTTGAAAGGATTAAGTATCACATTTGAGAGTTTACAGAAAACTTATCCATATCTATGCGAACAAGCAAAGAATGAGGTGAATGGTGTTAGTTCCAGACCACTTGGAAGTTCAAACATTGATGAAGATGAAGAGTTAAAGAAAGCAATTGAAGAATCACTCAAGGAGCCCCAAAGATTACCTGGTTATATTCCTCCAGAACAACAAACACAACCACTTACACAGGAGAATACATACAATTCAGTTGCATCAAGTCAGCCTCAAAGTCAATCACAAACACAGGAGAATATAGAAGGCTCTACTACTGCATTATTTAAAGTCATTGCGTTGTACGACTTAAACCGTGATGACACTCTCTCGTTCAAGACAGGTGATATAATTACTGTGATCAATGTTATCAATGACGAATGGTATACAGGTTGTTTGAAAGGTAACATCGGTGAAGTTCCAAGCAATTACGTTAAAAAGGCCCCAGAGGTAACTAATCAAGAGATAACAGACTTGAAGACCAAACTCCAAAAGAGCTATCAGGTAGAATCATTGTTAAGTGATTTATCTAAGTTGAATCAAGATCTGAAATCCAGGCCAAATGTTGATTCAAATGTGATCGATGCTGCTTTGAATGAATTGAATATTTACAATAGAATGGAGGAGGCCAAAGGAATGGAAGATGATTTGAAGAAATTATTAGAATTGACTGAGATGAGATTACAAGAGCTACAGAATATGAATGAGTCAATAAATATCAGTAAGAAAAGATATGCAGAGATCAAAGAAGAAATGTCAAATCGTAGTTTCAATAGTACATCATCAAACATCACATCGCAATTTCAGAACATGAACATCAATGGAAACTACTTTTAAGTCATTAATGCAAAATAATAAATCAATCTTCGCCGTATATATTCATTGTGTAATGATTTATCAATTAATATGTAACGTATAATATATTATAATACCACCTAACTGGATAGCTGTAATATTTCTTTTTATTTACAAATTGACATAAACGATCCACATCGTATAACAGAAATATGTATGCAACACTTATCGTTTCTCTGAAGTATGATCAAGTAAGTCTAAGTTCGAAGGTGTCAAGTATTTCCTTCAATGAGACATAAGTTTTATCCTTTGAAGGTCCCTCTTGGATCTGCGATCGAAGCTTATCAAAATCAATGAAATGAGAATTAACCTTTGATTCAATCAAGGGTAAGTAAACTAGTTCAGCTCGTTCCATGATTTCCTCAGTATCACTCAGAATAACTTGACAAATGGATGGTAAGTCTGATAACATTTGTAACTTGTTCAACAGTAATCCCAAGTATTTGGCTGAATAGTGAGTTTTTGAAATTGATGGAACTAGAATTCCGCTAGATGTATC
Organism: Wenyingozyma ramenticola; assembly: GCA_024271885.1. Classification (NCBI taxonomy): domain Eukaryota; kingdom Fungi; phylum Ascomycota; class Pichiomycetes; order Pichiales; family Pichiaceae; genus Wenyingozyma; species Wenyingozyma ramenticola. The sequence goes on from JANBXF010000013.1 coordinate 40,816, forward strand.
TGGTTCATTTCCATTACCATTATTCAAATTTTCATATTGAGTTATCAATTCTCCAAATTGCAAGGTGAATTTTTCCAATAATCCAAACACTATGATCACTATTTTAGTTTGACTTTGATCTTCCTTTTCAGTGGCAGTTTGTTGATAAATTAGATCATTGAGGTAAGCAAATAATTTTCCTGTTTCGTTCAGGGAATCACCTTGATCCAGAGTAATCAAATCAATGTTTTGTAGCAAAAGACACTGCTGTATGCTAGGCTGTTCATCAAAAAGAAACAAATCGGTTAATGTGTTTTTCTGATCTGAACTTAAAAGAATCAGTTTAACCCTGATATTTGTGTCATTGAATGGGAAACTGGGTGAAGATAGATAGCATATGAGATTCTTAAGCGACCCAGAATACTGCTCCAAGGCCATTATTGTCCTATCCACAGAAGTCATAGCCCCAGAAGAAGTTCAGTTTATGAACTATCTGGATCAGATTTTAGTGTAGAAGAGAAACCTTGAAGCCGCGCCATGAAAGTCAAATAAAGCTTTGCCACACTTTGTAATTGAATCAGCCACATACAAATCATATCAGCCACAAGAGAGTGGAGCGTCGAATCCAAATTTTTCCAATTGATGAACACTTAGTGAGACAGACGAGTATAGAAGTTGAATATATTAATCAAGATATATCAGGTAAGATAATTGCTCTCAAGTGTTTAGCAGTATAGCACTCGGAACTTTCGCATCATGTTAAGAGCTAGAACGGGTATTTTCAGCAAGACTCGTTTGCTGACATCTACTATAAGTAGAGGTTCAATTCAGAGGAGATATCAGACTACTCAAAGTGACAAAGATCTGAATCTTGAAACTTCATCAAGTGAAGAACCAATCCCAACTCCAACTCCTGTCAAACCAGATTTCAACGATTCTCTTCTCTCATATAGAAGTTTATCTCAAGCACAAGTAGAAGAAATAATAAACAGTATCCCTAAACCAACTTTAAACAGAGACGAAATTTTGAATGAAAAATTTGAAGAATTATTTAACTCTTATATCAAAGCCGTTGAAAAAAGTGAACTTGAAACTGGAAATTTGAAAGTAGATTCTAGTGCAGGTAGTCTATTAAAGACTTTCCCAAATTTGACTAGATCAGATAAAGAAAGTGGTTATACAGATCATGAATTATTTGTAAGAAGAAAATATCACGAACAAAAACTTGCCAATTTAGGATCAAAAGTAGTGGATGTTTATAGACCTCATGATGATATAGCAAGACCACCAACACCATCCGAACTTACATTGAAGAAATTGATGTCATCAGGTGCTCATCTTGGTCATTCTGTTAAGTTATACAAGCATTCAGCTCAACCATTTATTTATGGAAAATATAAAGATATTCATATTATTGATTTAGAGAAGACTATGACTTATTTGAAAAGAGCTGCAAAAGTAGTAGAAGGTGTAGCTGAAAATGGAGGTATTATAGTATTTGTTGGAGGTAAACATGGTCAATTGAAAGCTGTTAAAGAAGCTGCCAAGAGATGTAATGGTTATTATATTACAGATAAATGGATTCCTGGTACAATTACAAATGGTTTAACACAAGGTAGATTATTAAAAGAAGTTGATATGGGAGATATTGCAACTGGACGTAAATTATCAATGGCTGAATTAGAAACATTAATAAAACCAGATTTATTTATTATCTTGAATCCTCTTGAATCTCAAATTGTTCTTAAAGAAGCTAATTTAGCTAGAATTCCAACAATTGGTATTGTAGATACCAATGTTGATCCAGCATGTGTTACATATCCAATTCCAGCAAATGATGATTCAGTTAGAGCAACTAATTTGATTTGTAGTGTCTTGGCAAGAGCAGGTCAAGCAGGTAGAGAAAAGAGATTAAGTGAAGTTGCTCAATATAAGGTTAATCTTGGTATGATGCCTACATCACCAATCATTCTTAAAGAGGATGAAGTTGCAGATGAAAGAGAAGAAGACGATGGTTGGAATGATGTGAGTGAATATGAGAGTAGAAAAGAATTCAACAACTATAATAAGAGTACAAAAACCACAGAAAAACAAGAATCAAATGATTTTGAAGATATTGATAATGATGAAGATTTTAATATCAGAAAGTAAAGAAAATCTTTTAGCATTATATCATTAATACTATGAACTTTATATATAGTTACATTGATCTGTAAATAGAAAGAGATAATAAAAAAATTAGATTAATTTTGGTTTTGTAAGGTAATTCACACAATTTATTTAATATTATTTGATAAAATGATTGAATATTCTATTTACGCTTATAAACATGATCTTGATAATAATCGTGACATATTGAAAGAAAAGTAATATCTTTCAATTTTTTTTTTCTTAATTTATTTATTTATTTTTGTTTATCTTCTTCTAATTGTCCCTCTTCTTCCTCTTCAGAATCAGATCTATCATCTTTAGCTTCTTGATTAGTAGCGATTCTATAAGCGATTCTAAGGATTAGATATAACCAGTATAAATTCACCAATTGTAAGGCAAAGATTAAAGTGAAGACAATTGGTTGAGAGATCCAACATTTGTATTGTTGATCAGGGAAACTTAATTCCCATGGACCAACAGTTCTGAATTCTGTAAGTACAGACCATAAAATTCTTAAATTAGTCCAATGTCTTAAATAAGTCCAAACTGATAAGAATAATACAAAAAATGGTATCACAAATGAACTATCCAAATAACTCAAAGTCTTTGACATTGCTAAAAACCAATCTGAAATATCCATTGTAATATAAATTTCTAAACCTATCCAAGTAAAATGGAACTTATATGATAAACCAATGAGTAAAATTGTAACTATATGATGGAATACTAATTCGAAATAATCCTTTCTTGGTTTTTCCAATTGTAATAATAATACAACTGCTTGTTGACCCCAAAATCCAGCTTGATTTAAATAGAAAAATTTAAATAAATATTCATGAGTCTTATGTGGATAATTTTCATAAAATGGTCTTGTTTCAAAATACCATAATGGAGTTTGTTTCATAATATACAATCCTAATAATCCACTCAAAGTACAATAACAAATGACATAAGTTTGTTCCATGAATCTTTGAATCTTATTCTTATTTTTCAAACCTCCTTTTATAGCCAATGGTTTTAGGACAACTTGCATTAAGAATTCTCTGAAAAATGTGAAAAATATTATCGAATGTAAGACATAAGTTATATCATTTGGACCTTTACCGTACATAACTGGATTAGTACCTTCTATTTCATAAGAAAGGTTGATAAATCTGAACAATGGGTTTGAAGGGGTATAATTGTTTGAAATAATATACATTGCCCTGAGAAAAATCAATATGACTAAAGGAGGTAACCAAGTATGTCTAATACTTAATATTTTGATACTCAACCAAAGTTTCTTCAAAACGTCTAAATCACCACCTTGAGAAGTTTGATTGAATTGTTGTTTCCGTAAATCTTCATTTTTAGTGAATGATTTATTTGATTGCATTGTTTGAAAACTTGGTACTGAAGTGTCTCCAAGATCAATATTACCTACAGATGATTTTCTTCTCTGATAAACCCTAGGTGGGGGAGTAGTGGTAGCGGTAGAGACATCACTACCTGTAGATACCTTTGTCTCTTCTTCTACTTTCTTAGAACGTGTTCTTGGACCAGACATATTCAAAGATCAATTGCCGGTTTTCTTAGTACTCGATAAAAGGGCAATCAACAGTTTATCAATCAATTGGGGAAAAATGAAAACGATATGAGAAGATAAATACAAAAATTTGAGGAATTGCCTTTTATATATGTATCCCTACAGTCTTGTAAAACCTGTATAGACGAATTGAATAAACAAAACGGTGTTTACGAAACAAAGGGATACCAAATCAAATCAAATCAAAGATATCCGGAGAGGGTTATGCAGCTCTGCAGGGGTAATTTCTGGTCACGTGCGAAGTTTTTATACCTTAATTATTTATGTATTTAATTACTTTATCTCTCTTGATTTGGATGGATAACATCTTCAAAGTGTAGGAAACCTTTCAATTGAGTAAGCTGATTCTTGTCCATCAACTCTGAATTGAACCTGCTTAGTCTTTCAAACAAGTCAGATTTTATCTTGTCTAAATCTTTTGCATTTATCGTCTCGTCACCTTCAGCTTCGGCTATTATATCAGCATCGTCAACTTGTACTTCTTCATCATCGTCAACGTCTTCGTCTTCACGTTCATCTTCGTCATCTTCATCTTCATCGACAATATCATCCTCTTCTTGCTCTTCGAATGGCATATTACGAGATTCTAGTTCTTCCCTAGACATGAATTTTTTAGCTTCATTTAATGGGAATGAATCTTTAGTCATAATTTCTTGAATTTTCTTATTTTCAAATGGTAAATGATTCTTTGATATACAATTCAATTTATACCTTATAATAGCCCTTATCTTCAATATTATAAACCCTTTCAACCAACCCGAAAGTATAGAGACATTAGACATCAAGAAATCATGCTGTAATAATTTATAAATATCAGGATCCATTAAGTCACCAATTTGATAAGCTACAGAAGTTGATAAATTAATACCATTATAAATCAATTGTCTTGGTATCTTACAAATTTTCAACTGATTGATTTCACTCGTTGGATCATCGAATTCATGTTCATATGATTTCAAAGAAGTTGGTATTACTAATGTTTCCTGGTTTGAATTCAACATATTTTGAATTTCTTGATCATTTGAAGTCTTTATACCTGTTCTAAAAGCTTCAACTTGATATTTCCATCCATTTTCACTATCTTTCTTTGGATCATACCCTAATCTTATAAATGATTGTCTCCAGGGACCCTTTTGCATACAATATGCAATATATGGTAATGCTATCTTTAAAGTACTTCTGTATTCAACTGGTGTCATCCAGTAAATATGACGTCTTAACCAAATTGGTTTCATATCGAATAATTTCTTCAATACCTTGATACATTGTAAAAGAGCATACCCTTGAGACTGTGGTAATAATCTTTCCATATTCTTAGTTTTCAAATCTTCACATTCTTTTATAGCTGCATCTAAGTAATTCTGTAAATTAGGATCGAATTTCATGGGCACTTTATCATTCCATGATCTGAAAATCGTATACAATTTCTTATGTTTGATAAGATACTTCCCATTTTCTTTGTTTTCAATAGTAGCAAGATTACCATTATAATTGTACAAATAAGGAATATTCACCCTTGTGTATCTTAACAACGGAGGAATATCCAAATTTTCAACTTTTGATAAATCTTTAACTTGTTTATCATTTCCAATATCATTTGCGAATTCTTTAATATTATCTAAATCATTCTGTAAGATAGAATCTTTGAATTCATTTGTGAATTTCGAATTGACTGAAACTCTTTGAAAATCAACCAATCTTCTGAATTTATAATTCTTGGCTAATATACCAACTGGTTCACATTTATATTTAATCCCATTTTGTTTGCACTCTTCAATCGATTTTCTTAAGTTCCCCTTGTTTTTCTTCAAGATTCTCTTAGGGACAGAAAACTTCAACAAGATATTCTCAGTCGATGAAGAGTACGAGGTGATTGGATGAGAATATGGATCTTGTGGACGTAGATTCAATGAAATAAGATGATTATCATCTATAAAAGAATTGATAATTTCATTTTGACCTCCAATTAAACCAATTGCCTTGTTGATCGAATCTGGATTGTTTCTAACTATCAATGGATACTCTACGGAGAGGTAATTGGGTAAATCTAATGAATGCTCCTGTGCTCTACTCATTGTTTGTTATTTCTATCAACCTACTTACTTCAAACATCAACCACCACATTATCATCAAGGGAAAAGATATAGATAAAATCAACTGTTTTAGCGGATCTAACTGACGCGGATTAAGGAGTTTTACTCCATCTTCACCAAAACTAAAATCATACCACTGAGTTGAGAAATTTTTGAATTCTTAAATAAAAAGTTTATTATTATAATATGAGTTGAATATGTACATGTAGGTCAGGTCAATTGATAGTTACTAAGGATACAAGGATGACTGATGCGGAGGTGCGTAGGTCTCATAGGGCCAATAAAGGTGTGAACACCCGATTGATGAAGGAAATAAAATTAGAAGAAGAATTAGCCAAAAATACAACCAAAAAAGTTGGTAATAATGGTGAAAAGAAGAGTAAGAAAGAAAAGAAAGTCAAGCCAAAGGAAGTAGTTAGATGTCTTGTATGTGGAGCAATCGATAGTAATTACAACGAAGACGAGGATGATAAAGGGTTAATGATCCAATGTGAAAAATGTTTGACTTGGCAACATGCAAAATGTGTATTCAATACTACAAATCAAAGAAAATTACCTAAAGATTATATTTGTTTCACATGTGATTCGAATTACGATGAGAGGTATGAAGGTATTGAGGATAGAAGTGTTTTGAAGTATGATGATTATATCAAGGAATTGAATAAGTCTGAATCTGAGTCTGAATTTGAAGAGGAGGAGGAAGAGGAGGAAGATAAGAAAGTAAGTGATGATGATGAAGAATTTGAAAATGAAAAGACACAGACGCAGACACATAGGACAAGAAGGAATACAAGTATTGTAGAAAAAGAGAAAAAGGTGAAGACTACCAAAAATGACGATAAATTCAATAAGACAAGGGATTCAGTTATAAATCAATTTTCTAAGAAATTTATAAGTTATTTTCAAAATGATGAAAGTAAAGTAGGTAAATGTAATAAAATATCAATTGAATTAGAAAATGAGATATTCAAGATGTTTAACAAAGAGATATCGAATGATTATTTAACAAAAGTAAGATCATTGTTGTTTAATATTAGTAATACAAAGATTCCAATCATTGATCAATTAATCAATGGAGAAATTACATGTGAAAGATTAGTCAATTTTACAAAAGAAGATTTCATGAATGATGAAGAAAGACAGAAACTGAAAGATATGTTGCAGAAGTCTATTAATCAAGTCGTTTTAGTGAATAATAATAACCAGGAAGATTCATCTAATGGTGGTATGAGGATTAAGAGAACACATAAGGGTGAAGAAGTAATTGAAATGAATGATGAGTTGTTCCATTCTGGTATTATCGATAAAGAAAAAGAGAAAGAAGAAGCATTGAGGTCAAAGAGACAGAAATTGGAATTGACAAAGGAAGAAGTTGAGAATGATGAAGGAGTGAAAGAGGAGGAAAATGGGAATGGTAATGTTTTGGAAGAAGAAAAAGAGATTTTTGAAGAAGAGAAGAAGATGAATATAGATTTCAATGTTAACTTACTTACTACCTATCATGATGAACCAGATGAACATGAGCATGAGCATGAGCATGAAGAGTACGAGAATAAAGAACTTGAAGATGATTTATTAGATGGAATTATAGATGATGATACATTCATTAAGGAGAAGGAAGAGAAACCTATTGAATTAGAAGAAGAGAAAGTAAGTAATGAAATGGAATTAGAAGAATCAGATGATTTTTATGATCCAGAGAGTATTGGAATGAATAAAGAAATTTTCAAATGTAAATTAAAGTTATTAGGTATAAGTGAATTCCCAATACGTATTAATTTTGTGAAGAATAATAATTCAGATATAAATTATTCACAGAATCTTGAAAATAGTGAAAATATATTCAAATTCTTATCAACATATAATGAATTAGAAGATGAGAATGAATTGGTTATTGAAGGTAGATTAGATTATGAGAAATGTGATAAATATCTTAGACAGATTAAATTGACTAGAGATTTAATAATCAGTGAGATAAAGCCTGATCTTAGTAGTGATGATGACTTGAACAACGAGTTGATAAATTCCCTGTACAATAAGATGATTAATTATTTCATCAAGAGATCAAAGATTGGAGTTATAAATACGAAGAGAAATGAAATAATTAAAGATGTTTATTTGATAAACAAGAAGCAAAGTATGGGATTGATAAGAGAATTATTTGGAGATACAGAGATAGATGAAAATGATAGTGAATTACTTATAATAATGGTTATCAAAAAGGGTTTATCAAATTTCAATAAAGATAGTAACGATGAATTAAATAATTTACTAAATGTTTTAAACTAGGGTGAAGTGGGAGGGGGGATAGCTAGAAAAAAATTAAAGAGACAAGATTTCTCTATGTAGAATAGATTAATGTAATTAATGTAATTAATGAATGTAGTTAATAATACGGTTGCGTAATACCATAATGAATAACATAATTAGATGAACATTTTTATATTAATATTGATATATAAATAAAGGAACCAATTAGTGATTTTTTTTTCTTAATATGATAGACTCAGTTATAAATCAATTTAAGCCTTAGCAATAGCTTTCTTAACTTGATAGTTTCTTTGTTTCTTTAAGACTAAGACTTGGAATCTTTGGAAATCAGTTAAGTTAGCTCTAGTATTTCTTTGTTCGATTTTCTTTGACCAAGAAGAAGCTGACCATTTGGCATCAATTTCAGCAGCAATCCATTTCTTATTAACAGTTGAAGTTCTTGAACCTCTTGGTAAACTTTCGATGATTAAGTTAGTTAAAACAACTTTACCAAGACTAATTGATTGTCTGTTAATTTTTGGACCATCTATGAGAACTCTTTTTTGATCGATAATTTCAACTATAGTAGCTAATTGGGAGTTGTTGATTAAAACAACTCTACCAACTTGAACTAATCTCCATTTGGTAGCCTTGACTTGAGTGTTAGACATTATAATGATTAATGATATAAACTTGATATAAGTGTAATAGGTATATATTAAATTAAAGAACAGAGATTGTTATATAGTTAAATGAAAAAAGTGAAATTTTTTTAATGATTGTTGAGGGAGAGATGAAAGTGAGAGTTTGTTTGTTAGTTAGTATTAGTTAGTTACCCTGTTTGGGGATTCTTATTTGTGCGGCTTTCTGTGATTTATTTACTATAGACGCGGGGCACGTGATTGCTTTCTTTCTTTTCTTTAGTTATCTTAGTTAACTTAGTTAAGTGAGAGTGAGAGTACAGATTGAAGGCAGTGCAGGGAAGATTAATTTAATTATTATTTAAAATTTAAAATCTCTCCGTGGTGTCTAGTGTGATGGCCCTTACAGGAGATCGCGTGACTGTTCTGGGGTACTAAAGGTGTACTGATGTATATATCAATAAAAGACTACAACTCATTTAGTCACAAACCCCGATCGACGTGTGGAGATTGATTGAATTCTGTCTGTCTCGTTGTGTTGTGTGTCATTAATGATAAGATAGATAGATGATATGATCATGATCATGTTGATGGTATTGATGATAGATACTAAGTTAATTACTAATTCAAATCCTGCCAAATATATCTGATTAATCATGTCATCAATTGAATATGAAAATGATTCAAATTTAAATTCAATAGCATTAAAATTAAATCAATTTAAAAATTTAGCAAATGAGATTCACTTAGGTGCACAAGAAGATCAAAGTAATTTAAATTCATTGAATTCACAATTCAATAGATTTAGTCAGGCTTTAAAAAGTACTTCTTCAAAGTTATTCAAAGTTGTTAATTCTGGTTCTAATCAGTTTACTTTCAGATTTGTATTATTAGCTGTTTTGGCTTTCTTTATACTATATACTTTGTTTAAATTGTTCTAATCATTGCATAACTTACTTACCTACTTACTTACTTACTTACTGTATAATATCAATATAATTTAACTAAACTAATTATTGACAACATCTTGTCCTAATCTATAATTACCAATGGCACTACCCCATTTAATTTTAGATTTATTAACCGGTAATAATCTTCTAAGATTCTTGAATAAATTCTCATTTAATTTATTAAATTTTGTTAATATCTGTAATTCAACTGAATCTTCAAATTTACCAATTTTATCAATAACATCACTGATTGAATTTACTGATCCTTCTTCATTAATTGATTTTTGAAAATTTAATACAACATTACCATCTTCATAATAATGAATTTTAACTTTAATTTTCCCATTTAATTCTCTTGTTGATTCATTATATTCATATTCACTTATCCATTTCCCATTATAATAATTTGAATCATTTAAGAATTCATCAACTATTAAAAATTTATAAATATTCTCACTTTCCTCTTTAACAACTATACTACTCTTTGTAACATTAGGATAATGTTCATCCAAGTAACTTTTAAACTCCTTATTCAATCTAATCAATTCCGGGTTTGTACTATTACTAACTTTCTCAATATCTAATAACTTAGTATTCTTGAAATCATAATCGAATTTAATCCCATTCAAATAATCAACAAATTTCAATCCTTCAAGATTAATTGCACTTATAATAACGTATTCATCATTATATAAAACTAATTTATAATCTTGATTAATGAAAAAATCTTTAAAAATCTTAATGATTAATGAATCAGCTGATGTATTATTATCACTGTTTAAAATCTTGATTAAATCTTTTATAATTATAGATTTATCACCAGGTGGTGAATCTACAATCATAGACTTGATAACTGGCTCTAATGACATTGATTGATTGATTGATTGGTTACTCAATTGAGTAGTTAATAAACCACCCTAAGTTAATAAACAAATAACCATTTACAAATACTCAATTTTAATCTCGAATTAATTCAGGGCGGTGTTTCACTTATCTTATTATATATTATGTATGATTATATATACAACTAACTACCTTTTCAAACTATCCAATCTAGCTTGTAAATCATCATCAAGAGCACCACCACCACCACCACCACCAACTAATTGAGCCTGTTTACTCTCTTTAACCTCTTCAGTTGCAATTTTACCCTCTGGAGCATCTAATAATTTACCTTTATAATCAATTCCAATTTCATCTAATACTTTGTTAACAACATTATCAATTTCTTCTTCATCTTCTTCATCTAATTCATCATCCATTATATCATCCATTGAATCATCAATCATCTCTTGTTTTTGATTCATTATATCATTTGATCTTTCAAATTCCATTGCAATTTTACTTAATGAAGGTAAATTCATTGTCTTGTTCATGTGGTTTAATAATATAGTTGCTTCTTTCATAGATGACATCATTTGATTATTAGACCTTAACGTCTGTAATCTAAGACTTATTGCTTGTAATTGAACTTTCATCCTATCAAATTTTGTTATTTGCTTTTGAGTTCTAATAAGATCTCTTGCTTGAATTTTAACAGTTGACATTTGTCCATCTTTTGCAGATTTTTTAATATCATTGACTAATTTTTTCTCTTGTTGTTGTAATTTAGCCTTTTCTCTATCCAATTCTCTCTGTGTTCTCTCTAATTGTCTTTGATTCTGTTTGATTTGTTAGTATAGTTGATTAATTAGTTAATTAATTAATTATTATCACCTTATCTAATACATACTTTTCTCATTTTCTCCTGAGGAGTCAATTTCTTTCCAAACATCCACTCAAACATGTTTGCTGTACCCTATCACCTATCACCTATCACCTATCACCTATCACTACACCTATCAATTACTATCACCACTATCAAACAGAACAAGATAACAGCCAAAAACCAGACGGCGCTGCTTGCCCCTCAAAACGGTTAAGCAGCGCGCGCTTCTTTCTTCGAGTCAGAAATTTTTGAATTTGGTATTAATGATTTATGAGTGATGGTTGGTTGATCAGGTTGTTACTGGACAACTAGATAGATAACCAACAAAATGCTTTACGAATTAATGGCTATAGCTCGTGTACAGAGCATGAAAAACGTACATGTTGAAGCAAAAGAACTTTCATTAACAATTGGTAAACTTATAATAAATAACAGAGGTGTTGTAAGAGAGATAAATTCATTAGGACTTAGACCATTACCTAAAATTATGAAAAAATTAGGTGAATCACATTTTCAAGGTTCACATTTCACTATATTGTTTGATTCATCAGCTGCTGTTCAAAGAGAAATCCTTAGATCTTTGAAAAATGATCCAAGAGTTATAAGAGCGTCTTTGTTGAAAGTTGATGATACTAAAAATCTTACAGCTCCATCTTCAATTACAAATGCAATGAAATCATTAGAAGCTTCAGGTATTAGTTTTTAAATGGTGGTAGTCAGTTAGTTAGTTTATTTATTTCATTCATTCATTCATTCGTTCATGGGTCAGCGTTAAGTTTTATTTAGAATTTTATTTACATATCCGTGTATATAATCAGAAATCTTTGTATATAAAGAATATATCTTTTATTCTCTAATCAATTAGATTATCTATATCATGAAAGCTATAATCATTGGTATTTGTAACTGTGTTATTGGTGGTTGTATTTGTATTTATATTACCCTTTGGAACACCACCACCCCATAATTTAAATCCACCAAATCCAAAACTTGAATTATATGTATTGAATGCAGGTTGGGTAGGAGGAGGTACATTATTAGAAACAGGTACAGCAGATCTTTGCTTTAACTGTGTTTCAATTTCTTTAACTGTTTCTTTAACTCTACCATCACCAACTTTTATCTTTTGTAATTTCTTTGGTGAAAGTTCTAATTCACTGGTGAGTACCAATTTATTATTATTATTATTATTACTGTTACTATCCTGATGTTTTAATTTTGGTTTATCTATTATCAATTCATTAGATTGAGTCATTATTGGTTTCATAAATGGTAATATTGTTGGATTGAGGATATTTGGGTACATTGTCTTTGGTGGTGTATTATTATTGAAATATGTTTGCATAGTATGAATCTTTTCAATTGGTTCTTTTTCAAATTCTTTTAATAAATCTTGTGATAATTTAGATTTAACTTTTGGTATATTTTCTTCATGTAATGTTGTTGTAGATGATCTACTTCTTCTACTTGTTGGGGGTTGCTTTTTCATTGGACTTCCTCTAGATATAACCTCCCTCAATTCTTCTTCTGCATTTTTAGCTTCTTCAAATGCTCCCATAAGATAAGGCAATGCTTCAGTAATTGAACTGTGATTTAATGAACTTGCTCTCTTTTCATTAATTTTCCAATTTCCTTCTTTATTATTACGTAATTTTCTTCTCTTGTTTATTATTTTACTTGTACTTAATGAATTCTTTTCATCATCCATATCGTCAAATAATGTATCTTCTGAATCTAAATCAATTTTATTCTCCTCTTCTTCTTCCTCCTCCTCTTCTATATCACTCTCTTCCTCTTCTTCACTTTCAATATCTTCATTCTTCATACTTTCAAACATCTTTTCAACATCATTGACAACTGAAATACATTCCATAATCCCAATAGTATCATTATCAGCAATCGCATCGTTTAACTGTTGTAATAAAGTATTTATGAAATTCTTGTAACTTTCAACAGTATCTTCCGAAATGATACTTTTTTTAATGTTTTTATTCTTTTCTTTATCTTCAATTAAATTCTCTAAATCAATTCCAATATTAACCAATCTTGATTTCGAATAATGAATTGATATATTATCATTAAGTTGATTTTTCAATTTGATATTACGTATAATTAATTCTATCAGAATCGTACCTGGATCAGATATCCTTTGTAATGGTGATAAGAATCTACTATAATGATTTAATTCATCAATTTCAACGGAAATTTGACTTAATTCTTTGTGTAATATAAGACAAGTACTTATAACTCTTTTAGAAATCTCACTGTTAAATTTCCTCTTCTTGACATCTTCTTCATTCAAAAACATAGATTGTGATATCTTAAAATCCAAAGTCTTAAAATCCCAATTATTTATCTTATTAGATATCATTTCAAGATCACATAGTATCTCAAATGACTCAACACAGTAATTTCTTATCGTTTGATCGTCTATCTCATCTATAAATCGAATCAATTCTGTTGTCTTCTCTTTAGACTTGTTCAAATCTGGATCTTTTAATAATAATATAAGTGGATCTGTATACGTCGTTATTTCTGACATGTTATGTTTATGTTTATGTTTATGTTTATGTTTTTATGTATTTATGCTAATGATGTGGAAAAAAAAAAATAATTACAATGCAAAGTGGTAGTTGATTTAATCAATTGAATAGTACCAAATGTAATCCTTATACGTCTACCTTGATCTAACAGTAATCAAATCAACTGTTTTTACGTCAAATAAATTTGTTTAGATTTCATATAAAGATCAACTTTTCATTTTGGTGGTGTGGTTTTTTCTACAAGCACCGTCGCGTCGGGTTTAGTTAATTTTATACACCACGTATTTAGTTTTACTTATAACTAACTACTTCAATTAATGACCAATTTTACCAAATTTTTCATCTAATACCCTGTTTTTCATCATATGATACCAAGCATCAAGTTTTGAATCACCTATGGAGGAATTGGAATTGGGGTTACTAGTACCTAAAATCTCAGAATCATGAAGGGCTATAATTATAATAGTCATATTATCAAATCCAATACCAGTTATAGTATTAGCCATTTGAATACAATGGTCTAATATTATTTGAACTATATCGTTTAATTTTTTACCCAATGATAATTGATGTCTTATAAAATTGATTAAATCGTGTGATTTATAACAATCCCAAATTCCATCACATGCAAGTACTACGAATTCATCTAATGAATTCAATCTATGAATATTAATCTCTGGTTCAACAGTGACTTGATACTCTTCAGGCGGTATATAATCTTTATGTGCATGTCTATTGTTATAATGATTGAAAGATCTTTGATGATAATAACTATTGCCTCCACCATTTCCTCCTCCTGAATTTTGTAATTTAAATGAAAAATCTCCAAATGCTCGGGATAATGCTAATATTGAATTAACTCTATTATTTTTAACGAATCCACCTGCATTTTGTATTCTTATTAATTCTCCAGGTAATTTGGGTTTATGATCAATTGACAAAATCTTAGAGTTACCATTATTCGATAATATACACCTTGAATCCCCAGAATTTGCTATTATTATATAATTCTTGATAATTAAAGCAACAACGGCAGTTGAACCGGAACTATTTATAGATTCATATTGATAATAAATAGAATCAAGTTTCATAAAACAATCCCTTAAGAATACAGGGAAATTTATGTACTTTAACAAATCAGAATGTGGGTTTGTAATTATATCGTTTATTTCAATTGAACTTAATTTTGAAAATTCTTTTATTAATTCTTGTTTCATTATTTTAGGTAAGTGTTCACCTAAGAATTTAGATGTTGAACTACCACCATGACCATCAAATACACCATATATCGAGTAATTTATATACTCTGGTGTATTGATTTCATTTTTTTCTTTGTCTTGTATATGTAACTCTTCTAAAGCTAATAATTTTTTCTCTTGATCACCAGAGATATGTTCAGTATCATGAGTTTTCAGAATCTGTGAGGGGGATAACTCGGGATACGTTCCATTGAAATCACAGTGTTCATCTTCCATTGTAACTCTATACCCTTGCATTTCACCAATTGCATGTGAAAGATGCTGTAATTGAGTTAATTTTATTGTTTTATCAGTTATTGGTTGTGATACTAATTGTCCCATTTTGTAATGTTATTATTTGTTTGTGTATCAATGTGTTCGTGTTCATAAATCGTATACTTCCAGAGTGCTTTATTATGTAAATGACAATTAATCAATCAGTGTGATTCAATTGATGTATGTAAACGAAACACTAACTATCTATCTAATCAAGGCAATCTGATTAATTATCAAATTTAATTTATTCAGCATGCGAGAATTGATTTTCTAAAGTTGGCTGCTTTAAGTGGCTTACTGGCTTTATTTTTATTATCGATGTGTATAAAATGAATAGATGTATAGATATAGATATAGATATAGATATAGATATATAGATTTGTATATATATATATATATATATAAAACCAACTAAATCTTACTAAGTTCTTTTACAAAATTTTCACCCCAATAAGAAGCAGTAAATTTTGAAACATAATTAAACATTTTATCAAAATTTGAAATTCTTTTTTCTAATGGCATTGTTAAACCTTCATAAATAGTTTCACTTAATTCTTCTGTATTCCAAGGATTAACTATTAGGGCACCTTGTAAAGATTGAGCAGCCCCAGCGAATTCACTTAATATTAAAGAACCTGGTTCAGGTTTATCCTTTTGACACGCGATATATTCATACGAAACTAAATTCATACCATCTCTTGTTGATGAAACTAAACATAAATCACTTATTTGATAAACTGAAATTAATTCATCAAAATTAACAGATTTATGCATGAAATGAATTGGAACAAATTCAACAGTACCAAATCTACCATTAATTCTACCAACTAATTCATTAACTGTTGCTCTTAAAGATTGATATTCTTCAACATCACCTCTTGAAGGTACAGCAATTTGAATTAAAACAACTTTACCAATAAATTCAGGATGATTTTCTAAAAAAATCTCAAAAGCATGTAATTTATGTGGTACACCTTTGATATAATCTAATCTATCAACACCAACTATTAATTTTATATCTTTACCAAATTTTGATTTTAATTGATCAATTCTATTTATTACATTTGGTTTAGTTAAACCATTTGTGAATTTTTCTGTATCAATACCAATTGGATAAGCACCAACAATAACATTGATATTATTATAAGTTAAACCTTGTGGAGATATTGGAATTGAAAGTATTTTTTCAACACATGATAAGAAATGACGTACATAATCATAAGTATGGAATCCAATAAGATCACAACTCAAGACACCTTTTAAAATTTCAGTTCTAACTGGTAATATTCTATAAACTTCACTTGAAGGGAATGGTGTATGTAAGAAAAATCCAATTTTAACATTATTAAATTTACCCTGTTGAGAATTTAATTTATCTCTTAGCATTGAAGGTAATAACATTAAATGATAATCATGAATCCAAACGATATCACCATCTTTTATATTTTTGATTAATAAATCACAAAATTGAGAATTTGCCTCAATATAAGCAGCCCAAGCTAATTCATCAAAATTCATTTCACCTGGATGATAATGGAATAAAGGCCATAAAATGGAATTACTAAAACCATTATAATGTAAATCAGCAATTTCATCACTTAACCAAACAGGTTTACAATTGAATTTTTCATTTAAATCTTTTTCAACTTGTAATCTCTTGGATTCCTCCTCGATATATAAACCTGGCCAACCAAACCATTGAAATGGATTTTTTAAACCTTGTAAAGCGGTAACTAAACCACCGGAAGACATTGAATATTCGAATGTGTCACCACCATGATTATCATTATCGATATCATTATCCTTTTCTTTATTTGAATTATGAGTTTGCTTAATAGTTACAGGGATTCTATTAGATACGACTAAAACGTTTGGCATTGTAATTGATAGATAGTTAATTGAAGTAAATAAGAGAAGATGTAAGATTTTTTATATATAAATATATAATTAAAGTTGCTATGCTTTATTTTATTCCATTCCATTTTAATCATGAGGAGACAAATATGCAGAGTGTGACGGGCAAGGCGGTGTAGAAAGTGGGAAGGAAATTTCTCTCGTTTTCTTCGAGGCGGTGGTGGGGTGTGTGTCTGTGTGTGTGTGTGTCTGTGTGTGTGTGTGTGTGGGTGGGTAGTAGGTAGTTAGTTAAGTGGGCAGGTAGATAGTGGGTAGGTGGGTAGGTAGGTAGTGGATGGGTGGTGTATGGGTAGAGGGTAAAAGAAAGAAGAAGGGTGAATAGATGATAGAGTAATAGAGTAGATAGGGATACCTGATTCACTTAGCTTGATGACGTAACCGTAACAGCAGGGGAAGAGCTGAGAGATCTTAATACCATGCAATTAGTCCAAATCAGACACACCAGCCACGCCCACTAAGACAAGGTGTTCATTAATGCGACTGCGCCACACCGCTTAACTAAAACCACGCGTCTATCTGCCAGTTTATCAAACTAAGCGCGTAAACCAGTAGTCAACTCAGTGGCTGTGCAGGCTTAGCCCTGGTGGAAAGCCCGATAAACGCTCACTGCTCCAGTCAAGATTTGCCTTGGAAAGTTGGCAGGTGGAAAGTTGTAGTTGGCAAACTTATTTATCCATGTATTGAAACTTCTTTATTCATTTACTAATTACTTACTTACTTACTGATACGTAATTCATCAAACAAACAAAATGCAATTACTCAATTCAAGAACTTTAGCTTCTTTATTATCAATCTTATCTCTTTCATCAACAGTATTTGCAGCTGCTGGTGAAGATTTAGCAATTGCTGATCCTGAATCAGCTGTTGTTAAATTAACTTCTGAAACTTTTGAATCTTTTATAAAAGATAATAGTTTAGTACTTGCTGAATTCTTTGCTCCATGGTGTGGTCATTGTAAAAAATTAGGTCCTGAATTCTCTTCTGCTGCTAATTTATTAGTTGATAAAGATATTAAATTAGCTCAAATCGATTGTACTGAAGAAAGAGATTTATGTTCAGAATATGGTATTAGAGGTTATCCAACTTTAAAAGTATTTAGAGGTGCTAATTTAGAACCTGCTGATTATGCAGGTGCAAGATCAAAAGATTCAATCGTTTCTTATATGACTAAACAATCTTTACCTCCTGTTTCTCAATTCGATGATTCTTCTGATATTACTGATACTATTGCTGAATTAACTGAACCATTTTTCTTACAAATTTTACCAAAAGATTTGAAATCAGTACCATCAAATCAAACATTCCATGAAATTGCAAATGAATTAAGAGATTCTTATCTTTTTGGTTCAACTTCTGAAGATTCTTTTGTTACTAAATATTGTAAAGATTCTAAAACTCCTGCTTATATCTTATTTAGACCAACTGAACAAATTGATGAAGCTTCAATTTTCAATATTACAGATATTGAAAAAGATTTAGATTCAACTCATTTTACTCATTTCTTAGATATTGAAGGTAAACCTTTATTTGGTGAAATTGATGGTTCAACTTTTCAATCTTATATGGATATGAGATTACCAATTGCTTATTATTTCTATAATGAAGAATCTGAAAAAGAAGCTGCTTCCAAATATATCAATAAATTGGCTAAAAAATATAGAGGTAAAATGAATTTTGTTGGTTTATTTGCTCCAAGATATGGTGCTCATCATAATAATCTTAATATGCAAGAATCTTTCCCATTATTTGCTATTCATGATTTAGATGCTAACTTAAAATATGGTATTGATCAATCAAAACCATTGGAATTATCTGAAATTCCTGAATTTGTTGAAAATTTCTTTGATGGTAAATTAGAAGCAATTGTTAAATCTGAACCAATTCCTGAAACTCAAGATGAAGCTGTTTATCATTTAGTTGGTTATGAACATGATAAAATCGTTTTATCTGATAAAGATGTACTTGTTGAATATTATGCTCCATGGTGTGGTCATTGTAAAAAATTAGCTCCAACTTATGAAGAATTAGCAAGTTTATATAAATCAAATTCTGATGCTAAAGATAAAGTTGTTGTTGCTAAAATTGATCATACTGCAAATGATGTTGCCGGTGTTGAAATTGAAGGTTATCCAACTATTTTCTTATACCCAGGTGATGGTTCAGCTCCAATTTCATATGAAGGTGGTAGAGATTTGAATTCTTTAGCTGAATTCATTAAAGAAAAAGGTTCTCATGGTATTGATGGTGTCTCTTTAGTCAAAGACGTTGAAGAAGAAATCAAAGATGAAAAAGATGAAAAAGCATCTCATGATGAATTATAGTTTATTTTATTCAAGTAAATAAATAAATTTTGTTCATAATCATTATTACATTAAAAAATACTACTAAATTACTTACTAATTAATACACACCTTGTATAATTTCATAAGCAGCTTTACTTAATCTATTCATAATAGCTAACCCTTCATTATCTTCACTAACTCCTTCAACAAATATATAATCAACTCCATTTTCAATCTCATCAATCTCTCTTAAATAAGCAAATAAATTACGTTGTATTAAATCTCCTGATTGTCCTAGATTCATAACTTTAACAAACTTATCTTCTTCATCTTTTATATCAAAAGAAACTGATTTCAATAATCCAATTCTTGAATTGTTATCAACTTTGCTTAAAAATTCACCAACAGCCCTTTCGCCATCTTTACAATCTAAAAATACAATCACTTTAGCTACAGGTGAATAATGTTTATACTTCATACCTGGTGTTCTCACTTTTTCATTATCCTTTGCATTCTTCTTAGATACAACTATATCTTTCCATAATTCACCTCCATATTTTTTAATCTCTTCTAATGATACTCCTCCAGGTCTAAGTAACATAGGTGGGGAACATAACCCATCTATAACTGTAGACTCTAATCCAATCTCACATGATCCTCCATCTAATATCATTGGAATCTTATCTTTTAAATCATGATATACATGTGATGCCATCGTTGGTGATGGTCTAGTAGATGCATTCGCACTTGGTGCAGCTATTGGTGTATCACTTATAGATATCAGAGCTCTCGCTATAGGATGACTAGGTAAACGTACTGCAAATGTACTCTGTCCAGCTGTAACCAATGGTGATAAATTAGTACTGCCATCTTTAATAGGTAATAAAATTGTCAATGGTCCAGGCCAAAATTTATCCAATAATGGTTTATAAATCTCAGGTATCTTTTCATTATTCAATAATTTCTTCTCTAATTGTTCAATTGATGAAACATGTGAAATCAATGGATTATCAGCAGGTCTATTCTTAGCGGAATATATGGCTTTCACCGATTCAGAATCTAATGATGAACCACCTAATCCATAAACTGTCTCTGTTGGGAACGCAACTACTCCTCCTGATGTCATGATTATCTCTGCAGCTTTCAACAGATTCAACTTTGTCTCTTCATCTTCTATCACTGGTTCATTAGAACCTTTTGGAAACTTGATTGACTTCTTGTCAACTTTCAATACTTGTGTATTCATTTGTCTATTTTGGATAATTGATTGATTCTTTATGATCTTTTGAAAGGGCGATGAAACCCAAATTATACGTAAATTTCTTCCTGAAAACGTCTTGGAAAAACACAGCTGTTGATTATCGATACGTTAACCACTGTAACTTATCTCTACAGTTTATATATCTGTACTCTTTCAATACAACCAAACCATCACTTACTCATAAATAAACTCATTTAAAAAAGAAAAAAAAAAATCTTTCACGGCTTAATAAGAGCAAAAAACAAGGCAGTGAATTGAAATTATTGAATATTGACGACCATTTTCAAATCGAGATTGATTTAACATGTTACTATTCATTTACAAGTTGTACAAAATTCAATTGGATTTTTTCATTTCCATTCACTAAGTATCAATGTTTGGATTTGCAAAGAAATTGGTCTCTCAGATAGAGACACAGGCAACAAATTACCTGAATGTATCGTCTAATAATTCAGATAATATCGATTCTTCATTAGAGAATGTCTCTGGATTACGTGTGATTAACGTTGAAAAGAATTCTTTAGGTTCTAAATATGGATTTGAAGCATGGTTTGATTTTATAATTGGTGTCAATGGCCATCAAATCACTTCTTTGATAGTTCAAGAAAATTTGGATTCAAATCCTTACTCTGATAATTCAAATAATATCTCATATACTAATCTTTTGAATTATTTAAATCATGAAGTCAATCAATCTAAAAATGATTTGAAATTTCTCGTATGGTCAGCTAAAGGTTCTATTACAAGAGAAGTCATAATCCCAAATCATGAATTCTTAGAAAATAATAAAGATCAATTGGATGAAATAACTATACCAACAAAGACTTCTATCAATTCTCCTTCAAATACCAATAAAGTTGAAAATTCCTTTTTCAGAAGACTTTCTTTGACTTTACATCTAACAAATATCAGTGCAGCATACTCAGTATGGCATGTATTGAAAGTACACCCAAATTCTCCTGGTTACATGGCGGGTTTAATCCCCGTTAGTGACTATATCATTGGTGCTGAAAATGGAGTTTTAATTACAGGTGGTGAAGATTTATTAGCAAGAGTGATAAATTCAGTTCATCAAAGATGGAAACAAAAGCAATCCACAAAGAGTGATCAATTCAATGATAATAATAACAGTAATAATAATAATAATGATTTCAATAGTAAAAATCCATACCTTCCAAGTTCAATCGCTGATTCTGAAGACAGTAATGAAAAACTTCCATCTATCATTTTGTACGTTTATAATCATGACTTTGACGTCGTGAGGCCAGTAACTATACATCCAAATGATCGTTGGGGTGGTCAAGGTTTATTAGGTTGTGATGTTGGGTACGGATTGTTACATAGATTACCTGAAGTCGTTGGTAAATTCAAACCAGCAGCTCGTTTCAACTCTAATAATGATTCTCAACAAAATGGTTTACATGGAGATGAAGTATTTAGTGAAAATGGTGATATAGAAGGAGAACACAGAAAAGAAGAAGAAGAGAAATTGGATTTGACTCCAGGTTCAGTTATGTTTGATTATAGTGCTGTTGATAGTGATAACTTATTGAAACCAACTTTAAATGCACCATCTTTTAAACCAGCTGAATTAGAATTACCTGCAATAGGTGGACATCAAAGAAGAAAAAAACAGAATAATCATCATCATGTTGCAACAGATGCTGATTTATCGAGTTACTTCCAAGAAGCCGCTGCTGCATCAAAGAGAATAGATGGAGATAGAAAACATGCAGATGCCGAGAGTGTTCCTCCTCCTCCAAAATTCAATAAATAATTTTATTGAGTTTACTTAATGTAACAAAGATATATCGGAGTAAATTTCAATACACGCATAGTAAATATATACATTTAGTTTTATTGCGATTATTTATACTAAAAGAAGGAACGAACTAAGTAAAAGTTGAAGTATAAATATTTTCTTTAATTTGAATTGATTTAAATTGATTTAAATTTTTTTTTTATTTTGGGAAAAAAGGAGAGAGGGAGAAATAAAGAAAAAAAAAAACAACTGTACGACAAAAAACACAGGACCAGCCGATTAAACAGCACGTTGCTTAGATGGTTCAAATGGTAAGAGTAATGAAATTGGACCTAAACAACCAATCAAAGCACCACAAACCCAAATTGGAACTGAAGAACCAGATTTACCACCGTAGAAGTAAACAACTGGAGCAAGGGAACCAGCAATTCTACAAACAACTAATGCCATAGCAACACCTGTACCTCTAGCTTGAGATGGGAAAACTTCTGGTGTATAAGCATAAAGACAACCGTAATAAATATTGATAAAGAAATAAGTAGCAGAACCAAAACCAGCATCACCACTTGGAGTTCTAACAGTTGTATAACCGAATAAAATAGCCATACCTGCTAAAGCACCAAATGCCATAGTACCTCTTCTACCAACTTTTGGAATTAAAATCAGGAAACCTGCTAATACAGGACCAAAAATACCAACAAAGTTATCTAATGTAGAATTTCTGTAAACAATATAAGTGGAATCACCGGTATTTCCACCATGATTAGCAATATAAATGTATAAGAAATTGTAAAAAGTTGAGTAAGAAATACCAATAAAAATCCAAGAAATCCAAATTAAACTTGTAGACCAACTGACAACTTTGTTTTGGAATAAAAGTTTCAAGTTGTTTAAAGTAACTCTACCCATTTTCTTATAATCTCTCCAACTATCTTTGGTACTATTGAAATGTTCTTGAGTTAATTCACCACAAGCATTTAATTGGTCAAGGGTTAATGAACATGTTCTGTTGTATTTGTTAGCTAGTTTTTGTAAAACTTCAACGGCTTCTTCATCTCTACCAACAGAAACCAAGAATTTTGGAGTTTCATCAAGTTTTAAAACAAAAAGACGTAATAAAGCAGCACCAAGAACAATACCAGAGTTAGTATACCAACAGTATCTCCAACCTCTGTTTTCATGGGATGGACAATCATCCATACTTGCACAAGAATATTTTGGAATGAAAGCCCAGGCAATTAAACCAGCTATTGTTTGACCAACACCCCACCAAAGAGCCATAGCAGTATTTAAATATTGATATTTGAAAGGTAAAAATTCTAAAAACACAGCAACATCCATAGCAATATTACCACCAGCACAGAAGGTGGAAATAAACATGAAGATAATATAAGTAGCATAAGAACCCATACCACCAACGAAAAAACCAAAGATAGAACATAATAATAAAGAAGAATTAAAGGCTATCTTTCTACCGATTAAATCACCAGAGAAACCCCAAAAGACAGAACCACAAATAAGAGCAACGTAGAACATTTCAGTAGCCAATGGGTATGTGTGACCAAATTGATAATCAACGTAAGTCTTGACTGTAGATTGAACCATTTCCATTTGGGAATCAACAGAATAACCAAAACCTGCAATACAAAATAATTTAACATGATGCCATGTAAAACCAATTTCATCGATTGCATCATTAACAAGATTCATTTTTTTCATTAATACAGGATCACTTTCAGTGATTGAAAGATCCTTTGCGAGTTCTGGTTCGCTTCCACGTCCAACAGAGACGATTTCTTCAACGAGATCTGAATTCTTAGTTTCCTTATCACTCATTATGAAGGATATATATTTATGAAAGTATGTCTTTATGTGTTATAAAAGAAGTAAAAAGAGAAAAGTAATTTTTAAGACATAAGGCGTAGTAAAAAAGGTGGGTGTATAGTAATATATATATATGGAGAAATGATCTATATAGATATTTTAGAAATATAGATCGGCTTATCAAAACATAATGTCTTTATTGTTGAATTGAAGTTATTTAATGCACATCAGACGATGGAAAAATTTGAGTTTGGCGAATGATAAGGGAAAATGCACGGTGATGTATTAGACATCCCTTTTGGGCTAATCAAGGTTTTAATGAGAGCCTCGATGCCCCGCTAAGTGCAAAACGGTGACAAAAAAGAAACTCGGTATATAATCTTTCTCTGGTTTCCTCTGAGGATCAGATAAGATATTGAAGCGGATACTTTGTTGGTACTGGTAACTGGCTAACACCAGAGATGGTTGTTAATAGTTCCCATACTATAAAGAAAAAGATCTTGTCTTATCTTTCAAGGCACAAGTCAATCAAATTGGAAGCAAGAACGTTTATCACAGAGTAATCTATCATTGTCCTCCGCCGACTTCAGCCAGCGGATAAAGCTCGCGGTGTTCAACGCGCGGTCAATATGCGATAAACCGCTTTCTGCGAAACCTTTGTACCACGACGTTTTTATGCTCATTTACAGGGAATTTATGCCATTTGGAGAAGTAAAACTGCTACTCGGGGAAGAGTGTAGAGGAGAGATCACGTTCTCTGGTATCTTGATAGCAGATACGATATGGGTACTATCATATCGAAATTACAAGAGGTCGCACAATAAGAAAGAAGATGGCGAGCGGTGAAAACTGCGGGAAAAGACTGGTAAACGTACGGCGAATGTGTCAGGTACATATACACACTATATATATATATTTTTTTTTTAGTCAGCACAACATGCTTGGCTTTACCCGTTTACACTGGGTGGTGTTTACGGATAAATTAATTAAAAGAATATATATATTGAAAGTACATTTGAAGGTGAACACTTGAATACCCATATACAAAACAGCATATCTATGTGAACCTAGGAGCATGTCTCGTTGTTCTTGAAGCAAGCCGATAAGATAAGAACTGCTTCGAACGGCCACCATAGGTTAGATCTGTCAACAGGAGAAAATGTGTGTCAAACTCTTTGGTCTCTAAGCAGTAAGCAGCGCACAAAAAAACAGAAAATTTAGAATTTTAGTATGGAAAAAAGCGGTCGAGTTCGGTCCTCGCGAATGGCTCACCTCGGTCTTGTAGGGTTATGTCAATATCATGAGAACTAGCTTTGTTGGCCCTGTTCAGATAAGCCAATCCAGTGTCTGAATTGGGATAGACTCGGCTTTAGCGTGGAGAATTAAACTTTCCCTCGGATTTTTACGATCTCATAGACTAGGATAGGTAGGTAAATGGGTAGGTGTAGTTATGGATATAGATATAGATATAGATACATATCTAGATACATATCTAGATAAAGAGAGATACATACACTTGAATTCTTCGTTTATCTATTTCTTTTCAGCTTTGAATCGGATTCCTTGAAGTTCGAAAAAACTAAAAATTAGTGTTGATTTCATAAGAATCGCAAAATAAAATGGCCTTCAACATTAGAGGAACTGGTGAGACCTTGATTCTGGATCCTGTATGTTTTGTCTTATAAAAGAGTATTGATAGAACCTTGATATATCAATTCATATTCGACAGCTCAACTCTCATGTGCGTGCGAATGTACTCTTCGCTTAGTTTTAATTTCTTCTACTAACATTTGAACAGGAATCCCTTCCATATGAATCAACTAAACTTGAAAGTGTGAAAATCCCAATGGCAGATGGTGCCAACTTATATGCCCATATATGGATTCCAAAAATTGCCTTAGAAGGTGAAAAGAAAGTGGGTACCTTAGTTGAATATATCCCATATAGAAAAAATGATAACACCGCCATGAGAGATGCTATCAGACACCCATTCTATGCTGGTAATGGTCTTTGTTCTATCAGAATTGATATGAGAGGTGCAGGTGATTCAGATGATATCTTACAAGATGAATATTTGAAGCAAGAGCAAGATGATGCCCTAAGTGCATTCGATTGGATTGTGAAAC
The DNA here is from genome assembly GCA_024271885.1 of Wenyingozyma ramenticola. Classification (NCBI taxonomy): domain Eukaryota; kingdom Fungi; phylum Ascomycota; class Pichiomycetes; order Pichiales; family Pichiaceae; genus Wenyingozyma; species Wenyingozyma ramenticola. The sequence continues at coordinate 67,399 of JANBXF010000013.1, forward strand.
AAAAATGGTCTAATGGAAATATTGCAATGTTTGGTAAATCATGGGGTGGTTTCAATGGTTTACAAGTTGCTGCAAGACAACATCCAGCTTTGAAAACATGTATATCTTTGATGTCAACAGATGATAGATATTCTGATGATGTTCATTATAGAGGTGGTTGTTTACTTGCATCAGATATGTTATGGTGGGGTTCAACAATGTTGACATACGCTCCTAGACCACAAGATCCATCTGTTGTAGGAGAAAGTTGGAAGGAAAATTGGTTAAAAAGATTAGAAACACCTCCAATGGTTAAAAATTGGATTTCTCATCAAACTAGAGATGATTATTGGAAACATGGTTCTATTTGTGAAGATTATTCAAAAGTTGATATTCCAATTTTATGTGTTGGTGGTTGGAGAGATGGTTATACTTCACCTGTCTTCAGAATGGCCAACTCTTTACCAAACCCAGAAAGCTCTGCTTTAGTTGGTCCATGGGTTCACGAATACCCTGAAATGGCTGAACCATCTCCAAAGATTGGTTATCAACAATTATCACTTGCTTGGTTCAAGAAATATTTAGAACCAGAGACCAAGACTGATTTCAAATTACCAAAATTTACTGCCTATATTCAAGATCCTTGTTCAATAGACGATTCATATGTTAGAAGAGAAGGTAGATGGGTATCATTAACAGATGTTTCCAGTCCAAAGATTTTGAAACTTTCATTTGATACGAATCAATCATTAACAGTTAAGGAAGGTTCTTCAGACTTGGGTTATAAATTCTCTGGACATCTAAGTCATGGTTTATTCCGTGGTACTTACTGTCCATTTGGTTTCAAAGGTGATTTCCCAGCTGATCAAAAACTTGAAGATTCAAAATGTCTGACTTTCGATACAGAAATTTTTGAAGAGGATGTTGATCTTTTAGGTGAACCAATTTTGAATGTAACCGTTTCATCAGACAAAAAATTAGCCAATTGCTCTGCGAGATTAGTAGATATTTACCCAGATGATGGAGAACACGTACTAATCTCATGGGGTCAATTAAACCTTACACATAGAGATTCACATGAGTTCCCAGAATACCTTACTCCAGGTGAGAAATACAAGATTGAAATTCCGTTAGATGTTTTAGGTATAAAAGTTGCAAAAGGTCATAAATTGAGAGTTGCATTATCTACTACTGATTGGCCACAAGCTTGGCCAACAGCTGAAACTCCAACTTTGACTTTACATGAAGGTAGCATTAGTTTACCTGTTGTCAATGATTCCAAGGTTACCAAATCTCCTGACTTTGCTACACCAACTCGTATGCCATCTCTTAAAACTGAAGTAAAAGCTGAGCATGATAGAATAAAAGATGTTCATTATGATTTTGCATCTGATACTTGGACTTTGCATGATACTCAAGATTCTGGTGATTTGATATTACCTGACTTGGGTGAAATGCCACCATTAAGAATTGCTAATGCTAATGTTAATATTTGGAAAATTAAAAGTAATGATCCATTGAGTGCTGAGAATGAATGTACTTGGACATACAGTATGGGTCGTGATGATTGGGAGATTGAGTTCTATACAACTTGTAAATTGACTTCAGACAAGGATAACTTTTATTTAGTCAACACTGTGAAAGCATGGCACAACAAGGAAGAGGTATGTGACAAAATTTGGGAAGATACAATTCCAAGAAACTTTATTTAATATTTGATTCAGTTTCAAAAGACTTGTTGATACACTCGATATATTGTATTTGGTAGAACCTTATCAATATATATATACACATTTAGTATCAATAATAGTAATATAGATAGACTTATAGAACGATTATCGTAATCACTATCAGTACTGGAAACAGGTATAAGCCAGTTAAAGCTAGACAATAGTCTAGATATATAGTAAATAATAGTCATATGATCAGTACTACTTTTTTAGCTATTTTTTTAAAACTGTTTATGCCTTAGTTATACTACCTATTTTAGTTTATATTACTATTTTAGTTAAATTACCTATTTTAGTTGATGCTACTGTTTTAGTTAGTTTGATGTCTTCGTATTACAAAAAATTATATAAGTATACATAGAGAGCTACAACTCTTTATTTCCATCAATGGTCCTGAAATAAGGATAACCATTGACCAATAGTAATCCACCGACAATGATTACTGTAAACAAATAAACATGAGAAGTTTTCAAAATGTAACCCAAGATATAAATAGCTAAGAATAAAAGCCACAATGGTACAAAAACGTATTTGTAAATCAGCCAATAGATATTAAATGATTTGGAAAGATCAAAAGCGTTAACGGTTTGTAAATCATTTTTCAATTTTTCAGTAAAATCAGTTACCTCTTGGGAACTTAGATGAAATTTATCCATTAAATCACTCACATGTTGATCCATTGAATCTCTTTGTTTTTCGGTATCCTGTTGAAATTTATACAAAACTGCTTCTCTTGTTTCCTCAAGCTGGTTCAAGAAATCTTCATGCCATTCATTCCATTTGATTAAAATACTTGTAATCTCTTCTGTATTGATGAGATCAATTATGCTTACCATTTCATTGATATCTTTGAAAACATTTTTATATTGTTCCACTATAATTTTTTGCTCATATGGTAATCTAAAAGAGTAACATAATTGATCTACCAATTTATAATAGCCAAAATAAGTAGTCCACAATTGTGGATTTCTCTTGATATCATCAACACAGGAGTTGATATTTTTGAGTTGATTCAAATCATAAATCGAAACATCACATTTTGTAGGATAAGAATCAAGGAAAAGACAGACGGTTAAATCAATAGCAGTTCTCATTCTTACCTTTTGATCGATACCTCCCTTTTCACAAATAGGCATAATAGCAGTTAATGCATTATTTGAGCATTCATCTTCAATAACAGCCAATGGGATGTCATAGTTTTTCAAGAGACCTGATAATTTTTGTTTCTCGCCATCTATTGAATCTGTAGAATTAACAACAGAGACTCTGCATAAAAGGACAACAATAAGGACGACAGAGTATTTCAATACTCTCTTCACGAGCATGGTTTTTGTTGATAATATATATCAAATAATAATAAAACTAGAGTGTTGCCCTAAAGAATCTCTCATGATATATAAGTATTTATTATCAATCTTGAAAAAAAAACAATCGGGAGGGTCGTTTCTCAGAAAATATGACATGTCATAAAATATGATAGATCATATTAACTTCATAATAAGGAGCATTTTTTCCCATAATTATGCAGATTGACTGATATAGCTTTGAATAAAGTCAAACTTTTTGGCATCAATTCTTATATCATCCAACGTTGATCAAGGTTGGATTTGCCTTTCGGACAGTGATAATATATGTTCACCGCTATACAACAAACATAGAAAATTATGGATGATATCCGAATAAGCAATCTTTTTTGCAGCACAAATCACAATTGACTACCGGGATAAATAATGCTCTTCATGTACATATATATATATATGTATGTACATGATAATATCATGTATCTATATAGAAGAATGATAGTGAATCAAGTGATTGGCTGCTTTGTATAAAAAACCGTTTTTTTAGAAATGTTGCAACAAAAGTGAAAATAAGCCGCACACACTATCGGAACCCCAGGCAAAGTAAGTCTATATGCGTGGTACACGATACTTCCCTGCGTTAACTCCTTTGAGTTACACTGATAAAACCCGTGCGATATTCTATTCAATACTCGAATATTCATACCTACGATTCCATGATTCCACGAATATCTGTATCGAATGATGATGCTGATAATTGTATATATATCTGCATTCACTATATAATTTAGGATCAGCGGTCAAGAATTGCCTGTTCTTGAAATTTGAGCAAAAAAAAACTTTTTCACTCACTAAAAGTGGAATAAGCCTCGGCATACCAAGATTCTTGGTGTTTTAGAGTTTTTTTTAGGGTTTTTTTTTTCTTCTGTTTTTCAAGCTTTCTCGTTTTTTTTATTTTCTGTTTTTCTATTGTTCCCTTGATTCTTTTGATAAGCAATATTATTCTTGAAAATCACCAGATACGTGCAATTATCACATACTATCCTGGAATAGAGTATACTGTTGGATAGAAACACTCGCTGTCTAGTAGTTGTGTCTTTCAATTCTTCAATTGAGCATGTGTAGAGGATTTTAAAGGCGAAAAAGATTGAAATTCTCGAGGGAAATATCGGACATTAGTTCGCTAATGCTGCTGTGTATACAATTTTCTGCTCCAGTGCATCGCTTGAAATTAATTTATTAAGGGCAAAGCCCCTTTTCCGGCGTTAATCAGTTGGATTGATGAGAAAGTGCATCAAAAATATCACCAAGAAACGCTTTCTTGACGGGAGCTTTTCATTGCAATCTTGGCAACGTGTGGACAGAACGACGATCTCCAAATAAACCTAGCCCCTTGTTTTTATAAGGAACAAAAAAGGAAAAAAATGAAGTTACAGAATATATAAACAAGTTGAGACACAAATCTTTCGTATTTAATAATTACAATAACGGTGCTTATAATATATCTTAGATGTATACAGTACTAAATCTTCATAGAATAATGTAGTTACAATGCACACAGAACAAGAGCAGTTAGAATTCAGATGAATCGTGCGTATTGACATCCTACTAATTGTGAAAATTACTATTCTAATTCCACAAAATGTGGACCATGGCCACCCAATCGGGAAAAAGTGAGCAAAATACATAACAGTAGTTGTAGGAAGCCCGAGCCTATTGTGATTACTACTGGCTTGGCGACGAAAGTCTATCTTTTCCATCGGAGAAATGCAGCAATGTTCCCTATAAACATAGGGGGGCTTGACCGTTTCTTTTTCTACGTGCAGAAGCAACTCATTGTACATGGTACATGCTAGAATGTAACTTTGTTTTCACTAGTAAAAAAAAATTAGAGTTTATTTCTGGCTGCTTAGATGGAGTAAATAATTTTCAGTATATATCGTATATATAAATAGGGCATTAGTATCTATACTTTTTAACACTCTATTTGTGAAGTTTTTCCTTAGTACCGAACAAAAAGTTCTGAGTGTTTTGTTGTTGGAATTCCATTAAAGCAGAATGTCTAACAAATCAAACTTCTTCAGAAGACCTAACCTTGCTACCGTGCGTGCTTTATTCGCAGATGAAGAGGTAGAAAAGTCTTCAAATACTGAGAACATTACAAACAAAGAAGATGGTGATGTCAGTGAAACTGATAGCTCTGTCAATGTTCAGTATATGAAAGAAATTGAATTACATCCTGACCAAGTTACCAAAGATGCTTACCAGGGTGTCCAAAAAGCTGAAGCTGCTACTCTTGTCTGGAGTCAAACTGCGGTTTATTGTACTTATGCTTGGATTTGGGTTTGTTTCTTCATGTTAGCTCTTCAATCTGCTATTGGTAATGCTGTTATCGCATATGCTTATTCTAATTTCTCTTCTGCTTCTCAAGTTTCAACTGCTGGTATTTTAGCTACCGTCATTGGTGGTGTTATCAAACTTCCAATTGCTAAAATGTTAAATTTATGGGGTCGTGCTGAAGGTTTCCTTGTATTCGTTGTTGTTTACCTCATTGGTATTATAATCATTGCTTCATGTAATGGACCATCTGGTTACGCTGCTGGTTACGTTTTATATTGGATTGGTTATGACGCTATCTATATGATTTTAGATGTTTTCATTGCTGATACTTCTGGTTTAAAGAACAGAGCTTTTGGTTTTGCATTTGCAAGTACTCCATTCATTTGTACCGCTTTCACTGGTCCATTAGCTGCTCAATCATTCCTCAAAACTGGTGGTTGGAGATGGGCTTATGGTGCTTTTGCTATCATCATGCCATTTGTTTTTGTTCCACTTGCTTTAGTTTTCAAATTTTATCAATTGAAAGCAGAAAAATTAGGTTTAATTGAAACAAAAACTAGTTCAGTTATGACTGCTTTGAAATGGTTACGTCTTGTATTTACCTTCCAATTCGCAGAATCTAATAAACAATTCAAAGAAGGAATGTCTTCAGCTGGTCAAAGTGTTATTTTCTACTTCCATGAATTCGATATTGTTGGTTGTTTCTTAATTATTGCCGCTTTTGTTCTTTTCTTACTTCCTTTCAGTTTACAAACATATGGAAGAGCTGAATATCATACTGCTACTTTTATTGCTATGGTTGTTATTGGTGCCCTTTTATTCCCATGTTTCTTTTTATGGGAAAAATACTTTGCCAAAGTTCATTTTATCCGTTGGGAACTTTTGAAACAAAGAACTGTCATTGGTGCTTGTTGTCTTGCTGCTATCCTTTACTTCAGTTTCTATTCATGGGAATTATACTACTATTACTTTGTTATGGTTGTCTATGACTTAAATGTTTCAATGACTGGTTACATGACTCAAATTTACAATGTTGGTTCCTGTTTCTGGGGTGTTGTCTTTGGTCTTTGGGTTCGTTACATCAAAACTTTCAAATGGACTTGTTTCTTCTTTGGTCTTCCTTTAATGATGTTAGGTGCTGGTCTTATGATCCATTTCCGTGGTCAAGATAGTAATATCGGTTACATTGTTATGTGTCAAATTTTCATTGCTTTTGCTGGTGGTACCCTTGTCATTGGTGAAGATATGGCTGTTATGGCTTCTGCTGATCTTGACGGTGTTCCAATGATGCTTTCTTTGATTGGTCTTTTCTCTTCCCTTGGTGGTTCTGTTGGTTATGCCGTTGCTGCTGCTATTTACACTAACACTTTCCCTGGTGCTTTATATGATGCTTTACCAGAAAGTGATAAAGCTAATTATGCAACAATCTATGCAGGTGGTTATCTTACACAAATGACTTATCCAGTTGGATCCGAAGTCAGAAATGCTATCAATTATGCATGGGGTTACTCTCAACAAAACGGTTGTATTGCAGCTACTTGTTTCTTAATTCTTGGTTTCCCTTCAGTCTTTGTATGGAAGAATTACAGAGTTGATAGAAAGCAAAACAAGGGTAATGTCATGTAAGTCTTTTGATTATCAACGTTTCTCTCTAATCGTATATATATTTCTCACAATTAATTTAATCTATGCTTTTCATTTGAATGTAAACTTGATCGAGTAATATGCTGCTGCAAAACATTCTTAAAGTTGCCTTAGAACAAAATTTTCTGTAATCCAATTATCTTTGACGAGAGATCTTACCAAGCATATATGTGGCATACTTAGGAGAAATTTGTGAAAATGATCCAACAGTTTCCAATTATCTTGTATTCTTTCTAGATCCTCGTAATGACAAACACAAATGGAAAATTTATAGCTAATCAGAATCAAAATAAAACAAAACTAATTCGATACTTCATTAAATAATTCGATACTTAAGAAAGACGCTTATTAATAGAGTTGTGCTAGACAGCTCGTTGCGGAATAAACTAAAAAATAAATAAAAGGATTCAAACATTTTCAATAAAACTAGCACCACCTTTTTCATCTTGCATTTCGAGTTGGGCTCTTCTTTCTCCTGGCTTAATTGGATGACCACGAGTAGAAAAGACACCACCAGTAATACCACCACGGTCAAAGAGATGATCAATATCTTCAAGCTCAAGACCTTTCGTTTCTGGGTAGAAGCAGTATACAATTGGAAGCCATACAGCATTCAATATGGCAAATATAATGAAAGTCTTGTATCCAATATTATCAATAGCAATCGGGGTAATTTGAACAACAGCAAACACAGCCAACCAATTAATGAAAGAAGCGATAGCTTGAACTCTGGAACGTAACCTAGTAGTATTCAACTCTGCAGGGAAGAACCAGACATTAAGCCAGCCAATACCCATAAAGAACTGATAAAGGAAAACAAAACAAGATGCAGCCACTGATTTTCCGTAAGTTTGGTTAGCTAATAAACCACTAACACAAATGAAGCAAACAGTCAAACCTCCACCTGAAATAAACAACATTTTTCTACGACCCCATGTATCAATGATGAATAATGGAACTAATGAACCAGCTAGATAAACAATTTCACATGAACCCCCCAAAATCAAAGATGTATTTCTACTTAAATTCATAGTTGTTTGGTACACAATCGGAGCATAATAGTTGATCATATTGGAACCAGTAAATTGTTGCATAATCATAACGAAACAACTTAAGCATAAAGCACGGAAATTTGGATCAGGATGAGTTTTAAATAATTCTGAAATCTTGAAATCGCCACCAATTGATTCAGCAGCAACAGTGTTTTTAATATCTTCTAACTCAGTGAGAACTGTGTCTGAGTCCAATTCTTCGCCAAAGATTCCTGCTAAAACGTTTTGAGCTTCGTCAAATCTACCTTTAGTAACAAGCCATCTAGGGGTTTCAGGTAATATTCCACTTAAAACTTCAACAACAAGTGCAACTGCGAATACAGCTTGGAATGCGCATGGTAATCTCCATTGAACTGGTCCATCAGAAAATGAAGTACCATAACCAAGCCAGTATGCAATAACAACACCAAGAATGGTAACAACAGCTTGGTAGGTCAACATCTTACCTCTGTTACCAGATAATGCACATTCTGCTTGATAGACTGGGATTGTAGAGGAGTTGAAACCGTTTCCAACCCCGGTTACGATTCTTCCAACATAAAACTGACCTCTAGTGAATGATGATGCAAGAATGATAGTACCAACGATCATAGTAGAACCACCAATTAACATCATCCATCTACGACCATACCTTTCAGCAACAAAGAAACACATAAGAGATCCTAAACAACATCCAAGATCATAAACGGATGATAAAAGACCTTGAGTGGTAGAGTCTGGGTGGTTAAAATCTTTTCCAAAACGATTATCAGCACCAACGATGGTGGACATCAAACCTTGATCATAACCTAACAAAAGAAAACCTGTACAGGAACAGAATGTGATCAAATATCTCAAGGTTCTGCCTGTATAACGCAATTGCGAATTATTGTTAAGCATTTTATAGTATTTATATAACTGTTAATAAGTTATATTTATAGTAAGATCAGTCTACATTCTTAAGCTTTCATGTTCTGAAATGTTGGTCCTGTGGTGGGTTTTATACTGTTTGATTTCCTAGAACTTTTGAAAATAACAGTACCCCATGTTGGATGAACATGATGCTGTAATCTGTTCCTGAGAGGCGAGCAGAGCCCTCCAATCATTTGCGCAGAACCTATGCGGAGGAAGGAATGTGGGGTCAGCCCCCCAGAGATGAGGGGTGCCCTTAATCATAGAAGTGGGGTCAACGCCTGTCCCTAGGTATTCCATCAAATCCACGAATCGTGATACATATCCAGCAAATAACGTTGCAATTATAAGCATTGATATCCCAGTTATTTTTCCCAATACATATCTTCAGCTGTATACATGTGTCCTTAGCAGTATATACATAGCCTTGAAAAGAAAAAATCAATATAACTTATATATATATATACCAGATATGTATATTACACAAGATGCATTGACGGCTTGTTGTTAACCCTGCAAACAAGTCATCATACAAAAAGACAATAGCTTTCAAGCTGTTCTCTGGGCTTTACGGGATTTGTTTAAACAGATTTTGAACCTAACTTTTCTCAATTGTAGAACACGCCAAACTCTAAATAAAATGTGGGGAATGAGACGTATCTATAAATAAGTACAATGTGTGTATTTATATGCATATATCGGGTTTTTCTTCGTCCGATGCAATTAGGAAACTGTTCCCGCTATCAACCAAAGCATTCCGTGCAAGATATCAAGAACTATATGATAAATTTTCAGTAGTTAAAGTCGCCATAAGTCTCACCTGCTTCCATATCTCAAGGCATAAAGAGAACAGCTCGTAGGTTGAATAATAGAGTGACTTACAGATTCCATTACCTTTGAAAGATCAAATCTATTACAATTTTTGCATTCCTGGTTTCTCAATAATTGCATACATTATCTTTGATCAAAGTAATTGGGGAAGGGATAGAATAGTATGCTGCAACATTGATGTAAATCATGGATCGGTTGTATTTTGCTTGGAATTATTTCAATAATTTTCTACAAATTATTACAAGTCTTTTTGCAGTAAGTTAGTTAATTTATATACTATATGCTTATGTATTTATGGAGTGAAGAGGTCTCTTGGAAAGTCATATTTACAAGAGTAGCTATAACTACCTGAACCTACAGAGAACTTTTGGCCGTCTGGTAGTTCAACCTCTGCAGTACAATTCAAAGGAACCTCGATATCATAATAGAAGTAATCTCCCAAGATCTTCCACTTTGATGAGATTTTACCATATGAAGACTTGTGTGATGTTGCACATGAATGAATACTTCCACCAGGCTTTGGCTTCAAGATAAATGTTTTCCAACCTGGCTCTTTCAATAAAAGACCACCCATACGCTCAAATAACCAGGTCGCAACAGCACCTAATGCATAATGATTGAAAGAAGTCATTGATCCTGGATTGATAGAACCATCTGGCATCATACTATTCCATCTTTCCCATATAGTTGTTGCCCCCATAGATACTGGATACAACCATGATGGACATTCTTTTTCTTTCAGCATCTTGTAAGCAGTCTCAACATTGCCAGATTTTACCAAGGCCTCGGTTACATATGGTGTACCTGCAAACCCTGTACCGATCTTGTAGTCATTCGATTTACACAACTGAGATAATCTTTCACCTGCATATTTGACCTGGTCTTCGGATAATAAATTGAAGGAGATGCATAGAGCATATGCTGTTTGTGTTTCACAGACTACTCTACCAGATTTAGAGACATATTCATCAAGAAAATCCTGTTTACATCTCTTTTGCATTGACTCATATTTGATGATTTCTTCCTCTTCACCTAAAACTTTCGATATATGAACCATTTGGGTGAGAATGAGATATAAGAATGCATCAGATACCAAGAGCGCATCAGTCATTGCTTTCAATGGATTATCAGGGGGTGCATTGGGATCCAACCAATCACCTAATTGTAAGCCTGTCTTGCTCCATCTGATTTTACCGTCCATCTTTGGAATAAAATCAATCCAAGTTTTCATACTTTCGAACTGAGTTTGCAAAATTGATTTGTTATTGGTAGCTTCGAATAATGCATGGGGAACCATGACACAAGCATCTTGCCAAATAGAGCAATATATTCCATTCCAAGGAGTCTCATAAGCATGCAATACACTAGGAACAACAACAGGTGGAAATCCTCCGTTAGCCTTTTGCTCATGCCTGACATCTTGCAGCCAAGATCTTATAAATGGGTAACAATCAAACATATATAGAGCTGTTGGAGAAAAAACAGCAATATCACCTAGCCAACCCATTCGTTCATCCCTCTGCGGACAGTCAGCAGGTATTGAAAAGAAATTTCCTCTTGTACTGTGAAAAACGTTCTCATATAATCTATTGATATACTGATCTGCACAGTGAAATGATCCAACATTATTCATTCTAGTAGATAATACAACAAGTTCAATACTTTCCTTGATTATTTCACCATACCAGTTGTCAATTTGAGCGTATCTAAAGCCATGATAGGTAAAACGTGGCATATAACTTTCACCTTGAGGGTCACCTTTGAATGTATAAGTGTCTGTACATTTAGCTTCACGTAAAGGTCTTGTACCTAACTCGCCATTTTCCATAACTTCCGCATGCTTGAGAACAACTGTATGACCTTTTGGTGCCTTTATATTTTTGAATCTCAAAACACCCACTGAATTCTGACCAAAATCAATCACAGTCTTACCGCTTGGGGTTTTTATAATCTCCACAGGTTTCAAAATGTCACAACAAGTAATATAACCAAATGATTGTGGAACGATTTCTTTTGCTGAACATTTGACCACTTCTACGTCTTTCCAATCACTATCATTGTAACCCAATAGCTCAGAACTCTCCTTCTCCAAATTTGCATCGTATGTTTCTCCATCGTATAATTGAGCATTGATGATTGGACCTTCAGAGCTTTTCCAAGTTGAGTCCGTTGTTAGCGATTGAACAGAGTCATCATCATAGATTATATCCAATTCCAAACTGATAGCTCTGCGATCACCATAGATATTGGTTGATCCGCCATCAAATCCAACATAACCACTATACCAACCTGCAGCAACTCTGGCTATAATTACATTCCCGTTCTCTTTGAGATTATTTGTGATATCATAAACTTGATGAAGTAGTCTATAATCATAAGTTGTCCAACCGGGAGATAAATAATCTTCCCCAATTTTCACACCATTTATCTCAATTTCATAAACACCTAATGCTGTACTGTATATTTTGGCCAATTTGATTTCCTTTCCTTTTTCTAAGAAGAATTCTTTTCTAAATAGTGTTTCTGGAGCGATCCTATCTTTTGAAATTTTCTGATCCTCTTCAGCAATGAACTCTGCTTTCCATTGATTATCCAGTATACCTGTTTCAGCTGTAAATGGTTTACTCCACTCTGAGAATTCACTTGGATTCTGTTTGGAAGAAACTCTAACTGACACGCTAATACGTTCTTTCGATTTCAATTTTCTTCCTGGCCAAACCACGTAAGCTGACTCCTCTGATAGAACCGGGTCATACTCTATTGCTTCGTTATCACCGTAAGCAACCCTTACCTGATAGGCACCTTGGTACCAACCCTTCTCAGTGCCCTTTAGTTCCCAAGATAAAGCTGGTGTACTATTTTCCAAAACACCCAAGTACTTACCCGGTGCAATTGCGTCAATCTTGATAGATTTCACTACAACCATCTTTCCCTTTGATTTCTGATTCCCTTCCAAGAGAATAACTATTTCTATGACAGTTAACCCCGCTGATATTCAATTGGGCAAATCTATCAATTAATGTGCGTGATGATTGTAGATATTAATATACTCATATATCGTTCAATTAATTTATTCAACTCCTCATATATTCTATGTATGACTGATAAACTTACTCCGGCCTTCGCGGAGAGATTTCCTTTCTGGCAAAATAAAAGTATGAATAATGAACCGAGAAAGCGTATAATTAATCCGACGCACAATTGATCCGACGAGATAAGTTGATGTTCAACTTTGCTCAACTTAAACACGATCAACATTACATAAGTCACTGAAGAAAAGGGCGTGTCAGTCTATAGTCTATTTTTGCCTATTGTATACATACCATTGGCAACCTTCGATGACAGGATGTATAGAAATGAAGTATTGATAATTCAAAAACTCTATGTCAATACATCTGGAAAGTTTTATCCATGATTGATGGTTCATATGAGAGTTGGATCAGAAGAAGGCTATATTTTTTTGGAAGTCATATAACTATATCTTCATTATTGAATTGATGATTAAGTGAAGTATATATTACATTCATAATTTAGTATTCTGATGGTTCATAATCATGATGTTTATATAATTGTAAACCCGTTAATTTTTTTTTTTTTTTTTTAAAAAGGTTATATGTGAAACTTTATCAGAAACTAGAATACTTTAATTGGATAAAAGAGTAACGCTACATAGGAAATATATATATATTTATGGTATTATGTATACAGAAACTCATAAGACAAACGTATTTTGATGTTGTAATTCATTACGTTTCCCATACTAATTTATTGAAGCGTCGATCTACGTCTTCTTTTTTTGATACAAAATCCCATATCAGATTTTCTGGAGATCTTGGGATCCAAACTTTTTTTTTTGTTTTTTTTTTTTTCAATTTTTTTTATTTAGTCAATTTACCGACAGAAAAAACGATGTTATATCTTAAGATGTGCTATAGTTCACCCAAGGTCAAGTTTTTATCATTTTCTTGACGCTTAGGACCACTATAACCACGATGAAAGAAAACGGTAATTACGTAATCATTCACTGCTATTGAACCTACCATAAGGCGTTGATCACATCCGTACACTCCAAAAGCACAGCCTTGTACAGCCTTTTGTGGATAAAACTATATACTGCCCAAATCCTCTATTTTACTCAATTAAAATGTCAATACATCAAATAGCTCGTATAATCAAGCAGCAACAAGAATCTACAAGTACATAGCTCTCTAATGGTACCAGTTTTAAATGAAAAAAATATTAAAAAAACATTTTGTACTGAAGATTATATAAAGATTAAAAAAGTTATAATAAAAGTTAGATTTTTTAATAATATGGACTAAGTAGATAATGATTAATGAAGGGAATAGTGAGAGATAATTGAATGCATGGAATAGTAATGATTAAAAATGCTGATGAAAAATAGAAAGTAATATGGGCGGTGTTAATATGATAGAAGATAAAGAAATGGATAATTGAATACTTAGTAAGTTGGGATAGAAAAGGGAATGAAAAGTATTGTATAGAATAATTATCAATAAGAAGAATAAGAAATTACAGAGTTAAGTTATGGAGAAAAATAGTAGATTTGGTGGCAGGGATTTAGTTTTTTAATTTATTGGTGTTAGGATGCCATGTGGCAATTGAATATGTGGTAGGCAACGAGGGTAAAGTTGAGTTGTTACTTGAAATATTAAATTTATAAATCACAGTAAGTAAATATGAAAATTAGGTATTTGAGAAGAGAAGTTACTGGTAAAAGAGAAGGAATATCGTTTGTTTTGATTAGAGTAGGTAAAGCAGAACGAGAGTAAAGAGTGAGGAAAGAAGTTATAGCAGGTGAGTGAGCAGCACCAGCACCGCCCAAAGAAAAGAGCGGTGATTGAGAGTTGGGTGTGAGGGATGTTGGGGAAATGGAAAAGAGAGAAGAGAAAAAGTGAGGAAGGCGGAATGAAGAGAGGAAGGATGAATCGAAGGTGAAAGGCAGAAGAGAAGAAAGGGAAGCGAAGAAGGAAAATGGAGAAAGAAAGAGAGTTGAAAAAAGGGCGGTGAAAAAGAGAAGAGGAGAGGAGAAAGAGATGGTGTGGTGTGGGTGTGGGTGTGTGGGTGTGGGTGTGGGTGTGGTGTGGGTGTGTGGGTGTGGGTGTGTGGGTGTGGGTGTGGGTGTGGGTGTG